>JAZKJV010000407.1:0-365988 GCA_037367405.1 Ottelia alismoides
TTTATGAGTGCCACCCCCTTTCCATTTCCGCGCTGCCTACCGACCTTCTCTCCTCTCCATAACGGCACCTTCGCTCAGCCCTTCGATCCTACATCATCGTGTAACCTCCAGCCTCCCCACTCCATTACTGCCCTGCCTTCACTTCTCATTCAAACACCCCTCCCCCACCACATAACCGTCGGACTTCCTCCGCCTATAAGAGCCTTCGCCCCACCGGCTGAAACCTTGTCCACCATTTTAGGCATTAGCCCATCTTCCCCCGCCCCTCCGGTGATAGTGGAGGGGTGCATCGTCGAGGCGATGACGACTTCTTACCCAGGTGTCGACCCTCGGCTACTCCATCGTGTCACGATGCCTCTGGCGTCTGCTGAGCACCGAGGAACGAACGACCTCGTCGTGCGACGACTCTAGAGGTCCGATGAGGACCTCAACGCAGATCACTGCTGCCACCAACACCTTGCTCCGTCAAGGTGATTTCTCCTTCTATTTATCCTATTTTCCGGTCATCTCCCCCATCGTCCGCTTCCATACAACTATTCCAACACCTCAGCGACATCACCCAGATCCTCACCGACCACCCCTCCCTTCTCCAGACCCTCCCCCGCTTCGACTCCCCTTTTTATCTACTTCATCGGAGAAGAGGCTCACGGCTTAACTTAATTTATTTGTTGAATTTTGATTTATCTTTGTTGAATTTTTTTCTCAAGAATTACAGGTCCTCATTTCATGCACCATTTCTTGCATCATGACTGTTGATTAATTTCTTCTTTATTTTTTTAACTTTTCTCTTTTGTGGCAGGGCCCATGAAAATCGAGGACGCTTTATCTTTATGGAGGCGTGAAGTCGGGAGCGTCCGTTGAAGATGCCGCAAAAGAATCGGTGAAGAAATTTTAGGATCTTTTATCAGTCAGCCTGCATTTGCATACTGTAAAAAAATGTTGCATGTGCATATTTATTTTAGCAGTCCTCATTGAGGACTTGCATGTTGTAAAAAAAAGAGAAAAAAGAAAAAAGTAGATCACTTGATGATCTACCCCCCCCCCCCCCCGCACACACACACTTGCACATATACACTCATCCCCCTCTCTCTGTATATTTCACAATCACACACACTCTCTCTCTCTCTCGCTCTCTCCCCGATCGTCACCTTCTGTAAAAATAACCCCACGCCCTCGTAACGTAGTGTAATTATTTCTCCAAACACAATAACCCCCCCAACTCAGATCCGTTACTTAGGCTATTTGTAGCCTAAGTATAGGGGGGCCGCCTAGTCATCCATCCCTCGCATTGTCTTCTTAATACTTAGGTCAATATTTGGCCTAACTATTGGGAGACCTGATGAATCCACATTTCATCATCTTTATTCTATCATTTTGGCCTCAAAAACCCTGGCAAATGCGTGTAAATACCATTAATTCCAGCATTTTAGCATCCATGCATGTGCATGTAAATAGTGTACAAAATGCGGTTTTCAAAGCCAAAATTATAGAATGAAGAAAAGAAAAGAAAAAGAATAAAATATTGTAAATATTTTATGACCCGAAACCCCGAGACCTAGGCATCTCGATGACTAGGTTTACAATGAATAAAGTAGGGGGAGATAAGGGGCAAAATACAATAAAAACCCATTTATTTAATTCATTCTTTGTTCATTTTGGGACCTATTTTTTGGTTCCACTTTTCATACTTCAAATAAAGAAACTTGGAACATGAAAGTTGTAGATAATTAAATAAATAAAAATACAAAATTGATTTCACTCAAAAATAATGTACAGATAAAAAGATATGATCTGAATAAGATTCCAGAATCCCAACATCCCAGACCTGTATCTCGCAAATAAAAACTTGAAATGTATTAAACTCACTTTAATTGTATATAATTTCAAATAAGCTATTTAATGAAGTTGGTTTCGTATTTTTCGGAGTTACGGTTTGAAAGTTGAGTTTTGGACCCCACTTGTATACTTGTACAGATTAAAATATTCATTTTATTATTTACTCATTATTTTTATAATTTTATATTTTTATAATTATATAAATATTATTTATAATATATATGTACATTAAAATCAGGATAAAAACCTAAAGAAAATACAAAATAAAATACTTGTATATAGTACATAGGTATAATACCTGTATACATACCTATATAATTCATACTTTTGTTTTATTAAGTATACAAAAGACATCAGAAAAATAAAATAAAAATATAATTAAATGTATAAAAATACTTTATAAATTTATAAAATAATAAACAAAAAAATAAATTAAATACACAAAATAAAATAAAATATTAAAATATAAAGATGTATATACCAATATAGCCTATAAAAGGTAGCCTGTAAAAGAATACCTCATAAAATTAATTAAAAATCATATTAAAATCCCTTAGAAAATAAAAAATATTTTTCATTTTACAGCCTAAAATTAATAAAATCTTTTTCTATTTTTAATTGAATTCCCAAAACATTTCTCGGGAATTTTTCCTGGTTGGTCCACGTGGACCTACCAGGCGCCAGTCCACGTTGACCTTGGTCAACTGGCTGTCCTCCCCATGTGCGCCTGTCAAAGCCTCGTTTGACCTCTATTTCATGATTTTTTCGAGGCTTTCCCTTTCATCTTCTCATGAAACATCCATCTGCATTGTTTCGCCCCATAGATCAAGGACGCACGCCTATAGATTTTCTTGGGGGATGAACCTCTGTATTGATGCCAATTCCTCGACCTTTGGAGCGTCAGAGATGCACCGTCAACCCCTTCATATTGGACCTCCGACTTACGAGCCCAGTTTGAACCCCTCTTCCACGAGCTCCGCTCCCCTCTTCATGCCCAATCAACCGAGGAAGGTAACAGCTTCCCTTGGAGATCTTCAGGTGGGTCGAGCGAGTACTGAGGCGACTCCACCACCTCCACCTTTCGCCGGCGTTGAGGTACCCTCTCCCTCTGGCTCCGGCCATCGAGGCAACATTTTATCCCCTTTATTTTCCTTGTATCTTCTTCACCATATCGTTAGGAGTAAAACCCCCAAAGTAATTTCCCATTTCGTCCATTAAATCGTCTAAATCATCCCCTCGCCGGAGTGCACCTCCGGCCACCCTTCGTTCAGCCGCTTCACGCCGCCACTCCACCACCGCGGGGTCCAGGCTCTTTTCCCTGGATCCTCTCACGTTTTTCAGCAAGTCCTTGGAGCATAAATCGAGCCTGGGGCTTGTTTTGGTCGATCGCCGGAGGTGCCTGGGGCCCCACAGCTCCGCCGCCACCTTGCGAGAACTTCGGTCGACATCGGAGATTTTTGGAGTGCCCAGCAGCTAGAGGAGGGCCCCAGGAAGGAGCACGGCCATTTTGGAGCTCGAAAGCATCGTCGGCGGCCGAGATCGAGGTCGGGGAAGATAACCTTCGCCGGCCTTCTTCCCTGTTCCTTGTCCTAGGTCGCCAGCCGTCGGATCGAGGCCGGGTCCCCGATCATCCAACCACTGTTAGATCCTCGCGCATCCTAACCGTTTGATCACCTTTGGAGGATCTAATCGTAGCCGTTGAGGCCAAAGCGTCATCGACCGTCCGATCTTCGACACGTGGCAAGTGGAAGTACATCAACCGTCGGATCGCGCACGAGGGATTTAGGCGTGGGTATTTTGCATCTCAACCCTCACCCATTTTTGTATTTCTATTTAGTCCATAAACTGTCATCTGTAGTTTTAATATTTTGTAATATTTGCATCCAAGCCCCCCCCCCCCGTACTTTATTTATTTGCGCTTAGGTCCTATCCACGTCACCTCACGTGCTCGTGCGCGTGAGGGGGCTGGGTATTTTGCACAGGACTCCCTGCGAGTTTGGTTATTTTGTCTTAGTCTAGGAATTTTGACATTACGTGTAATACTTTTGGATATTTTGCATTATAGCCCCTGGGAGTTTGGTATATTGCATTTAGGTCCCTCCCAGGCGTGTGCCAGTCACGTGTGGGGTTGGGTTATTTGCAGGCGTACCCTTGCGGGTCTTAATACTTGTAGTTGGTCCTGAAACTTTGATTATTAGTTATAAAATTTTGTGAAAAATTGCAAGTTGGCCCTTGGATGTTTGTCTATTTACATTTGTGCCCTTGCCAGTAGTGTAGTTTCTTGTTGTTGTACCTATTTATTCCATGCTTCTATAAATTGCTAAAAATCACCAAAAAATTAGGTTAAGCTCCTGTTTGCTTGCTCATTCACACCATATTTTATTTCGCATTTTTATCGCATTTTTATATTTATAAAAATTCAAAACATGCATTTTTGCTACTGTTCGCATTAGAAAATACCAAAAAATATTAAAACTCATTTAAAAATTCCAGAAAAAATATATTTTGTGTATTTTCGCGTGTTTAAACTTCTATCCAAAAATCATTCAAACTTTCAAAACAAAAACCTTAAAAATTAGAAAACTCCAAAAATCTTCCTAAAAAAATAAAAAATTCTAGAAAAATATTAAAAATACAAACTCAGTTTCTATATTTTCTCTGATTTATTCTCTTTGATTTAAAATTGATTTAAGGAATTTTGGATGCTGTTTGTTATTTTAATCCTCATTTTGATTTCTGCCAGTTGCCTAGTTCACTATTTTCTAATATTTTGACTTTTAAAAATACCAAAAACAATCAGAAAAATCTCTAAAAATCATAAAAACATCTAAAAATTATAAAAAGACCAAAAACATTTTATTTTCTGAATTTTGGTTGTTTTTCTCTATTCTTATAAATACTCTATTATTCTCTTTCTTACTTTGTATATATATTCTATTATTGAAAAAGAAAATATAAAAATATAAAAAAAAGAAAATACAAAGTCAGATAATTAAAAACAAAAATATAAAAAAATATAAAATCAAAAATTAAATAAAAATATAAAATTAAAAACCTACAAAAATTTGCATACTTGTAGACACTTGATCACTTATCACATTTGTGCATTATTGCTCGATCTATCTTGTTTGGTCCCTGAGTTCGACACTCTACACATACTTGCACTATACACATTTTTGTAGAGTTAATAATAAATTTTGACTCCACATTGCTTCTCATTATTTGATATTATATTGTGGGTTGATTGTTGATTAATACGGAATTTTGAAGTGATCAACACATTGACTGTTGATCCGCCTTGTGGATCAATACGACCGCTCGATTTCCCGTGTTATCAAAACCCTCTTCCTCAGTTCCGCTATATCACCCTATATTTAATCGAGCCATGGCTTCATGTCACTTGTGTGATGAGGACATAGAAAAATTTAAGTATAGGGCGTATATTGTATATTATTGTATATTTACTTTAGCCATAAGCTCGTATTTTTAAAACTTTTTGAAAATTCTTTCTCGGGCTTGGTTTCAGTATACCTGTGAACTTTCAGTGAGGGAACTTCGGTCTCCCTTAGCAGAGTGGGTGGTTTAGAGGACACTGCGGAAGGAACCGTCCTTAAGAAATAAGGGTCCATCTATCAACCCGTACTTACACCCATACTGGCTGAAAGTATATACTTTTATTTATTTGAGCCTGGGCCAGTCATTGTCTTTTCAAAAAAATGAAAAAAAATTAAAATCTGTATAACTAAGGTGTTCGTGTATTCCTAACACAATCACATTCACTCAAGGCTTGAGGATTTTGAGGACACTTGATTTCTGTGATCTTGAGAGTCTGAGTTAACAACCTTAGTCACTAGAGTTTTTAAACTTAATTGTCCACACTTCCCTGGTTTGAAATATTTGAGCGCTATATTGCGCTCTTCATCTCTACCTTCAAAAGAATATGATCAACACAATCACATGCACAATTGCATGATTGATGAGATGAGTTGAGATACCATTTGAGGAACTAGGACTAGAGATTTGAGTTTAGACCCGATCTAATGATATTCGACGATGGGATAAAGTTAATGAAGGCTTCAGAAAACCTCAGTGTCAGCAAAACCCTAGCCAGTATGTGAACAGGTTCATATGCTATCTCTTTGATATTTACCAATGTTCCAGGGTGTGATGAAACTTAATGATAATTGTTGATCAGTGTGCACCAACTTTTGGTAAAAGCAGTGGAGCTAGACAATAAAAGCAAAGAAATGTCAAGTAAAAGCTCTATCATCCAAAGTCAAATTATAAATGATCTTCCACCAATGGAGAGCGGTCCCAAACATTTTCAGAGTGTCCACTTGGACCAAGCGCTAATTAGGACCAAGGAGTCGGGCTGACACCAAAAAAGGCTCTGCATCGTAAATTCTACAAGTGTGGGTGTTGAAGGTATCTTAGATACTCAAAAGAGACACACCCCGGTGTACTCCCAGAAAAATAAGTGCATACGACTCCAACTTCGACACATTGATCAACAATCTAAAAATTTACATGTGTTGAGTAAAAAGGCACTCGAGAGGCCCCTTGTTCCAATGTGAGGGAGAGAAAAATTGACACAATCCTATGCCCTCCATCATCTAGCCGTCCATCTACATTTCAAGTCTGATGAACTAATGAGACGATTGACTGAAGCAAGAATAGACTTATTCTCTAGTGTTGGGGATGAGGTCTAGAGGAGAATCTTTGGGACTGGAACTTTGGGTGATGCCTCAACTCGACTCTCATGAAATGCAGTACACTAAATTTCATATCCTTATATTATACGTACAAAAAGAAGGTCTGATAATTAGAGAAGTCGGATTCCTTCTGACTAAAGCATGGATACGCCCAGAATTTTAGGATCATTTAAATTAAGGGTCTTCGGAAGATTGAGCCTTGAAATCTTCACTTGCACTGTCCGGAATTAAACTATCTCCTTCATTCTTTAGATGCTCGAGGACGAGCATAGTTTAAGTATAGGGGAAGTCTCATGTCACCTTCACGTGGGTGCGCAGGCGCCTTGGGTAGAGCGCCTCCTTCGATCCACGGTACCTCGTACAAAGTCAACAAGAGAGGGTGATTAGACAAGTCAAACAACTATATTAGATAAAGGAGCAAATAAATAGAGCCGCAAAAATAGATAACTATCACAATAAACAATGAATCACAATCTATACATTGATGCTCCCCGACAACGACACCATTTGAAATAACGATTTTGTATAGGGTCGTACAGTCTCACAAGGTGAGACCGTGGTCGATGTTTTGACCGCTCCAGAAAATCGCTTAATTCAACAATTAATCCATATTGATAATTAAGCAATAAACGCAGTGCGGAGTTAAAATTTAATATAACTCTACAACAAATATGTGTATAGGTGCAAGTATGTGTAGAGTGTCAAATACATGGAACAAGCGGGATAGATCCGGGCAATGATGCACAAAATGTTAATGTGATGTATTTGTCTATATACGTGCTCTTTGTTGGTTTTTAATTATATATATTATTTTATTTCGTATTTTGTATTTTGATTTTTAATTTTATAGTTTCTTTTTATATTTAATCTTTTTTGTATTTACTTTTTTTACTATATAAATAAAGATAAATATAGGATATATATATAATATAGACTATAATAGATACAATAAGTAATAAAAATAATCCAAAATAATATTATAAAATATATTTCAGTTTTAAATAACATTTTACTATTTTATGATTTTTTTAAATTTTGCTAATTTTTATATCTTCTTAATTCAAAAATACCCAAAATCAAGGTTAAAACAAATAGCTAAAATTAAATTGGAGATTAAAAATATAAAACAATGTCGAAAATTCCCCAAATTAATTTTAATATAAAGACAATACTATATAGAAAAATATGAAAAAAAATGCAATTTTTGGATTTTTAAGATTTTTTTATTTTATAAAGATTTTAGGAGTTTTCTATTTGTTAGAGTTTCCTTTTATATTTTTTACTGATTTTTGGGTTAAAGTTTCAAAAATAGTAAATAAATACGAAATATTTTTTTAAGTTTTCAACAAGGATTTATAATTTTTATGTATTTTCTTTTGCAAACATGGACAAAAATAGATGTTTTTTTATTTTTTTATAAATAATAAAAAAACTTCAAAATGCAAAATAAAAATCTGCACATGAAGGATCAATGCAACAGGAAGCAACATCTAATTTTGTGGATTTTTAGAGCAATATAGATGTATGGAATAAATAGAGACAACAAATAGAAACTACATTACTTGCAAAGGTTTTTACGTGAATAGTGTGAAGTCCAGGGTCAAGATTACAATTTTCACAAAAATATTACAGCTGAAATCAAATGTTAATAGACCAAAATGAAATGCGATAAAACCCAGTGAGTCCAGGCGTAAAATGTGTGCCTCACGTGGATGGCCACGTGAGGTGTGCTGGTAGGGATCTAACAGCAAATACCAAAAAGTTCCGGGGTCTTTTAGCAAATCTTACAAAACCTAAATAACTTCAAACAAAAGTTTAAGTCTTTGTATTTAAATACATAACATGTTGAGGTAAAAAGTGCAAAATACCCACAGCGGGCGCGATTCAACGGCTGGTAGATGTTCACTTGGACACATGTCGCCTCACTAGCATGTGATACCCCTTCGCTAGCCAACGGTGGAGATTAGAACATCGAGGACGATCCGATGGCTGCAGGCGATCCACTTGGACATGTGTTGTGCCTTCAACGCACGATGTCGCTTTGCACGCAACGGCTCGGATTAGATGATGTTTGAGGGATCCAACAGTCGTTTAGGAGATGATCGGACGATGGCTGGAGGTTCTGGAATCAGAGCTCGATCTGATGGTTCTGGACTCCCCTACAAGAATTGGGAAGAACATGGGAGGGCTCGAACTTCGATCGATGATGAATCGCTGCTCCGGCCACCTCCCTCACCGCAGAAGCTCTCCAACAATTGCTAGATGGGTCCTCCACCGAATGATGGTGCCAAAATGGCCAGGAGAGCACCGATGCGTTGTCGTTGGGTCAAGGAGCAACGACATCTCTAGGCACCTGGCTTCTTCCAAAATCGAACCCCAAGGGGGTCCTTTGACTCCTGGGATCTGCAAGCAAACTCAAGCACGGCTAGAGATGGGTCCCAGGGCTTGTGATGGTGGAGTGGATGCGAAAACGCGTGGATGGAAGGTTCGCCGGAGTGGGGCTCTGGCGAACTTCGATGAGTGAAATTAAATCTAAAACACAAGATAAAATTAAAAAGAGAATAGAGTAAACCAATTTAGGGATTAAAACTTAGCAAAAAAGGAAAGAAAAATACCTCAAATTGGCCGGAAAGCCAACAAGAAACACATTGACGGCCGATGTTGGCCGGAGATGATGGAAGCCACCAAAGACTTCGTCGGAGTCGCTGGGTGTTGTTGGTGGCTCCCCTATCATCGGAGTCAATCTAAAGTAAGAGAGGCAGGCCTAAGTTAGGTTAAATGGGGTTCAAAAGAGAAGAGGAAAAATCAAGGTTCAGTTTTTGTACAATGACTGGGGTGGCTCAAAGAACGAAGGAGATCGAGCGAATCGACGATGCAATCCACAATGTAAGCCCTGGGTGTGTATCAACGATCAATGTGGAGAAAAAGTGCAAAAGAGTGCATCACGAATCCGTGAAAGGTTTGACCTCGAAAAATCCATGAAAACAGGCAAAAACAAGGTTCTGACAAAGTGCAGACCTCGGTCAGAGAGTTGACCGAGGTCAACCAACAGGGAGATCTCGTTGGTCCGCGTAGGCCAACCCGAAAAGTCCCTGGAAAAATATTTATAAAATAGATTAAAAATAATAAACAGTTCTATTAATTTTAGAAATAAAATGAAAAATATTTATTACTTTCTAAAGTATTTTATTAAGAATTTTATTTTTTTTTCGAGTTCTAGAATTACAAATTACTTTTTGAGGGCTATATAGGTATATTTATTTATGTATTATAATACTTTATTTTTATTTTGTATTTTTATTTTTATTAATTAAGTTAATTATTTTATATAATTATAACTCATTTTATAGACTTAAATATATTTTTACTTTATTTTTCTGATATAATATATACAATTAAATAATGGTTGTTTTTATTTCATATTTATAAGTATAGGTATTTTACCTATGTATTCTATACAAGTACTTTATTTTAATGTTTTCTTGATATTTTTATTCATGTTTTAATATGAGAATGTATGATAAATAATATTTATAAAATTATAAAATTATAAAAATAATGAGTAATAAATAAAATGAATATTTTAATCGGGTAAAGTATACAATAGGGGTTCAAAACCTAACTTTCACACCGTAACTCCAAAAAATATGAAACCACCTTCATTAAATAGCTTATTAAAAGTCATATATAATGATTTTAATATATTTTGAGTTTTTATTTGAGAGATATGGGTCTGGGAAGTTAGGATTTTGGAAACTTATTTAGACCATAACTTTTTATCTGTATATTATTTTTGTATGAAAGAATTTTTGTATTTTTCTATATTTCATTATCTACAACTTTCATGACAAAATTTCTTTATTTAAAGTATATAAATTGGAACTAAAAGTCCTAAAAAATAATACAAATGAATTAAATAAAAGGAATTTTATTTGCTTTTAGGCCCTTATCTCCCCCTACTTTATTCCTTGTCGACCTAGTCATCGAGATATCAAAGTCTCGAAGTTTAGGGTCATAAAATATTTTCAATATTTTATTCTTTTTCTTTTCTTTTCTTTATTCTATAATTTTGAATTTAAAAATCATATTTTTTACACAATTTGTACACAAATGCATGAATGCTAAAATGCATGAATTAAATGTATTTACATGCATTTACTAGGTTTTTATGGCCAAAATGATAGAAAAAGATGATGAAATGGAAATTCATCACCCAGACCCTGAGACCCAGTCATCATAGTACTTGGTCGACAAGGAATAAAAAGGAGGGACATTAGGTAGAATAACTGTGAAGAAAATACACAGAAAACCACATTTTTTGCCCAATAATTGAATTTTGGACTTATTTTATTATTTTTACACCTCAAATATAAAACCATCAACAATAATATTTTATATAAAAATACAAAAAAACACAAAATTGATTTCACAAAAAAATAATGCATAGCATTCCTGGGACACATAAAATAAAAAGTTGCAAAGAAAATTTTGCAGACCCGTATCTTCTCCATACTATATCAAAACTGAAAAATCCATCTTTACTATTCATAAAATTACATAAGAAATTTAATGAAGGAGATCTCGTTAAGTTTAGAGTTAAGATGCAAAAGTTAGGTTTTGGGCCCCCATTGTGTAGTATACATGTATATTATATTCAATATATTTGTTCTTTATATTTTTCACTTTATTTTATTTTTATAAAATTGTATTTAAAACATGTACATTCCAAGTAGGAATTGGGTGCCGCCCACTCCATTCCATATGGAGGCAATCTCATGAGATTTCATGAGATTGCATATCTCCATGGCAATCACCATTATTATTTCCAACCACTTTTTGTTGTGATTTATTCTTAAAAGATAATTCACAATTAATTTTGAGAATATTGCAATCTTGCCACTGAAAATTGTGAATCACATTCACAACCCAAAACAACATATAATTTACATTATCGATTAATTACACAATGTGTATCCAATACACATAATAATTTATCAACAAATATAAATTATAATTAGCTCTCTCTAATACATTAAAAAACCACATTTATAATATATTATGAATGATTGGATATTTCTATCCACATTATTCTTATCCATAATAATTAAATCACATTTAATTATATTGGATAATTTCTACACACATCAAGATGATTAAATCACATTTAATCATTATTTCTTCATTGCTTAGATTTTATGGAATTATTATTTAACCATTCAAGAATAATGCAATTTCTCTGCAGATACTTGGAGATAAGGACAGGGTGATTGTATTGTTCCACGTATAGTGACTTGGATGTTGAGATCATATCTCAAATCCAGATCTCATGGACCTCCCACAGATGCTTGATCAAATCAAGACCGTAGACCTAATCTTCTCAATGCATCTAAATCTCATTCAGATCAATGTCCATTACATGGACTAAGATTAGGTCACTTCTCTATTGAGAGGAGTCACTAAAATCCAAACCTGTTTGTTTCATCACTCCCTCGGAATGGAAGCGTCATGGTTATACAATCTTTTATGATCACATCACCCTCAGGTATTCCCAATACATGTACATCCTGCATACTGGAAGACCTATGATCATTCTGAAGATAAAGATCACTTTTACACTGTCATCTTCAGGATTTGATCATTAAGTTTCTCAATTTTGGTCAGTGGGAATTGGTATAGATCATATACTTTCCCAAAGCATATATCTTACCTTCAAATTCATGTCATGCTTGCAAAGCACGATGACCATGCATGGAATTTGATCAGTCCCAATACCTCATGAGTGAGCTCATGTCTCCCGATTCTTAAGTGAACACGTATGATCCCTTTGAGAGATCATATTACTCATATGTCCTTACATGCACACCAGCCCGTCGGTGTATAGACCTTGGTTAGGTCATCAACCTATTGGTCTGCCAAATGTACATACTCAGACATAGAGCAATACATCTGTCTCCGGTCAGAGGATGCATGCCTATGCTGTGACAGCATTCAACATAGGTCTTTGGTTATCTCGATCTCGTTAAGTCAACCCATTGACTCAACTAATCTGACATCTCCGAATCACTATTCCCATGCAGAGGACCTGCATCTAGAGGTCAGTCAGATATCAACCATTTGAGAACGGATTGCCATCTCCTACTCAGGCTGGAGATCATTACTTAACAATAATTTGACGATGCTTGATGAGTCCTCTATCTAACTCCTTAGATATTCATCGAAGCATCAGCCTCTATGATTCATTCAATGAATCAACAGTTGTATGATCATCAAGTTGTCCATGGTACATAACCCTTATTGTACAGAGGGACCTTATAGTGCATTCATTCATTCAATCTCAGAAAGCGAGTGAAAATAATCAATAACTTTTATTGATAAATCATTTATTACAATAATATTTATTGTAGGAATGGTTCGCCCGGGGCTCACATTGCTTCTCTAGCTCACAACACCACCATTCAACAAGAATACGAATCTTGATGTCGACTTTAGATCATCTACATCCAATTGGAAGTCAGAATCTGTATATCCCAAGACTTGGAGATCACCATCTCCATAGATCAAGATGTAATCTTGCGTCCGTCTTAGATATTTGAATATGTTCTTTACTGCATTCCAGTGTTGTTCTCCATAGCAGGATTGGTAACGACTTACCACTCCCACTGCATGGCAGATATCTGGCCTAGTACACATCATGGCATACATTAAGCTTCCTACAACTGATGCATAAGGACATCCAGCCATGGCCTTCTTTTCCTCAACAGTTTGAGGAGCCATTCCTTTAGACAGGTGGATACCATGTCTTAAGGTAGGAATCCTTTCTTAGAACTATCCATACGTAATCGTTCAAGAATCTTCTTAATGTATCCATGTTGTGAAAATCCCAAAATCCTCTTTTCTCGGTTTCTGAACAACTTCAGGCCTAAGATGTAAGAGGCTTCTCCAAGATCTTTCATCTCAAATGTATGTGATAGCCAAATCTTCACACTGGTCATCATCCCTGTATCATTCCCAATGATAAGGATGTCATCTACGTAAAGCACGATGAATACAATGACGCTCTCACTAGTCTTCCTGTATACACAAGGTTCATCAAGATTCTGCACAAAATCATAACTATGTATGGTTTCGTCAAATCTGATGTTCCAGCTACGAGAAGCTTGCTTGATCCCATAGATGGATTTCTTCAGCTTGCATACTTTACCATCCTCAATTATGAAGCCCTGGGGCTGCTCCATGTATATATCCTCCTCGAGGTATCCATTGAGAAAAGTTGTCTTGGCATCCATCTGCCAGATGTCATAGTCAAGATATGCATCTATAGCTAGCAGTGTCCTGATGGATTTAAGCATAGCCACATGAGAGAATGTCTCATCATAATCGATGCCTTCTCTCTGTGTGCAGCACTTGGCTACGAGCCGTGCCTTGAAAGTCTCTACTTTTCCATCATGTCCCCTTTTTCTCTTGAAGATCCATTTACACCCAATGGGTTTTACCCCTTTAGGTGGATCCTCTAGGGTCCATACACCATTCTTATGCATGGAGTCAATTTCTGACTTCATTGCTAGCATCCATCTATCCATGTCTTGATCCGCGAGTGCTTCATCAAATGAAGTAGGATCAATGTCAGTCTCACTTGACACATGGAATCCATACCTTTCAGGTGGTGCAACCACCCTCGAACTCCTTCGAAGAGGTATGGGTGTTTCATCTTTATTTATTTCTTCAGTTTCTGGTCTAGGAAGCTCAGAGTCCTCAGGGAATTCAATGAGTTCCTTTACTTCATTTTTATCTTGACCTTTACGGAAATCATTCTCCAAAAATTTCACATCTCTAGAAACAAAAACCTTTTGGGTCTCAGGATCATAGAGCTGATATCCAATACCATCTCTAACATACCCGATGAAGTAACACTCACGAGTGCGAGACTCTAAACCCGAACTCTCAAGTGATTAACACTAGGTTTGGTTCCATACCATAGCTCATGAGGAGTCTTAGGCACATATTTGCTAGGAATCTTATTCAGGATATATATTGCAGTTTCTACTGCATATCCCCAGAAACAAAGAGGTAAATGTGCTTTGCTCATCATTGAACGGACCATATCCATGATGGTCCTATTGCGTCTTTCAGCAACACCATTAAGTTGGAGAGTTCCAGGAGTAGTGAGATCGGAGACAATTCCTTCTCCTTAAGGTATTCCTTGAATTCATATGAGAGGTACTCACCGCCTCGATCAGAACGAATCCGTTTAATCTTCCTATCGGTTTGTTTCTCAACCAAAGCCTTGAACTCTTTGAACTTTTCAAAGGTTTCAGATTTATGACATAATAGGAAGTCAAACCCGTATCGTGAATGGTCATCAATAAACGTCAAATAATATCGATATTCATTTCGAGTCGCGGTACTGAAGGGACCACATACATCGGTATGTATTAGGTCAATAATACCTTCGCATCTTGTAACCTTGTTACGGAAAGGCATCCTAGTCATTTTACCTCGAATACAATGTTCACAGGTAGGTAAAGATTGAACCTGCAGAAAATCTAAAGGTCCATCCTTTATCAATCTATTGATCCTATCAACAGATAAATGACCAAGCCTTTGATGCCAAATCTCATTCGAAAGATTTTCTCTGGATATTTAAGGGTTTTTATTAGTGGTTGTAACATTTATGACATGCTCATTAATGCACAATTCATAGAGTCCATCAGAAGATAAAATACCCTCTGTAATATATTTATCATAATGATTTATGACTAATTTATTACAGAAAAGGAATGAATATCCACTTCTAACTAGCTTAGATACATGTATTAAATTCCTTCTAACTTCAGGTACATAAAGACATTCTTTAAGTACTAGGACTCTACCACTAGATAATGATAGTCAACAAGTCCCGAAGGCGACTGCTGCAACACTTGCATCAGAGCCCATCTGGATGACTATCTCCCCTTTCTCAAGACTTCTAGTTTCCTGAAATAAATGCAACAATTGCATACATGAACAGAAGCACCAGAATCAACAACCCAACTTCCTTCTAGTCCAACGAGAAAGCTAGTTTCAATGATGAAAGTAGATTTTATACCTACTGGGGCTTTACCTTTGTCTAACGACTTCAGGTATTCTGGGCAGTTACGCCTCCAGTGCCCCGGCTTTTTGCAGTGGTGACAGACGTCGGATTTCTTAACGCTATCAGTGTGGATGCACTAGAAGATGAGTCAACGCCTTGACTCTTCTTCTTTCTCTTCTGGGCCGGACCCTTCTGAGAATCTTGCTTCCGACCGCGCTTCCCTCTGACCTGTGAAACCATTGCACTACCAGCGGGACCATCTTTCTTCATTACGTCTTCTAAGACTTTAATGCAGCAAGAAGACCAGCATTTGACAAGTCCAACTTGTTCATGTGGAATGAAACCACAAAATTATTGAAAGACTTGGGCAAGGATAGCAGAATGAAATCAGCTTGCATGTCTGCATCCATGTTGGCCCCAAGAGTCTCCAGTTCAGACAAGTACCCAAACATTTTGAGTACGTGCTCTTGAACCGAAGTTCCTTCCTGCATCTTACAGCGAGCGGGCTCTTTCATGATATTGTAATGTTGGGTGCAGTTAATGTCACCAAACATATCTTTTAGATTCTGCATTATCTCCTGGCATGTACTCATCTCCACATGTTGCTTTTGGAGAACATTGGAGAGAGAACCCAGGATATAGCATCTAGCCAAGACATGATCTTCATCATACTTGTCATTGTATGCTTTTTCTTCCTTCGATTTAGGGCTTTCATGCTTGTCCTCGGAGAGCACATAACTTATGCGCTCAGCAGAGAGAACAAGATCCAAATTACAGATCCAATCCGAGTAATTTGGACCGATCAACTGATTGACCTCAAGAAGTCTGCTTAGTGGGTTCAAGGACTTCATTTTCTGAAATTAAGAATGCGCTATATTAGAACAGATAAATATATATTCTAATTTATGATATTTCATTAAGGTATTTTAAATCAAGTTATTCTTGCATTGTCGACTTTGAAAGTTCATTCCCTTAATCACTTTCAAAGTAAGAGATATACTTACCGCTACATCTCTAGCAAGAATTGGGATTTCCTCTTTATCTTTGTCACATCCCAATAATATGAGAATCTGCGACTCCAATAAAGAGAAGCGGGAACACATTCCTCCTTGCAAGTCCAACTTGCATTTCCCAATCCGATCTTTAACACCCGGGCCCACCACCCCTAAGGAGATGTTGACCCGTCATTAATTGAACCAAGCGTCAACAGGAATATAAGTCGCTATGCGCAATCCAATATCGCCCCAATAATATTAGGATCCGATATTGGGGTCACTACGCATAAGTCCTTACTCTTTCAAGAAGCGACGAGCCCGATCCAGATGCACTTGCATATAGGAGCTGTCACTTCGGACATGCGTCTCCCACATGCAATCCCCGACGACGGAACCCTTCGCCTTGACGGGAGACCATGGATGTCACTTATGTGATCCTCCACCTCATATTCAAATTTTAATTAATTATCATGAATCATATTCATATAATTAATTCTTTCAAGGGAAATAACAACTCTATTCATAATAGAGTGTCTCAATTGGACATAATCAATTTAATCATATTAAATTAATTATCAATTCAATTCAATCAACAAACTTGATTATTTTACTTGAATATATATGATAAAATCTCAAAGTACGTATTAATTCGAATTTTAATAATTAGAAAATACACCTTGATTTTCTTCGGCATTATCGAGTCCCTACCCGCTGTCATGGCCAGTACTGACGAGAGTGGCACGGACCACATACGTTGCAACCCGCAACCCCAATGCTCTCCGACTAGACACCATATCCACCTCAGGAAAGGATAATGCCAAATATATCAATTTGTACTTGAGATGATCATCGGTTCTTCAACCAAAATTATACCATATAGTAATAATCAAAACATTTTTGATTATAAGGAAATTTGCTACACAAATTCTCAATCCTATTCAAGCATCAAGTTTGATGATTGTGTTTCCAATTATGATCTAGATCAAATCTAATCAATTAATTGCTTGAGGCCAAGTAAATTAAGGAAATAATAATCTTACAATATTTCACAAATATTTTCCATAATTATTTTATGAAATTAACAATTAATTTCACTAATTGACAATCACATGGTTCTTGATAAGGACTGTAATTTCAGCAGTGACCCCTACTCACTAAAATTAGCATATCTCAATCAATTTAAATCCAAATTAGACAAACTCAATTTTTATAGATTTCTAACTTGATTTAGGACATAACTCAAGTGATATTTCACGCATTTCGAGGCATATCAAAACAGTAATTAACTCTTTAATCATAGGATCTGAGTTTACGGAATCCGAATTACGTAAACTCAGATCCTATGATTTTCTTATTTAATGGGGAACAAAATCAAAGTGATTAATCGTATTTAAACATTTTAAATATGGACGAATTTATTCACTAAACAGATCTGCGAAAACAAATGCGACAACACATTTTCGCGACCTTAACGAACCCAAGTCGTCCTAGGTTTGTGAATCATATTCGAAACCTTCGATCTAAGGCTCTGATACCACTTTAAGGATATGGTATTATCCTCAAGCGCATCACGGAAGCGTGATCGTCTTATCGAATACGATGCAGAATGACTAGCCGTACTAGTTGTTCTATGCAGCGGAATTTAAAAATTTTTATGCGATGAAACCACATGATCCAAGAACGATTCTCGGATGATTTCATCTAGAAACACAACAAGTATAAAGGAATACCTCTTGAAGCATGGTTGATCGAGTCTCTAAGAGAAGAGACCTCCTGTCTCAAGTCCGATCGTCGGAGAGGTCGCTTGCGAGCGCGGGGATGAACCGCGTGATCCTTGCAATCCAACAAGTTGATCCAAGCACGGTTAGCTCCTGATCTTGTCGTACGAGATCGTACGTCCTCTTCGTGAGCGTAGCACTCCAAGAAGACGGAGAACCGAAGAATGTTGAAGCATCGGCGCGGTGGTGAAGGCGTCGACAAGTCTCTCCTCTAGGGTTCGGTGGACGGCCACCAAGAAGAGGGAGAGAGGGTTGGCGTGTGAGAAAAGAGAGAGAGAGAGAGAGAGGGAGATCTTGCTCCAATTTTGCATTTCCCTAGAGAGCATGGTATGCCTCTCTATTTATAGGGTTTTGAGATCCATGGATCTCAATCCATGGGACATATAAAATCAATGGATGAGATTGATTTATGTCCAATCCAATGGTCAAGATTGTTGTTGGTGAAAGCCAACAAATTATGATTTAATTTATATCAAATATATTTGAGAAAATCAAATATAAATCAATCCTAAATTACATCATCCAAATAAGGAGAGAATATACATGGAGATTACATCTCCCATGCATATTTAAGGTGGACGGCCACCCATTCCAAGTAAGAATTGGGTGCCGCCCACTCCATTCCATATGGAGGCAATCTCATGAGATTTCATGAGATTGCATATCTCCATGGAAATATCCATTATTATTTCCAACCACTTTTTTCTGTGATTTATTCTTCAAAAATAATTCACAATTAATTTTTAGAATATTGCAATCTTATCATTGAAAAATTGTGAATCACAATCACAACCCAAAATAACATATAATTTACATTATCAATTAATTACACAATGTGAATCCAATATACATAATAATTAATCAACAAATATAAATTATAATTAGCTCTCTCTAATACATTATAAATCACATTTATAACATATTATGAATGATTGGATATTTCTATCTACATTATTCTTATCCATAATAATTAAATCACATTAAATTATATTGGATAATTTCTACACACATCAAGATGATTAAATCACATTTAATCATTATTTCTTCATTGCTTAGATCTTATGGAATTATTCTTGAACCCTTCAAGAATAATGCGATTTCTCCGCAGATACTTGGAGGTAAGGACAAGGTGATTGTATTGTTCCATGTATAGTGACTTGGATGTTGAGATCATATCTCAAATCCAGATCTCATGGACCTCCCACAGATGCTTGATCAAATCAAGACCGTAGACCTAATCTTCTCATTGCATCTGAATCTCATTCAGATCAATGTCCATTACATGGACTAAGATTAGGTCACTTCTCTATTGAGAGGAGTTACTAAAATCTAAACCTGTTTCATCACTTCCTCTGAATGGAAGCGTCGTGGTTATACAATCGTTTATGATCACATCACCATCAGGTATTCCCAATACCTGTACATCCTGCATACTAGAAGACCTATGATCATTCTGAAGATAAAGATCACTTTTACGTTGTCATCTTCAGGGTTTTATCATTAAGTTTCTCAATCTTGGTCAGTGGGAATTGGTATAGATCATATACTTTCCCAAAGCATATATCTTACCTTCAAATTCATGTCATGCTTGCAAAGCACGATGACCATGCATGGAATTTGATCAGTCCCAATACCTCATGAGTGAGCTCATGTCTCCCGCTTCATAAGTGAACCCGTATGATCCCTTTGAGAGATCGTATTACTCATATATCCTTACATGCACACCAGCTCGCCGGTGTATAGACCTTGGTTAGGTCATCAACCTATTGGTCTGCCAAATGTACATACTCAGACATATAGCAATACATCTGTCTCCGATCAGAGGATGCATGCCTATGTTGTGACAGCATTCAACATAGGTGTTTGGTTATCTCGATCCCGTTAAGTCAACCCGTTGACTCAACTAATCTGACACCTCCGAATCACTATTCCCATGCAAAGGACCTGCATCAAGAGGTCAGTCAAATATCAGCCATTTGAGAAAGGATTTCCATCTCCTACTCAGGCTGGAGATCATCACTTAATAATCATTTGATGATGCTTGATGAGTCCTCTATCTAACTCCTTAGATATTCATCCAAGCATCAACCTCTATGATTCATTCAATGAATTAACAGCTGTATGATCATCAAGTTGGCCATGGTACATAACCCTTATTGTACAGAGGGATCTTATAGTGCATTCATTCATTCAATCTCAGAAAGAGAGTGAAAATAATCAGTAACTTTTATTAATAAATCATTTATTACAATAACATTTATTGTAGGAATGGTTCGCCCGAGGCTCACATTGCTAACACATCCAACACCCCGTCTGAGTTGAGCTAAGTATGCAGTGCTAGAGTACAGACTAGTTCCATATTTAAGAGTCAACTCAGAATGAGGCAATCCGGTTAGACACTACGAGTCAAATTCTAGACATTGTCTTGTAAAACTTGAAGAATTAAGTCTATGACCTAAGGATTCTGAAATTCTATTTCTCAATGGATTTCCTCTGAAAATTAAATGGATTAAGGTTAAGACAAGTCCCCTCTAGATTTTTACTCATGACTCGATTCAGAACCCTATGACTTTACACTTTGTGAGTATGCATGATATGCTTAATGATATGCAAATGGAAAGCAGGAATGTTGTTTTTTTAATGAATGAGAATCCATTTTTATTTGATTTTTTATACATCCAATTTTACACAAATTTACAACACAAGTATTATTTACAAAATTATTACAACTTTATACAAATTGAACATCTTGTATACAATACAAAAAAAGTTTACAAGTTTTACAAGTGTATACAAATTTTACATGTATCTTACAAATTTTATAAATGATCACCTAAATCACATAATTTGTTGAATATTATATACAGATCTTGTACGAAAGTACGAGTTATGGTTAAAGTATATATACACTATATACGGCACCCCCATACTTAGCATGTGTTATGTTCTCAAAGCATGGATATAAATAATACATAGCTCAAACTAAGCGTAGAGTGGTGCAAAGAATAAGAGTATAGATATCGATCCATCCCCTATAATAAGGCTATGATCAACCTAAGTATAGAAAAAGAGAAAAATGGGATGGTCGAGGTCAAGAGGAGAAAGAAATGAATGAATATACATGGTGAGCATAAATCCCTCATATACTTAGGCCCTGAGAAGCATAAGCAAGAAAAGAAATCAAGGGTGGGATTGATGTGAAAGGGTGGGGTTATACAAAAGAGAAAGAAAGAGAGAAATGAGTAATCGAGTCACTCACGCCCTATACTTGGGATATAGTCATCCTAAGTATAGCCACAAAATAAAAATGAGATGGAATTGGGGTGAGTGATGTAAAGCGCAAGAGAGGGGGTAATAAAGAGAAAATATATACAAGAAGGATCAAGAAGGTTTACGATAAACCTTCTTTGCGAGAACATGGAGGTAAGGAATGTACAAGTGTGTCGCAATGGGAATAGTCCTCAAATGAATAATAGTGAGGGGAAGGGATAGTCCAACGAGGATCAACATATGGCTGCTTGCTCAGATAGGGATAAAGAACAGTTGAACCGAGGTCACTCATACAGATCACCTCATCCGGACCTGATAAGGAATCCTAAAAAAATCCCTTTTCCTGCATGTTGAAGGAAACTTTCTTAATCGCTTTTCTATGACCCGAAGCACTAAGAAGGAGAGGTGATACACCATGAGGGGTTCAGGAGAATACCTCATGTAGTCAGATCTCATATTATTCTCACTAGGTGGCGCCCCTAGGATCTGGGTACTCGGCAAACCAATTCCACGCATACACATTTCCACATTCGAATACTTGACATACACATAAGCATGAGAAAATAGAACAATTTACTGAAATTTAAAATTTGCTTTTCCATTCATGACCTGTTCACAATCACATTCTATTGATCATTTCCATGCCCACAAAATATGCATGTAAGCATAAATAAAATTTCTACAATTATACATATTACATACCATGGCTCTCAACAAAAATGATACAAGTAAAGAAGGAAAGTAAAATTATTGACAACTGTACCACAAAAAGTGTAGTAACGCAGCACAAAAAGTGATGGTGCCTCCAACAATCACTGCTGCGAACCTACGGATCCACACGTAGGTACGTTATGAGCAAAGTTGCCCAATACGATTTAAACAAAACTGAATAAAAAATGCAGGATAAACATTAAATGTGTGCAAAAGATAAAGAAATAGGGTAATTTATCTCACAAAGAATTACATTTTTTATAATTGTTATTATTACTAGATCTAGATATGGATATGATTAACCAAGCTTCGTGGATAGTCTGTGATCTTGGTCTGGATGAGACCTCACACTATGACTCTAAGGTAAAAGAAAACACCTTAGGGTTGGGGTGCCTCCGTAGGCATGCGGTGGGGTACAATGCATCTTAATTAAGTTCCCAACACATCCAGTTAGCTCCACTTCGCAATTGTACTTCCAATTCACAAATTAGATTACAACTCGTGAATCATCGCGACAATTCGATCCTCCTTATACAC
The DNA here is from genome assembly GCA_037367405.1 of Ottelia alismoides. Taxonomy (NCBI): domain Eukaryota; kingdom Viridiplantae; phylum Streptophyta; class Magnoliopsida; order Alismatales; family Hydrocharitaceae; genus Ottelia; species Ottelia alismoides. Next base: position 22,910 of record JAZKJV010000407.1, read on the forward strand.
AAGAGATTCACGTTCCATCACCAACTTCATTAACCACATTTCCCAAAACTCCCCTCTTAGCGCTCCCACTCGGAATACCGACCAATGTGGCCTACAGTGGCCCGTACACGAGTGTTTACTCTAAGTGACAAGCGAAACACTAGCCGACCAACCATGACTACTTGACCTGCGCTCGAGCACCGGGCTAAAGCACGCAAGTGTCGAGGCCAACACCGTCAGATTAACACCTCGGTTTGGCAAGCTACATGTCCCCCAACCATCGCAGCTACAGTAGCAGTTGGGATCGCGGTCAAGTAGGTTTCTACCCGAGGCCCCAAGGGTGTATTCCCCTCCCTTGGTGGCGTCTAACTCCATATATCCATTCATCATGACATATCATCCGTCTATATATGATACCCCTCCTAGTTGCAAGAAAAAAATTGAGGTGGTGAATACACCACCTTTGGATACATAACAAAATCTGTTGATCAAAGAGGATATACAAACAAATGGTCACATCTCAAAATGATGACGAATCCAATACCTTGTAATCTGCTTTACGTACTGGGTTTTTCTCATAAATCAATTCTTATAATGGCAGTCAAGATACTTACATTAAGGTTCATGTGGTTGGGAGTAAACTTACCCGATCCAACTCTGTAGTATCAAATCCACTTAGATTGCAGACATCATTATGCACCCAATGCTAGAGATATCATTGAAATTTATTTACAACGTTCCATCTGAAATACTGCGTTAACAAAGGATATGAGGATACATGAAAGCGCTTTATTCGATTGGGCCTCATGATGGTACAGAATTTATAGATCCATGAATTGTTCATATTCACAATGCAATGAAACAAAGGTGCAATTTTTGTCTATTGTATATTTTCTTGTGGATTAGATTTGCAACACATGCTTCAATTAGATCCTTGTTGTAAACAGGGAAGGGCACATTCTGAACACCCAAAATTTTCCAGGGATGATTTACGGGGTACTTCCCACAATTCGCATGCTAGTCGTCACTTATTGACTTGGTTGTTCTTATTTTGAAATGTTGCTACAGCTTAAGTCTCAACATTGACCTTCCTCCAGCCAACCAATCCAAGGTTACTAATGTCACATACCCATCCTATCTTGTATGGTGCAATGAAAGTCGAAACTAGAGCATCGAATATATGCGAGTTGGATAGCAGTCCCTGAACCTAAGACTACCCTCATCATATCCTCAAGTGCTAACCATCCTCGACCTCTGCACAATCCACACCACTGATTGGCTTTGATCCTTTATGGTAAAGATGATGATAACTACCCTCAGACATCCAAGATGTGATTCATAATTAGTATTTATCATATTACAACTATAATAGAGAAAGTAACTTGCAGCATATTCAATTGGTGCAAGGATCATGCACACATCATCGAAATCACTTCCAAAAGTAACCAATCCTATCCTCAATTCACCCGTCCTGGATTTATGTAACTAAACATCAAGAATCAGTAGAACAACATGCAGACATAATCCATGTGCAAAGAGTTATAACACCTCCCAAAATCCATAGTACAAGCATGTCTAAGGCTCTATGACGTTCGAAAATAGGATGAAAATTGTGTCAAAACCCGCAGCAAAAGGAGGGGGACATCGTACATTCTCTACACGAGCACGGCTTTAGGTCGTCGATCCAAGGTGCTCCGGCGACCCTTGGTGAAGGAGAGGGAGGGATAATGGAGGAAGGAACTGCTGGAGGTCGAAGGTAGGATAGGTTGGACAACTGGGAGAGGTTCACGAAGGGGGAGGGCTGGGTATATGGGTTGGGACTCGGATTCGGATCCGGGTCTTGATCCTTTTATGGCCTCGACCCCCTCTCAATAAAATGGTCATAACTCGGGCTTTCGAATTCAGATTTTCGCATTCTTGGATTCGTTGGAAAGCTATCGACGTTCCCTATGCAATGGACTACTCAAATAAATTTTTAGACCCTGCAATAAAAGCATATTTGAATTAAGCCCAGATCCAGCTGGGTTTTGCATTTTAGTCCCTGTTTTGTTTTCACGGTTTTCACATCATAAAAATCTCAAAGGAAGTCTCGTCCCCGAGAGTTAGGATGACTCTAGTAGATTTCAATGCCCAAACCCCATTGTGCTCAAGTCTCACAGAGAAATGAGCCCATAAAAATCTCAAAGAGAGCAAAACCCATAAAAATCTCAAAAGAACTCGACTACGATTTCAGTTCCGTACCTGTGAACAATTGAGGGTATTTCTCCCTCATGTCCCCCTCAGGTTCCCACATCGCCTCTTTGACTTCTTAACTTCGCCATAGGACTTTGATCAAAGGGATCTCCTTCTGCCTCAGACTCTTGACTGCATGGTCCAAAATCTGCACTGGCTCTTTTGGGAAGGAGAGGTTTGGCTCCACCGCCAAGTCCTCGTAGCTGATCACGTGTCGAGGATCTAGGATGTACTTCCGCAGATTCGACACGTGAAACATGTCGTGGATTCCATCGAGGTGTGGGGGAAGGGCCAACCTATAGGCTACTTTCCCAACACGGGCCAAAATCTTGAATGGCCCCACAAAACGCGGTGCTAGCTTGCCCTTTGCACCGAAACATTGTACGCCCCTCGTTGTGGACACATGTAAGAACACAAAGTCCCCAACCTGTGATTATAAAGAAAATTTTTTAGCCACACAAGATTGGCTAAGAATTATACGCATTAGGACACGAATGTACGATAATATACCTGAAACTCAAGGTCTCTACGTCGCCGGCCGTCGTAACTCTTCTGACGGCTCTGTGCAGTCAGCAATTTCCTCCCAACAGTCTCCACCACCCTGGAGGTCTCCTCAATGATCTGAGGGGTGAACATGGCGTTGTCACCCACCTGCTGCCAACATAAAGGAGTGGTGCACCGCCTCCAATATAATGCCTCAAAGGGTGCCATGTCTATACTAGCATGGTAGCTATTGTTGTAAGTAAACTCAACTAGTGGAAGGTGATCCTTTCAAGATCCCTTCCACTCAATCGCGCATGCTCGTAGTAGATCCTCCAAGGTCTGAATGGTCCTCTCAGACTGCCCATCTGTCTTTGGATGGTAAGCTGAACTCATATGTAGCTCTGTCCTCAAGGCTCTCATGAACTCTCCCCAGTAGTGTGATGTGAAACGGGAATCTCTGTCTGACACCACTTCCTTGGGTATCCCATGCAATTGAATGATGTGCTAAATATATAACTTGGCTACTTGCACTGGTGTATATGTCATGTTGACCGGGATGAAATGGGCTGACTTGATCAACCTATCAACGATGACCCATATCGCATCAAGCCCTCCAGGGGTGCACGGCAATGATGTAACAAAATCCATGGAGATGCTCTCCCATTTCCACACCAGAATGGGAAGAGGCTGCAGTAAACCAGGAGAACTCTAGTGTTCTGCCTTCACCATCTGATAGGTAAGACATCTGCTAACATGTTCGGCTATGTCCTTCTTCATGCCTTCCCACCAAAAGTGTTGGCGGAGGTCCCTGTACGTCTTGGTGCCACCTGGATGTATGGAAAGTCTCGAACTATGCACCTCATCCAGGATCTCTCTCCTCAGCTCCTTGTCATCTGGGACACACACGGTCCCCCTTCCATACGATGGATTCACGGACTCAAAATCTGTCGAATTCATCGAGCAAGCATCTGTGGTACAAGTCTTGGATACTTTGATCTATCGGTTGCCCATGGACGATCTTATCCCACAACCTGTTATACTTGGTTGGCACTGTCACTGCATCAGATGTGCCCTCAAATGGACGCTACTCACTAAGTGTAGTGAGCACATCCCAAGTCTGCAACCAGGCTGTCGAACCCTCAGTGCATGGTCACCTACTTAAGGCGTCTGCTACAGAATACCGCTCCCGCTACCCTAGTTAATTCGAGCAAGTTAATTTCTAAATTAATTGAGAATGTTCGTTGCAGTCGGATAACGAGAGGGAATATCAAAAAACACTTTTAATTTAATCAAGTCAATTTTGAGTGGCAATTTTTTTACTTGGTGAAGTCCAAGGTCGAACTCAGGGACGCATCTGTCTCCTTAGGTGAATTTTGAGCAAAGTTCCAGTGTGTGATTTTTGGGGGAATATTTTTTTGGTCTTTTTTTCTATTTTCTATGTAGGACACATGCAAAAATCAAGCCAATTTAAAGTTAAATCAGTTAAGGTATCAAATGAAGTCCAAAAATTATGAAAATCGGCCAGATGATGAAATATGGTGAAAATAGACTACCCTAATTTTTTTGGAATTTTTCGACACGAAATGAGTTTACTGTGAATTAAACAAGAAAGCAGGGTGATTTTCACTAATTTAATTTTTATAAATATCAAATCACAATATTTTCAGGAAATAAAATTATCCTAAATAGATATAATGATGAGGAATCTAGTAAAATTGTCCAATCTTAATTTTAATGTGAAATGAATCTATTAAAATTAAACTACGGAAATTATCAATTAATTTATTTAGGCCTTAAAATGTGTGCAAATGAGATGAAAGTTTTATGCCGTGTTAAGTTAACTATCCTAGAGCTACTATGATTTTTTGAGAATTTTTGGAGTTCCATAATATTATTTATTAATTAAAAGGTCCAACTGGGCAAAATATCACAGAAATAAACCAATTAATTAATTTAAAAATCTACTGATACCACATAAATATGACAAGCGTCACAACAGATAGAGGACAAGCTACACTACAACATGCAATTTTTGGAATTCAAAAATGATGCAATATGACGCCGGGATGCGTGCAAAGACAGGGGTGTAATTACAATACAGGAAATAAAAATTACATAAAAATAAACATGCTGACAGGGACTTAAATGTAATTACCTAGAATGCTGGGGAGTGGAATGCAATTTCTCCACGGGGCACGTGCTCCTCACGTGGGGCGCTTCACAAGGACCAACGTGCAATTTTGGAAATTTCCCAGGGCCTCTGTTCATATTACCCAGGCCGCACGTGCTCCTCACGTGGGCGGCCTAGGCTCGGGCGGCGTCGGAGGCTCGGGTCTTGGCTCGGGGGCTTCTGGAGGTTCGGCTGAGGCTCAGAGTAGCCTCGGGTGGTCCGAGCCTGGAGGTCAGGAGGAGGCTCGGAACCGATGGTGTGGCGTGCTCACAACTGTGCGATCTGGTGAAGATCGACGGCCGCTGTGGATGGCTACGTGGCGAGCTGCATTCCGTTCGATCACGGATCGATCCGACGATGTGGTACTGCTCCGGATATGGCAACGTGGCGTGAAGATAACCGTGGAATCTAGAAGGATCCGACGGCTCTTTGATACTCCGGTTGAGTGGCGACGTGGACGGCTAGGAACCGTTCGATCAAGATGATCGAACGGTTGCTGGATCTTCTCCCTCAACGGTCCTCCGCCACCTGCGGAGGAGTTGGCAGGGCTCCGGCGATGGGGGCTTAGCTCCGCCCGGTCTTCCTTGCATCGGTAAAGCTCTCCGGCGGTTCGGAGATGTCCCAGAAGATGTGCGGCGGTGCGGCGAGGCTCAGGTGACTTCAGGAGCTGGAGAGGGGCGTCAGAGCTCCGTGGCGGCGAATCTCAAAAAGAGCTCCGATGAGCTTCCGGACAATGAACTGGAAACCCCTGCAGGGGTTAGGGGGAATAGCCGAAGCTCGTGCGTGCAATGTGGAGAAGTGAACGATGGACGGCGAGGCCTAAAGCGGAGGGAAGAGGGTCCGACGATGGTGCTCCGCCCAGATGGAGGAGCTGGAGCTGATGGAATGGAAAGTGAGGTGTCGGAGGGCGTGTGATGTACCGCGAAGGTCAGAGCTCCGTCGTGGAGATTGGCGAGGTGGAAGCGAAGCGAGAAGATCATGGTGGAGGTAGAATTAAATGGGAGAAAAGTCAAAGAGAAATCAAACAAAGATCAGAGAGGATGGAGGAAGTTACCTGGGATTTGGAGCTCGAAGTCAAGTTCCAGGTCGTCGCTCGAAGGGGCGGTAAGGCCCTGAGCTCAAGCAGCTACGCGGAGGAGTGGCTGCGACACGGCAGAGGCGCTGCGGATCTTGCCGGAGACGATACCGGTCTTCGCTCAAGGATTCGCTCGATTTCTGTCACCAATCGGATGCTCCGAGCTCGAGGTTCCTCTCTGGGGTGGCGGATAGGGTTGAAGTTGGCCGGAGCTCGAGTATTTAAAGGGTGAAAGTGTCGGGTTGGCTGATGACGAGGTGAAGTTCATGGGTGTCATGGGGCGACTCTGGTGGAAGTCGTGGGGAGTGAGGTGGCTGGCGAGGGTGAGGGGAGAGAGGCGATGAACGTGGAGGCGATAGTGGTCGGAGAGGGTGGCTGGAGTGCGGCCAAGAATAGGAAGGGGCAAGCCCCTCGCGCATGGCTGAGATCGTGGGAGAGAGGGGCGCTGGAGGTGGAAGACGAAGCCCTGGCCGTTGGATCTTGTGATCCAATGGCCCAGATCAAAGCGATAAGGATCGGGCAGGATCTGATTGGAGGCGAGGCGATTTGAGGCTGTGATGGCGCCACGTGGTGCGATAGGGTGAATCGCGAGCGGGCGGCTCAGATCAAGTCAAGGCGACACGATCTAAGGGTCAGGAGGCCAACACGTGGCGTGATGGGGGTGAAGCACGAGCGGGCGGCCAAGATATGATTAGGGCTTAGATCGAATGGTTGGAGTTAAAGCGCTAGTGGACGGTGCAGATCGAAGGGCTGAAGGCGTGATCTGATGGCGCATAATGCGCCACGTGGCGTGCGGTGGGAGAGGCGCTAATGGATGGCCCAGATCTGAGGCGGGATCGGATCAAACGGTGGTGGATAAAGGTGTACGTGGAGCGCAACTGGCCGTTGGATCAAGAAGTATATCCAACGACTGAGAGGCGCGGCGGCTAGGGCAAGGGGAGCGGGCCGCGTGGCGCGACCAGAGGGCGCCACGTGGCCAGCTATGATTGGCTAAGAAATGAAATGGATGTAGAGAGAGAAGGAAGTCGAATTTGGAAAAATTGAAAACATGAAAGTTGTAGATCTTGATGAGATCTACAAGTTTCATGTTGACTAAAGATGGAGATGAGGTCAAATATGATAAAAAATACAAAGATACAAATATACATATATGTAGTATACGAAGAGGCCCAAAAACCCAACTTTTTCATATGAGCTCCAAATTGGATGAAATTAGTCTCATTTTGAAGGTCTTTTAATATGTTTTATTCTGAAGGTGAGTAGACCTATTTTGGAGGTTGCATGAGGGAATTATGGTCATTTTGTGGTCCAGGGGTTTTAGGGTTTTATTGGTGCCTTTACAAAGGGGATTCTTGGCTTTCTTCCTTATATTATTAACTAAGGTGTACATAGTATAAGGGAGAGCTTATTTTGATGAATGGATATTTTACAAGTGATTTTGGCTTCTTTTTAATGCAAATGGAGTGCTAAAATGCATGTATTATGAATGCATGTATGAATGCTATTTGTGCATTATAAAGGGAAATATGCCTCTATTTACTCGAGAACAAGGCTCTATTTTTAACTTTTAGAGTGATGAATCACAGATTCATCAACCCCCTATACTTAAACCTTGCTCGTCCCCGAGCAACTATATGAAATGCAAGAGTGAAATGATTTTGGGTTCCATACGAAGGTCATGAACAAAAGTTAAAAATGGAGCTTGACTCGACCTTTAGATTAATTGTGTGGCGGGACCTTATTTGGACCTGAACTTAAGACCTAACAGACTTCAAGTTCCACAAGTCTTCTATTCAAGACGCCTCAACAGTCAGGTCAGAACAAATCCTCAAACGCAAATTTCTGATGACTATGATTCTTACTTGTACTGTGTAAGTGAAATGTAACTCTTCACATCAGAAATGACTCGGAACCTGCCTCCTCTAACAAGGTAACTCAATAACCCGGTCCAGTAACTCTTTCCTCGAGGAGCGGGGTATTCCCTTCTAAGTTCAAATACGACCAGCTCAAGAGGAGGGGGTAGAGAAAAGAATGGACGGTAGCCAGTGTAGCTACCTATCCCGGGATGCCTGACCAGTGTAGCCAAGTCATCCCGCTGCATTTCTTTGCTAATATACAGACTCCGACAGGTATTTTATTTTCACTCGGACCTGTCTTATTTTTTTGGAGTTTTTACATTTTTTTATTTTATCACACAAGGTGCAGCATGTACATCAGGAGTTTTCATTTATGAGCCAGTAGACTATCCCTCTTTTGAAGCATTATTGCAACCCACAACATCTCGTCCTTAGATGTCAACACTACCAGACTAGGTTGAAACGCACTACCCTCCCTAGAGGACGGATGTTTCCACCCGTGTGCTACTCCAAGCTAAAGGATTCTACCTCCTTACCACCTCATCAATGAAGAGCTACGTGCATTGTGCTTGTCCAAGTTAGGTCACTGTCTATAAGAATCATGCGTGTGCACGAGATATTCTACTTAGACTAATCAAGATGACATGTGAACATAGACTTGCGGACTCAAAGAATTAAGTCGCTTGACCTGAGAAATCTTAACTCCAGTTCCTATAAGGTTCCTCTGAAATTAGGTGGATTAAGGTCAAATCAAGTTCATCCTCAATATCTACTCATAACTTGGTTCAGAGCCCACTAGCTTTCCACCTTGCATATGCAAGATATGCAGATGAGATGCAGATGCCATGCTATGTAGATGAATGTAAATGCAAGACTCTTTTTCTTTTCTTTTCAGATGCAGAGATGGTATGCAAGAGTAAATAAGAAGCCTAATTTTTATTTTCATTTTTTTTCAATTTTTACCCACCCGTAATTATTGTAAAATATGTACAAAAATACGTGAAAGTATGAGCTACGGGTATAGTATATATGTAATATATACACGCCCCCCTATACTTAGCATGTGCTATGTCCTCAGAGCACGAAGAGCGAGGAAAAAGACATAGCTCGTGCTAAGCGTAGGAGAGATAGAAAGAATGGAAAAATATATAGATATCGACCGACCCCCCTATACTTAGGCTCTGGCAGCCTAAGTGTAGAAGAAAGCCAAAAAGTGGGGCGGACGAGGTCAAGAAGAGAAGTGGATGAATATATAATGCGGGCATCGGTCCCCCCATACTTAGGCTCAGGTCAGCCTAAGTATAGGACAAAGGTGAGTATGAGGACCAATGTGATCTGGAGAATGTACAGTGAACCGACTCAGGTGACTCATCCCCCCTATACTTAGGATCTGGTCATCCTAAGTATAGTCCAAGTTAGTGATTCGATGAGGTGGGGATGGGTTACTAGAGTCGCGGAGAAAGGATAGGATGTACAAGAACGATGATATATACAAATGAGTCAATCTGAATCTTTCGAGATGCTGCGGATGGCTGGAGCTCACTGCTGCAAGGTCTCATACGCGGCTTGAGGTGTATCTGCTGAATCTGTCTCACGCATGAATACAATCTCCTCAACATGGACTAACTGCTCATTGGATTCGATGAAGTGCTTCAACAGTTGTCCATTCACCAGGAATGTCGGTGCGTCATCTGCGAGATCTGAGATCTCGACACATCCACTATCATGCACCGTACGGACAACAAATGGGACTGTCTACTTGGACTTCAACTTGCCTTGGAAGATCTTCAGTCTAGCATTGAACAACCATACCTTCTGTCCAGGAACAAAGGTCTTTCGTCTGATATATCTATCATGCCAACGCTTCACCTTATCCTTGTATACCAAACTGTTGTCATATGCGTGGTTTCTGATTTCCACGAGCTCATTCAGATCCAATTCTCTCTGCTTCTACCTAAGGTGTGTGTTCTAATTGACCTTTTTAATTGCCCATTCATATTTATGCACTAGCTCTGCGGGCAAATGGCACGGCTTTCCGAATACCATTCAGAATGGGGAGGTTCCTAACGGTGTCTTGTAAGCTGTCCTATACGCCCATAGGACCTGATCCAAGATCTGAGACCAGTCCTTCCTGTCTGGGCGGACAAGCTTTTGCAATATGGTCTTCACCTCCCGATTCGACACCTCAGCCAAACCATTAGTCTGTGGGTGGTAAGGGCTAGCGACATGGTGTTCGATACCGTAGTCCTTCAGGAGTTTCTTCACCTCCCGATTCACAAAGTGGCTACCCCCATATGATATCATCATTTTGGGAATCCCGAACCTAGAGATGATATGATCTCTGATGAATTTACAGACAGTCTTGTTGTCTGCGGCTCGGGTTGGGATAGCCTCCACCCACCTGGATAGATAATCTACCGCAAGAAGGATGTACTCAAACCCGTGGCTAACAGGGAATGGGCCCATGAAGTCGATGCCCCAGGCGTCAAAGACATCACAAATGATGACCGGCTGCATTGGCATCTCATCATTGGGACCAACGGTTCCTCCCATTCTCTGGCATACTGGGCACGACTTCGCAAAGGTGATGGCATCGCGAAACAGACTCGACCAGTAAAAACCACACTGAAGTACCTTCCATGCGGTCCTCTTCCCGGAGTGGTGTCCTCCTGCCTCCAAGCTATGGCATAAAGAAAGGACACTCTGGTATTCCTCCTGAGAAATACATCGTCTCCAGACACAATCCGGTCCTTCAAAGAAAAGGATCGGATCCTCCCAATGGTAGTGTCTCGCATCCGACTTAAGTCGGTCGATGTGGCTCTTGGGCCAACCCTCGGGAACCTTCTTGGAGATAAGATAGTTCACGATGTTGGCATACCATGGGAGTGAGTCGACAACAAAAATCGACTCGTCAGGGAAGGAGTCTCGAATTGGTGAATCCTCAGAAGTATTAAGTTCTTCGAGACGAGAGAGATGATCGGCTACTACATTCTTCTTTCCAGGTTTATCACGAATATCCAAATCAAATTCCTGGATAAGTAAAATCCACCGAAGAAGACGCGCCTTCGCATCCTTCTTCTCCATCAAGTACCGTAGAGCCGTGTGGTCAGTGAACACAATTACCTTGGATCCAATCAAGTGAGATTTGAACTTGTCCAAGGCAAACACTACCGCAAGCAGCTCCTTTTCCGTAACTGTATAGTTACGCTGAGCGGTATCAAGCACTTTGCTTGCGTAGTGAATTGCAAATGGGACGTCATCTCTCCTCTGTCCTAGCACAGCCCCAACAACGAAATCTGATGTGTCCGTCATGATCTCAAAAGGTAGAGACCAATCTGGGGCTTGTAGGATAGGTGTGTCCATTATCATTCCTTGCAATAGCTTAAAGGCTTCAAGATATTTGTAATCAACAACAAACTCCATGTCTTTGCCTAAAAGCTCAGTTAGCGGTCGGGTAATCTTAGAAAAATCCTTAATGAATCTCTGATAAAATCCAACATGCCCGAGGAACGACCGCAACTGCTTGACGTTGATTGGTGGATGGAGTCGTCTGATCACATCCACCTTGGCAGGGTCAACCTCCATTCCTCTCTTGGAGATGACATGCCCCAACACTATGCCCTCCGTCATCATGAAGTGACTTTTCTCCCGGGAGAGCACCAGATTAACCTCACAACATCTTTTGAGGACTCGATCCAGATTCCTAAGACAGGAATCGAAGGAATCGTCGTGGACCGAGAAATCGTCCATGAAGACTTCCAGGAATTCACCGACCATTTCGGCGAATACAGCAATCATGCACCTTTGAAAAGTACCCAGAGCATTGCATAACCCAAAGGGCATGCGCCAGAAAGCATAGGTACCAAAGGGGCATGTGAATGTGGTCTTCTCCTGGTCCTCCGGAGCTATGGCTACTTGATTGTAGCCCGAGAACCCATCCAAGAAGTAGAAGAATTCTTTCCCCGCTAGTCTCTCTAGGATCTGATCAATGAATGGTAGGGGGAAATGATCCTTCTTCGTCGCGGCATTCAAGCGTCTGTAATCCACACAGACGCGCCACGACGTGGGCACTCGCGTCACGATCTCCTCTCCGTCCTCATTGGTGGTCGTCTGAATTCCCGACTTCTTCGGGACCACATGTATCGGGGCCACCCATTTCGAGTCGGAGATGGGATAAATAAAACCCGCGTTGTACCATTTCTCTATCTCCTTCTTCACTACCTCTCGTATATTTGGATTCAAACAACGTTGGAATTTACGAGAGGGTTTTGCTTCGTTTTCCAAGTAGATATGGTGCGAACACAGAGCGGGATTTATCCCGTGGAGATCGGAAATGCTCCAGCCTATCGCCTTGCAGTTTTTCTCCAGGATCTCTAGCAAGCGAGATTCCTACTCCTCGGTCAATCGCGAACTGATGCTGACCGGATATTTCTTGTCCTGGCCCGCAAGGAAGGCGTATTTTAAAGTTGTGGGTAGAGGTTTGAGCTCAGGTACGGTGTGATCATCTAGGAAATCTGGCTCAATCGAATCTGGCTGAGTGTTGGAAGTGGCTGGATCTTTCTCTTTAATAGCTGCCACCAAATTATTCGGCTCTGGAGTCGGATCGTCAAAGATCTCCATGAAATTGGCGAAAGCCACGTCCGACTCGTCATCCTCATCTTCTGATTGTCCTAAAGAGGGAAGGACTGACAAGCCCAGTTGGGCTTCTACGTCATCGAAGATGTAGGGGGATGCAGGTTCTGAGCCGTACTCGTCTCTGAGGACCTCACAAACTGACTCATGCACTGGATCATCTCCTGAAGGGAGGGACTCATCGATGCTGGCTGGGTTCTGTCTCCATGGCCCAACTATGTCTACATAATCGCAGTCTGCTTCAGACGAAGAGTACTCGATGCTGGATTCGAAATCTGGTCTCTGCCATCTGGTCTGCTTCATCTCAAGTTCCTCATCTCCGCCTGGAGTTTGGAACTGGATCTTCCCGATCTTGTAATCAAACAAGGCCCCCGCTGTCCTGAGGAAGGGCCTGCCTAAGATGATCTGGGAGTCTCTCCAATTACGAGGGGTTTCCATATCTAGGACAGTGAAGTCCACTATGTACTCTTGTCCCTCAACTTTGATCACAACATTCCTCAATTCTCCTTGGGACCTCTTGGTTGATTTATCAATGAACTGCAAGAGGGCTCTAGATTTCCTAAGAGGTCCGAGATTAAGTCGCTCATAGAGAGCTGTAGGCATTAAGTTAATTGAGGAGCCATTATCTAAGAGAGTGCGTGCAAATGCGATGTCATCAACATGACTCACTACATAGTGTGCACCCATGTCTCTTCGTTTCCTTGGAAACGAGTTCTTTATTGCACAAGTCGTGGCTACTGATAGAACGTGTTTCTCAACACGGCTTTTGGTCTTCCTGCTAACCCTAGTAGGTGTGCATCTGACCTTAAGGTATTTCTGAAATGCAGGAGTCATTTCCACGTACTTGTCAAAGGGGATTGTGACCTTGATATATTTGTTGCAGAATTCAGCCATCCCAGGGTCATCTTTTTGGATTTTTTTTATTTTCTTCTTTCCACCCGTAAGAGCTCGGGGGAAAGGGATTATTGACTCTAACTCATGTTCTGAAACTGAAATCTTTTCATTGAAAGCTGGAACTGAGTTATGTACACGACTCGGACTCTGAAACAGACTCGGACTCTGACTCAGACTAAAAGAAACATGCTGGGGTGAAACTGGTGATGCATCTTCCGCTTCTTCTGGACGGTCCTCCTCAGATGGAGGTGCGGGCACTTCATCAGTTTCGTCAGACTCACTAATGATGCAGACTTGCTGCTTCGAGGACTCAAAAGTCCTCTTCTTCTGCCGATGGTGGTGATGGTGGTGATTCTCCTCTTCTTCCTCCACGTTCTCCTCAGGTAGAGACTTGGCAGCTCCTTCCTTCGGTGCTCGTGCCCGATCAGGTACGATCACGGTCCTTCCGCTCCTGAGGGACATATGATTAACATTATCATACGAAAGGATCTCATGTTCAGATAAAGACTTATCTGAATAGTATACCTGATCACGAGGTCGGTTCTGGTCTTGATTTAGGCTGTTTGGGTTGGCCTGAACCTGGGCAGGAATTGGGGTCTTTGGCGCCATTTGTTGGTCCTGGGTACGAGAAACACGATTCAGATCGGTTCTCATATCCAGATAGTCATTCTGGATCTGTTGGACCCTATCAGACAGGGTCTGGATCGCCAAGGTGAGGGACTCCAATTCAGTGGGCTGAGCTGGCTGGTGATGCTGATTTGCAGACGAGGTTCTGTACTGGCCCTGCTGGCCATGCTGATACTGTTGATGTTGCTGGGACGGACCCTGCTGGAATGCGCGTTGCTGCTGCTGAGGCTGGTATCCTTGTTAGGGCCTGGACTGAAAAAAGCGCGGTGCAGGAACGGACCTGGTTTCTTGGTAAGATGGGGATGGTCGGTGAGGCTGACCATTCCCCATCTCTGCCTATCTGACGATGGGGTCATGGCTATACCAAAGCCCGTTGATCTCGTACACCTGCGGAGGCTCCTCGTCTCCGGTCTCCACTTGTGGGGATGCATGTTGGGCCTGCTGGGTGTAAGTCTGATCCCAGCCACTCTGAGGCCCCGGTGCCTGTTCCTGTACAAGATGGACTCGATGTACAGGTACAGGTGGTGCATAAGGGGCAGGTAGCTTTATCTTAGCTACCTTCTCAGAAAGTTCCTCCACTTGCTTCGGTAGACGTGAAAGAGACTCGAGGTCCACGACTCTCTTGTAGATCTGCTGGACCATGGTTAGCTTGTCAGCAATCATCCCCATGCTGGGAATGAGGTCCTCTGTTAGATCTGCTACAGTCCTCTGGGTTGTCTCATTGGATAAGATTGAGGGAGACAACTGATAACCCCTGGTGGCCTGCGACCTGCCGGTTTCTGCCATCTGCTCCAGTATCTTCCATACAGCATTCTCATTTTTATTCAGATAGCTTCCTCCACAGGCGGCACTTACTAACCCCTGCATCTCCGGGGTCAGACCATAGAACAAGGTCTGGACTAAGATCACCTTAGAAATGCCGTGGCAAGGACATTTTGAACTAGGTCATTAAACCTATCCCAGGCATCATGGAATGGTTCATCGGGTCCCTGGGAAAAACTGGTAATTTGTGTTCTCATTTGGTTAGTCCTACTGAGAGGGTAGAACTTCTTCAGAAATAAGTCCTTGAACTGCATCCAGGTTGTACATATCACCCCTAGGTTCTTCAGCCAATGTGCTGCCTTATCTCTTAAGGCAAATGGGGTAGCCTTCAGTCTAATGTAATCCTGCCCAACCCTAGGATGGCCAAGGTTGTTGCAAACCAGCTCGAAGTCTTGTAGAAAGGCATATGGTTCTTCATGGGCATTTCCGTTGAACTTCGGTAGCAGACTAAGGAAGTGGGGCTTAAGCTCAAATGCTTCGGCGGGAACCGCTGGTGCCAACCAACTCTGTATCTCATTCTCTGCTGGGTTGTAGGCATCAACCATTGGTCGGTCGATGCCTCCTGCCGCAACGATTTGTCCCATTCTAGCCGTTAGATCTACATTTTGTTGTTCGGCTGTGGCAAGGCGATTAAGAATTTGTCGCAACTGATCCTCATCTGGTGGCTGCTTAGGTGGCATCTTGTCCTCTAGTCTTGGGTATGAAACAATGTTTGTGTCAGAGGACAAATCAAGGAAGGGATTCTTACCGAGGCGATGGTCTTCCTCGGTAAGCTCAGAGGAGAGGAAAGGGTTGGTTTGAGAGTAATCACCCTGGGTGTGAGGGAACCAGAACTCAAGAGGGTCATGAGTCCTGGGTGGCCCAAGGTGCACTTTGGCCGATGAAGAGGAGTTTCGTGGGGGGCTCAAAGAGAGATTGGTGAATAAAGAGTCGATATCCCGCTAGTCACTCATCTTGATTTGGTGAGAAGAAGTGGGAGATCTAAGTGAAGATAGGATTTGACTCCTACCTGAAGCAAACAATTCAATCCAAGACCCTGGGTTCACACTCAACACAGTGGAGGACTCGAAACTGAATCCAATTTATCTTGTTAATTTTAAGTGTGATTTTTCAAGTAAGATAGCAAGGAGTTATGCTGCCTATAGGGAAGTCGGCTCAACGCCGGATGTGTCTTCCCTGTTTAACCTGTCGCTTAAGATACCGTCGGTCCTCCCTTTCTTCGCTCCTATCCGGAGTTGGGGACTCAAAGACCATGCCCCTACCTACCTGCAAGTAGGCGGAGGCTGACAAAGCTAGGCCTTGTCGCGAAGTACCGCTGGTTCGCCCCTATCTACCTGCGAACAGGCGGAGGCTACTTGGTACTGGTCAATGAATCTGAAAATATCCAACTCGTGATATTTGCTAGGATCAGTTAGCCCGTGATATGGAAGGTGGGGATTTGGGCTCTGCCTTAAGGTGTTTACACACACTCAAGTACCCTCACTCAGCCTGAAAACAAGGTCGGGGATTAGTCTCCCGCAAACAATTTTTCCAATTTTATTGATTTTTTGGTCAATAATGTTAGAAGTCCCGGTTTTAAGTTGAGTTCTCACTTTTTAGTCCAACCACACAGCATGCCTTATTGTCCAGTCCCAATTTCCGTTTAATTTAAGTGTGAAAAATAGAGGGGGAAATCGAGAAAAGTCAATGCACGAAAAACAATGATGTGTATGCTGAGTTAAGAAGACTTACAGTGATCCCTTCACTTTTATGCAGGATGCAAAACAGTATTGAAATTTTACACTGCATGCAAATGCAGACGACAAAATCCGCTCCTAGACAGGCAGTTCTATTAGCGAGTGAAGACCGGGTTTATTTGACTAGATCTGCGGTCTAGGTGCGTCTTGTAAGTGTATGTGTGGTCCTAAAAATTACGAGCACAAGCAATTCCTAAAGTGGCTCGAGGAGCCGCTAGTGCAAGCCTAAATTACAATTCAAACCACACAACACACGGGGACACAGTTCCACTATTTTTGCACACGCGAGAACCCAAACGGGAACCGCTGGAAATGATGCGAAAAAAATGTGGAAATAATTAACAGTACAAGCTCTCTCAAATCCCTCAAAGAGTTAAAATGTCGATTCCTCGAAGCATCTTCGACTCCTCGCATTCCTCGCACAAAAATAATTTCGAGGTCAGAGAGAGAACGACTCGAAAACAATGCAAAATTTAAAAGACATAAATATTCACAAGAAAAACCGGGGGTCAGTCTACCCGAGTATAGAAAATCAAACCCTCAGAAATAACTGTAAATTAACCTAAGTCGTGCCTCCCCTGCAACGGCCCCATTTTCATAGCCGCTCCCGCTACCCTAGTTAATTCAAGCAAGTTAATATCCAAATTAATTGAGAATGTTCGTTGCAGTCGGATAACGAGAGGGAATATCAAAAACCACTTTTAATTTAATCAAGTCAATTTTGAGTGGCAATTTTTTTACTTGGTGAAGTCCAAGGTCGAACTCAGGGAGCCATCTGTCTCCTTAGTTGAATTTTCAGCAAAGTTCCAGTGTGTGATTTCTGGGGAATATTTTTTTGGTCTTTTTTCTATTTTCTATGCAGGACGCATGTAAAAATCAAACTAATTTAAAGTTAAATCAGTTAAGGTATCAAATGAAGTCCAAATTTATGAAAATTTGCCAGATGATGAAATATGGTGAAAATAGACTACCCTAAGTTTTTTGAAATTTTTCGACACTAAATGAGTTTACTGTGAATTAAATAAGAAAGCAGGGTGATTTTCACTAATTTAATTAAGATAAATATCAAATCACAATATTTTCAGGAAATAAAATTATCCTAGATAGATATAATGATGAGGAATCTAGGAAAATTGTCAAACTTTAATTTTAATGTGAAATGAATCTATTAAAATTAAACTAAGGAAAATATCAATTAATTTATTTAGACCTCAAAATGTGTGCAAATGAGATGAAATTTTTATGCAATGTTAAGTTAACTATCCTAAAGCTACTGTGATTTTTTGAGAATTTTTGGAGTTACAAGAATTAGTTATTAATTAAAAGGTCCAACTGGGCAAAATATCACAGAAATAAACCAATTAATTAATTTAAAAATCTACTGATACCACAAAAATATGACAAGTGTCACAACAGATAGAGGACAAGTTACACTACAACATGCAACTTTTGGAATTCAAAAATGATGCAATATGACACCTAGGGATGCGTGCAAAGACAGGGGTGTAATTGCAATACAGGAAATAAAAATTACATAAAAATAAACATGCCGACAGGGACTTAAATGCAATTACCTAGAATTCTAGGGAGGGGAATGCAATTTATCCACGGGGCACGTGCTCCTCACGTGGGGCGCTTCACATGAACCAATGTGCAATTTTGGAAAGTTCGCAGGGCCTCTATGCGAATTACCTAGGCCGCATGTGCTCCTCACGTGGGGCGGCCTAGGCTCGGGCGGCATCGGAGGCTCGGGTCTTGGCTCGGGGGCTTCTGGAGGTTCGGTTGAGGCTCGAAGTAGCCTCGGGTGGTCCGAGCCTGGAGGTCGGGGAGGAGGCTCGGACCTGATGGCGTGGCGTGCTCACAATAGTGCGATCTGGTGAAGATCGACGGTCGTTGTGGATGGCTACGTGGCGAGCTGCAGTCCGTTCGATCATGGATCGATCCGACGGTGTGGTTTTGCTCCGGATATGGGCGACGTGGCGTGAAGATAACCGTGGGATCTAGAAGGATCCGATGGCTCTTTGATACTCCGGTTGAGTGGTGACGTGGACGGCTAGGAACCGTTCGATCAAGATGATCGAACGGTTGCTGGATCTTCTCCCTCAACGGTCCTCCGCTACCTGCGGAGGAGTTGGCGGGGCTCCGACGATGGGGGCTTAGCTCCGCCTAGTCTTCCTTGCATCGGTGAAGCTCTCCGGCGGTTCGGAGATGTCCCATAAGATGTGCGGCGGTGCGGCGAGGCTCAGGTGACTTCAGGAGCTGGAGAGGGGCGTCGGAGCTCCGTGGCGGTGAAGCTCAAAAAGAGCTCCGATGAGCTTCCGGTCAATGAACTGGAGGTACCTGCAGGGGTTAGGGGGAATAGCCGAAGCTCGTGCGTGCTATGTGGAGAAGTGAACGATGGACGGTGAGGACTAAAGCGGAGGGAAGAGGGTCTGGCGATGGTGCTCCGCCCAGATGGCGGCGCTGGAGCTGATGGAATGGAAAGTGAGGTGTCGGAGGGCGTGAGATGTACCGCGAAGGTCAGAGCTCCGTCGTGGAGCTCGGCGAGGTGGAAGCGAAGCGAGAAGCTCACGGTGGAGGTAGAATTAAATGGGAGAAATGTCAAAGAGAAATCAAACAAAGATCAGAGAGGATGGAGGAAGTTACCTGGGATTTGGAGCTCGAAGTCGAGTTCCAGGTTGTCGCTCGAAGGGGCGGTAAGGCCCTGAGCTCAAGCAGCTACGCGGAGGAGTGGCTGCGACACGGCGGAGGCGCCGCGGATCTCGCCGGATAAGATACCGGTCTTCGCTCAAGGATTCGCTCAATTTCTGCCACCAATCGGACGCTCCGAGCTCGAGGTTCCTCTCTGGGGTGGCGGATAGGGCTGAAGTTGGCCGGAGCTCGAGTATTTAAAGGGTGAAAGTGTCGGGTTGGCTGATGACGAGGTGAAGTTCATGGGCATAATGGGGCGACTCTGGTGGAAGTCGTGAGGAGTGAGGTGGCTGGCGAGGGTGAGGGGAGAGAGGCGATGAACGTGGAGGCGATAGTGGTCGGAGAGGGTGGCTGGAGTGCGGCCAGGAATAGGAAGGGGCAAGCCCCTCGCGCACGGCTGAGATCGTGGGAGAGAGGGGTGCTGGAGGTGGGAGACGAAGCCCTGGCCGTTGGATCTTGTGATCCAACGGCCCAGATCAAAGCGATAAGGAGCGAGCAGGATCTGATCGGAGGCGAGGCGATCTGAGGCCGTGATGGCGCCACGTGGTGCGATAGGGCGAAGCGCGAGCGGGCGGCTGAGATCAAGTCAAGGCGACGCGATCTAAGGGTCAGGAGGCCAACACGTGGCGCGATGGGGGCGAAGCACGAGCGGGCGGCCAAGATGCAATTAGGGCTTAGATCGAATGGTTGGAGTTAAAGCGCTAGTGGACGGTGCAGATCGAAGGGCTGAAGTCGTGATCTGATGGCGCATAATGCGCCACGTGGCGTGCGGTGGGAGAGGCGTTAATGGATGGCCCAGATCTGAGGTGGGATCGGATCAAACGGTGGTGGATAAAGGTGTACGTGGAGCGCAACTGGCCGTTCGATCAAGAAGTATATCCAACGGCTGAGAGGCGCGGAGGCTAGGGCAAGGGGAGCGGGCCGCGTGGCGCGACCAGAGGGCGCCACGGGGCCAGCTGTGATTGGATAAGAAATGAAATGGATGTAGAGAGAGAAGGAAGCCGAATTTGGAAAAACTCAAAACATGAAAGTTGTAGATCTTGATGAGATCTACAAGTTTCATGTTGACTAAAGACGGAGATGAGGTCAAATATGATACAAAAATACAAAGATACAAATATACATATATGTAGTATACAAAGAGGCCCAAAAATCCAACTTTTTCATATGAGCTCCAAATTGGATGAAATTAGTCTCATTTTAAAGGTCTTTTAATGTGTATTATTGTGAAGGTAAGTAAACCTATTTTGGAGGTTGCATGAGGGAATTGTGGTCATTTTATGGTCCAGGGGTTTTAGGAATTTATTGGTGCTTTTACAAAGGGGATTCTTGGCTTTCTTCCTTATATTATTAACTAAGGTGTACATAGTATAAGGGAGAGCTTATTTTGATGAATGGATATTTTACAAGTGATTTTGGCTTCTTATTTAATGCAAATGGAGTGCTAAAATGCATGTATTATGAATGCATGTATGAATGCTATTTATGCATTATAAAGGGAAATATGCCTCTATTTACTCGGGAACAAGGCTCTATTTTTAACTTTTAGAGTGATGAATCACAGATTCATCAGCTACCACATTCCCCTTACCATGATGTAGGAGATGGTACAATCATAATCTTTTAGCAGTTCCATCCACTGCTTTGCCTCATATTGAGTTCCTTCTGATCAAAAATGTATTTGAGGCTCTTGTAATCTGTGAAAATCTCAAATGTCACCCCATACAAATAGTGACACTATATATTTAATGTAAAGACTACGACCGCCAACTCCAAGTCACGAATGGGGTAATTGCGTTCATGATTCTTCAGTTGTCGTGACGTGTACGCCACAACCTGTCCACGCTGCATCAACACTGCACATAATCCCTCCTTGGAAGCATCTGTGTACACGGTGAAGTCCAAAGTACCAGAAGGAAGGGTGAGGATGGGTGCAGAAGTCAATCGCTCTTTCAGCGTTCAAAAGCTCAACTCACATTTGTCACTCCAGACAAATGGCACATCCTTTTGCGTCAACCTGGTGAGGGGTAGAGCCAACTGGGAGAACCCTCCAATAAACCTCCTGTAGTACCCGGTGAGGCCAAGGAAGCTGTAAATCTCTGTAACCGTCTTGGGCCGCCGTCGAACCCTATGTCAGTTTAGCAAACTCTCTCCTCTGATCCTCTACCCATGGTCCGGGTAGAACTCTGCACGAAACTCGTCAAAGAAGACCTCCCAAGTGATGGGCTCGGTCAAGTTCTCCTTGGTGGCATTCCACCACCGCTCAGCATACCGGCAAGAAAGTACTCAGCAAAAGATACCCAAGTATCATCGGGTGCACGTATCATCCTTAGAACCTTGGACTCCTCTGACATCCAAAGCTCTGCATCATCAGGGGTAGTAGTACTGAAGAACTGTGGTACCTCCGCCCGTTGGTACGCTGCGTAAGTGCTCTGATGCTTCTGCAAGGCATCCGTATCCTTTGGTTGCTCATGCTCCATAGAGAACGACAAGTCAACGCTCTCCTCCCCATCGTGAGAGGGACGGTAGGAGGAGGAGTCCTGCTGCTGGAGTCGCTGCGCAAGTGCCTCTTGGCGCTGCTAGATCCCTTGCACCGCCTATACAAGGAGAGCCAACTGTTGCGCCACATCCTGGTCTACGCGCGGTGGCATGGTTCTGCACAAAGAACCAAGGCATTAGTACTTGTTTTTCTTGAGAGAGATATTATGAGAGACATGTGGATATGGATGTAATCGTGTTATTTTCATGTTGGGTCAGAGGACTTCAACACTATCAAATAGCCGAATACCAATGAGGAATAATACACATGGAAGGGAATGGAGTACCATGGCTCTGTTACCAATCTGTGGCGCCCATAAGATCCGAGTACTCGGCAATCCAATTCCACGCATACACATTTCCACATTCGAATACTTGACATACACATAAGCAGGAGAAAATAGCACAATTTACTGAAATTTAAATTTTGCTTTTTCATTCATGACATGTTCACAATCACATTCTATTGATCATTTCCATGTCCACAAAATATGCATGTAAGCATAAATAAGATGTCTACAATTATACATATTACATGCCATGGCTCTCAATAAAAATGATACAAGTAAAGAAGGATAGTAAAACTACTGACAACTGTACCACAAAAAGTGTCGTAACGCTGCACAAGAAAGTGATGGTGCCTCCAACAATCACTGTTGCGAACCTGCGGATCCACACATAGGTACGTTATCAGTAAAGTTGCCCAATATGATTTAAACAAAACTACACAAAAAATGCAGGATAAACATTAAATGTGTGCAAAAGAGAGAAACAGGGTAATTTATCTCACAAAGAATTGCATTCTTTTATAATTGTTATTATTACTAGATCTGGATATGGATATGATTAACCAAGCTTCGTGGATAGTCTGTGGTCTTGGTCTGGATGAGACCTCACACTATGACTCTAAGGTAAAATAAAATACCTTAGGGTTGGGGTGCCTCCGTAGGCATGTGGTGGGGTACAATGCATCCTAACTAAGTTCCCAACACATCCACTTAGATCCACTTCACAATTGTACTTCCGATTCACAAATTAGATTACACCCCGTGAATCATCGCGATAATACGATCCTCCTTATATACATGAGATTCACGTCCCATCACCAATTAACCACATTTCTCAGAACTCCCCTCTAAGCGCTCACACTCAGAATACCGACCAATGTGGCCTACAATGGCCCATACACGAGTGTTAACTCTAAGTGACAAGCGAAACACTAGCCGACCAACCATGACTACTTGGTCCGTGCTCGAGCACCAGGCTAAAGCACGTAAGTGCCGAGGCCAACACCGTCAGATTAGCACCTCGGTGTGCCAAGCAACATGTCCCCCAACCATCGCAGCTACAGTAGCAGTTGAGATCGCGGTCAACTAGGCTTCTTCCCGGGGCCCCAAGGGTGTATTCCCCTCCCTTGGTGGCACCTAAATCCATCTATCCGTTCATCATGACATATCATCCATTTATATATGATACCCCTCCTAGTTGCAAGAAAAAAAATTGAGGTGGTGAATACAACACCATTGGATACATAACAAACTCTGTTGATCAAAGAGGATATACAAACAAATGGTCACATCTCAAAATGATGATGAATCCAATACCCTGTAATCTGCTTTACGTACTGGTTTTTTTTTCATAAATCAATTCTTATAATTGCAGTTAAGATACTTACATTAAGGTTTATGTGGTTGGGAGTAAACGTACCCGATCCAACTCTGTAGTATCAGATCCACTTAGATTGCAGACATCATTATAAAGAAAATATTTTAACCACACAAGATTGGCTAAGAATTATACCCATCAGGACACGAATGTACGATAATATACCTGAAACTCAAGGTCTCTACGCCACCGGTCGGCGTAACTCTTCTGACGGCTCTGTGCAGTCAGCAATTTCCTCCCAGCAGTCTCCACCACCCTGGAGGCCTCGTCAATGATCTGAGGGTTGAACATGGCATTGTCACCCACCTGCTGCCAACATAAAGGAGTGGTGCACCGCCTCCAATATAATGCCTCAAAGGGTGCCATGTCTATACTAGCATGGTAGCTATTGTTGTAAGTAAACTCAACTAGTGGAAGGTGATCCTTTCAAGATCCCTTCCACTCAACTGCACGTGCTCGTAGTAGATCCTCCAAGGTCTGAATGGTCCTCTCAGACTGCCCATCTGTCTTTGGATGGTAAGCTGAACTCATATGTAGCTCTATCCTCAAGGCTCTCATGAACTCTCCCCAGTAGTGTGATGTGAAACGGGAATCTCTGTCTGACACCACTTCCTTGGGTATCCCATGCAATTGAATGATATGCTGAATATATAACTTGGCTACTTGCACTGGTGTATATGTCATGTTGAACGGGATGAAATGGGCTGACTTGGTCAACCGATCAACGATGACCCATATCGCATCAAGCCCTCCAAGGGTGCATGGCAATGATGTGACAAAATCCATGGAGATGCTCTCCCATTTCCACACCGGAATGGGAAGAGGTTGCAGTAAACCAGGAGATCTCTAGTGTTCTGCCTTCACCATCTGATAGGTAAGACATCTGCTAACATGTTCGGCTATGTCCTTCTTCATGCCTTCCCACCAAAAATGTTGGCGGAGGTCCCTGTACGTCTTGGTGCCACCAGGATGTATGGAAAGTCTCGAACTATGCACCTCATCCAGGGTCTCTCTCCTCAGCTCCTTGTCATCTGGGACACACACGGTCCCCCTTCCATACGATGGATTCACGGACTCGAAATCCGTCGAATTCATCCATCAAACATCTGTGGTACAAGTCTTGGATCCTTTGATCTGTCTGTTGCCCTTGGACGATCTTATCCCACAAGCTGTTATACTTGGTTGGCATTGTCACTGCATCAGATGTGCCCTCAAATGGACGCTACTCACTAAGTGTAGTGAGCACATCCCAAGTCTACAACCAGGCTGTCGAACCCTCAGTGCATGGTCACCTACTTAAGGCGTCTGCTACCACATTCCCCTTACCAGGATGTAGGAGATGGTACAATCATAATCTTTTAGCGGTTCCATCCATCGCCTTTGCCTCATATTGAGTTCCTTCTGATCAAAAATGTATTTGAGGCTCTTGTAATCTGTGAAACTCAAATGTCACCCCATACAAATAGTGACACCGTATATTTAATGCAAAGACTACGGCTGCCAACTCCAAGTCGTGAGTGGGGTAATTGCGTTCATGATTCTTCAGCTGTCGTGACGTGTACGCCACAACCTGTCCACGCTGCATCAACACTGCACCTAATCCCTCCTTGGAAGCATCTGTGTATACGGTGAAGTCCAAGGTACCAGAAGGAAGGGTGGGGTTGGGTGCAGAAGTCAATCGCTCTTTCAGCGTTCGAAAGCTCAACTCACATTTGTCACTCCAGACAAATGGCACATCCTTTTGCGTCAACCGGGTGAGGGGTAGAGCCAAATAGGAGAACCCTCCAGTAAACCTCCTGTACTACCCGGTGAGGCCAAGGAAGCTATAATCTCTGTAACCGTCTTGGGTCGCCGTCGAACCCTATGTCAGTTTAGCAAACTCTCTCCTCTGATCCTCTACCCAATGGTCTGGGTAGAACTCTGTACGAAACTCGTCAAAGAAGACCTCCCAAGTGACGGGCTCGGTCAAGTTCTCCTTGGTGGCATTCCACCACCGCTCAGCATACCCGGCAAGAGAGTACTCAGCAAAAGATACCCAAGTATCCTCGGGTGCACGTATCATCCTCAGAACCTTGGACACCTCTGACATCCAAAGCTCTGCACCATCAGGGGTGGTAGTACCGAAGAACTGTGGTACCTCCGCCCGTTGGTACGCTGCGTAAGTGCTCTGATGCTTCTGCAAGGCATCCGTATCCTTTGGTTGCTCATGCTCCATAGAGAACGACAAGTCAACGCTCTCCTCCCCATCGTGAGAGGGACGGTAGGAGGAGGAGTCCTGCTGCTGGAGTCGCTGCTCAAGTGCCTCTTGGCGCTGCTAGATCCCTTGCACCGCATGTACAAAGAGAGCCAACTGTTGCACCACATCCTGGTCTACGCGCGGCGGCATGGTTCTGCACAAAGAACCAAGGCATTAGTACTTGTTTTTCTTGAGAGATACATTATGAGAGACATGTGGATATGGATGTAATCGTGTTATTCTCCTACGGTTTCATGTTGGGTCAGAAGACTTCAACACTATCAAATATTCGAATACCAATGAGGAATAATATACATGGAAGGGAATGGAGTACCATGGCTCTGTTACCAATCTGTGGCGCCCATAAGATCCGAGTACTCGACAAACCAATTCCATGCACACACATTTCCACATTCGAATACTTGACATACACATAACCAGGAGAAAATAGCACAATTTACTGAAATTTAAATTTTGCTTTTTCATTCATGACATGTTCACAATCACATTCTATTGATCATTTCCATGTCCACAAAATATGCATGTAAGCATAAATAAGATGTCTACAATTATACATATTACATGTCATGGCTCTCAATAAAAATGATACAAGTAAAGAAGGATAGTAAAACTACTGACAATTGTACCACAAAAAGTGTCGTAACGCCGCACAAGAAAGTGATGGTGCCTCCAACAATCACTGTTGCGAACCTGCAGATCCACACATAGGTACGTTATCAGTAAAGTTGCCCAATATGATTTAAACAAAACTACACAAAAAATGCAGGATAAACATTAAATGTGTGCAAAAGAGAAAGAAAGAGGGTAATTTATCTCACAAAGAATTGCATTCTTTTATAATTGTTATTATTACTAGATCTGGATATGGATATGATTAACCAAGCTTCGTGGATAGTCTGTGGTCTTGGTCTGGATGAGACCTCACACTATGACTCTAAGGTAAAATAAAATACCTTAGGGTTGGGGTGCCTGCGTAGGCATGTGGTGGGGTACAATGCATCCTAACTAAGTTCCCAACACATCCACTTAGCTCCACTTCACAATTGTACTTCCGATTCACAAATTAGATTACACCCCGTGAATCATCGCGATAATACGATCCTCCTTATATACATGAGATTCACGTCCCATCACCAATTAACCACATTTCTCAGAACTCCCCTCTAAGCGCTCACACTCAGAATACCGACCAATGTGGCCTACAATGGCCCATACACGAGTGTTAACTCTAAGTGACAAGCGAAACACTAGCCGACCAACCATGACTACTTGGTCCGTGCTCGAGCACCGGACAAAAGCACGTAAGTGCCGAGGCCAACACCCTCAGATTAGCACCTCGGTGTGCCAAGCAACATGTCCCCCAACCATCGCAGCTACAGTAGCAGTTGAGATCGCGGTCAACTAGGCTTCTACCCGGGGCCCCAAGGGTGCATTCCCCTCCCTTGGTGGCACCTAAATCCATCTATCCGTTCATCATGACATATCATCCATTTATATATGATACCCCTCCTAGTTGCAAGAAAAAAAATTGAGGTGGTGAATACAACACCATTGGATACATAACAAACTCTGTTGATCAAAGAGGATATACAAACAAATGGTCACATCTCAAAATGATGATGAATCCAATACCCTGTAATCTGCTTACGTATTGGGTTTTTTTCATAAATCAATTCTTATAATGGCAGTTAAGATACTTACATTAAGGTTTATGTGGTTGGGAGTAAATGTACCCGATCCAACTCTGTAGTATCAGATCCACTTAGATTGCAAACATCATTATGCACCCAATGCTAGAGATATCATTGAAATTGATTTACAACGTTCCATTTGAAATACTGCGTTAATAAAGGATATGAGGATACATGAAAGCGCTTTATTTGATTGGGCCTCATGATGGTACAGAAGTTATACATCCATGGATTGTTCATATTCAGAATGCAATGAAACAAAGGTGCAATTTTTATCTATTGTATATTTTCTTGTGGATTAGATTTGCAACACATGCTTCAATTAGATCCTTGTTGTATACAAGGAAGGGCACATTCTGAACACCCAAAATTTTCCAGGGAGGATGATTTACGGGGTACTTCCCACAATTCACATGCTAGTCGTCACTTATTGACTTGGTTTGTTCTTATTTTGAAATGTTGCTACAGCTTAAGTCTCGACTTTGACCTTCTTCCATCCAACCAATCCAAGGTTACTAACGCCACATACCCGTCCTATCTTGTATGGCGCAATGAAAGTCAAAACTAGAGCATCCAATATATGCGAGTTGGATAGCAGTTCCTGAACCTAAGACTACCCTCATCATATTCTCATGTGCTAACCATCCTCGACCTCTGCACAATCCACAGCACTTATTGGCTTTGATCCTTTATGGTAAAGATGATGATAACTACCTCAGACATCCAAGATGTGATTCATAATTAGTATTTATCATATTACAGCTGTAATAGAGAAAGGAACTTGCAGCATATTCAATTGGTGCAAGGCTCATGCACACATCATGGAAATCACTTCCAAAAGTAACCAAACCTATCCCCAATTCCCTCGTCGTGGATTTATGTAACTAAGCATCAAGGATGAGTAGAACAACATGCAGACATAATCCATGTGCAAAGAGTTATTACACCACCCAAAATCCATAGTACAAGCATGTGTAAGGCTCTATGATGTTCGAAAATAGGATGAAAATTGTGTCAAAACCCGCAGCAAAAGGAGGGGGGACATCGTACCTTCTCTACACGAGCACGGCTTCGGGTCGTCGATCCGAGGTGCTCCGGCGACCCTTGGTGAAGGAGAGGAGGGGTTATGGAGGAAGGAACTACTGGAGGTTGAAGGAAGGAGAGGTTGGGCAATTTGGGCGAGGTTCACGAAGGGGGAGGGCTGGGTATATGGGTTGGGACTCGGATTCGGGTCCTGATCCTTTTATGGCCTCGAGCCCCTCTCACTAAAATGGACATAACTTGGGCTTTCAAAATTGGATTTTCGCATTCTTAGACTCATTGGAAAGCTATCGACGAGCCCTACGCAATAGACTACTCAAATAAATTTTTTGGACCCTACAATAAATGCATATTTGAAATTAAGCCCAGATCCAGTTAGGTTTTGCATTTTAGTCCCTGTTCGGTTTTCAGGGTTTTCACACTAGGTAATCGACTACAGGTAGCAACCACTTTCTTGGAATGGAGCGGTATGGTAATGGTTGCCCCTCTAGGTATAAGTCTTGGAGGTTATCTGTAGAGGATGCGGTTGGTTGTGGAAATGTATGTACGAGAGTCGGATTATTAAAATGGTCAAGACAATCAGAAAAGAGTGGGTCCGACTCTGAGATAACATTTGTTTGTGAGTCCTCTATAGAAGCTATCATTGTATGGTGATCTAAGCAGCGGACAATGTGGGGGTGTGTGGAGTTTCTGAACCAATAGTTGGATCAACAGTCGGTATCTCAAGCGTAGTAGAGAGATCAAAGTCATCTGTCTCTTGATAGTCATAAATGTTTATGGTTATGTGGGTCTCCATGGATTGGAAAGTGGCCTCAAACGTCATGTGAGGTCAGTGTGTAGCCAATGCTTGGAACTCGATCGTCTGAGTCTAGTAATCTATAGCCACCTTAATCAAGGCTAGGAACAGTTTCCCAAAAATAATAGGAAATTGGGTGAACTCTCCTCGGTGTTCACTATCAATGACCATAATAGGAAATTAGCCACCTCAATTTGATGGAGCGGTCAGCCAACTGATCACTCTCAATTTCTTAAGTAGTCTAAGCTTGAGCTTGTAAAACACGGAGGTCGGGAGGATATTTACAGAGGAGTCATCATCGATTTTAGCATGGGAAAAGATGGTATCTTCGATTCAACATTCAAACTTAGGCAATCACTTTACACCGCGGCTCTTCGTCTTTCTCCCCATCACCAAGGAGGTGGCTATAGACACTAGGTGTCTCTTAGTCCTTGTTCTCTTATTGCCCGACCTCTTAGGCATCAATTTACTTCTCAAAAATCTTTTGAGGTTGGGAAAGTGTTCTATAGCCTTCAGTAAGGAAAGCTCTAGAATCAATTCTTTAGCTATCAATTCCCTCAGGATAGGGTTCAAATTTTTATGGTCTTTTTTTCATTTTAGGGTATTTTTTATATTTTCAATTTTTGGTCTTTTTGTTAGGGTCAGTGGATAAGTCAATGGTTTGTGGTGTGGGTGTTTGAATATGTCGTACGTGAGGTGTCTCGGGTACGCTTCATGGTATTATCACTCCTTGTTGGTTGTTTATCATTTCGTCCACTATTTGGATGACATTATGTAGTTATCTAGACAAAGTGTCAGCTCTCTGATTAATTCAAGCAATGTCATTCGTAATCATCTCATGACGTTGAGTGCAAAGACTGAGTTTCCTAACGCCCGTCTTAGAGGGCCTGCGGTGTCTGGTAAGTAGGATCCAGCAATCACTGTATCGGTTGCTCTCACGGTACCTGAAACTCACTCAATGCAATCAGACAAACAATCAATCCATACAAATAATAAACAATAAATAAGATGATGGGTAGAATTTATTGTACCCTACAAATATGTCCATAGTGACAAAGTGTAGGGGTCGATACACTGAGATCAAACATGGATACGTATAATCATTATCAATTAATGCTAATAACAATTATTTTTGTAATTTTCTATTTTTCCTGATTTTTATGGAGTTTTAATATATATATATTTAATTTTTACGTATTTTTATTTGCTTTATAATTTTTATGTTTGAATTTTGAATTTCTGTTTCTTTTTAACATTGTAAATTTTAACATCCTTTTGCTTTTAAAGATATAATATGTATATGTATTTATATTATATCAATAGAAAAAATAATAGATATTATAAATAATATATGAGATATTTAATAAACAAACAAATATAAATATTGGGAAATGTATACAAGAACATTACTTTTAGTTTTTTAAGGTTTTAAACATATATTAGATATAAATAATTAATAATTATTCTTATATAAGTAGTACAGTATATATATGTTCAATATTTTTTATATATAGTCAAAAATTAAAAAAAATGCTTTAATATTTTCCATTGTTTTTTGTGATTTTTATGTAATTTTTCCTAATTTTATGTATTTTCAAAGTATTAAATAGCTCAAAAAAGTGACTATAATAAATACATCGAGTTGTTTTGGTTTTAAAAGCTGAGAATAATGTTAAAAATTTCCAAAATTGTTTTTAATATATTCTATAAAATATAGATAAAAATAAACAATAGAAAACCATTTTTTTTGAATTTTGTAATTTTTGCAATTTTTTTGTAAATTTTGTAATTTTAGTACTTATCTTATAATTTTGTGATTTTTGATCTAGAGTTATAATATATAATATATATTGGTTTATTTTTGGAGTTTTAAAGTTGATTTTATATTTTTTATTTTTATAAGAAAACAAGGAATATTTTGCTTTTATTGTATTTTTAATAAATAAAAATGCATATAAATGCCAAAATAAAAATTGGGCATAAACCAACAATATATCAGTTACCTACAGTAATTTCCCATCATTTTTAAGACACGGGAACTAATTAATTAAAATAGAAAAGCAAAAAAATAAACAAACTAACAGGTTATTTTTCCAATAATAAATAATAAACTACAATGGTCTCTATGCAAGTATCCCCAAATTATTACACATATTTTACAAATTTAAGTGCTAAAACTAAATACTAAAAGTCGACAGCTCCCAAGTACAAAATACCCAGGTCCCTCACACGCGCGTTCATGTGATGTGACCATGCACAAGGTCTTTTGCAATTTACAATAAAGCTAGGAGTACTTCTGCAATTTCTACAAAAGTTTTTAAACTAGACTTAATATTTACATGACCAACTAGAAAATATAAAAAGGTCGGAGGGAGCTTATGTAAATTACCCCCTAAAGCATTGAATCAAACAGCGTTGCTACTTCCATGTGGCTTGATCGAGCGACAAGGGAGGGCATCATTTTTCCAAATATTAGACGATCCATATTAAATCTAGACCATGTCTCTGATCCTACAGCTCTGGAAGTCAATGGAAGAATTGTCAAGAACAACCCCGTGGTCCCACTTCGTCCAGTGAATCCTTGTTTCTCCGACATTCTTTCTCTGTGTTGATCAGCCCCAAAGCTTCTTAGGGCTATATGACACCTACAGAGGAGGTCCATTGGCATTCATGTCCTGTCGATGGGGACGTGGGGTCTCCTTCATTCCGCACCAACCTGGAGAAGAAGATGGGCTTTGAATGGGCTTCTAGGTGCCTATTTGGGGCTCGTACGTGCACAAGAATGAAGAGGGGCACAATGGGGACTCCCTTGACCCAAATAGAAGTTTTTGTGCACGAGGAAATGAAAGGGAGAGGGAGCTACGTCGAATGACGGACGATGGAGGTTGTCAGACCCAACCCTTGTAGGATCAAGATGGAATTGATGGGTGTCTTACGGAGAAATGAGGTTTGATATGAGAGTGAAAACAGGTTGAGAAACAATCGAAGTACGGGTGAATTAGAGCAGTAACATGATGCTCCATAATCGAAAATCTAGGAAATTAAGTTAATCTACCACCTAGTCATACAAACTAAGGTCTAAATTACACTACTAGAATGAAAAGCAAAAGAAAAATGCAAAGAGAAGCACAAACATGCTTAGAACAGGGAGTAAGGAGTGACTCGTCGAAGATACTCTGGTGAAGACCTAGATCACCTTGAAGATGTTGCCTCCTCGCTACAAACCAATGGGTGCATCTTCTTGTCACCAAGAACATGTTGTACACTCGATCTGAGGGGCTAAGGAACTTTCTAGAGATATCAAACTCAAAAATGGTGAAGATGAGGTTTATTAATTGGCAAAGGTTTTAGGGAAAATGGATGGATGATGGCATGGAAGGTTGTGGGTGTTGGTAGAAGCTACCATGCTAGCAAGATGAAGGAAGGCGAGGTGCACAAGTTCGGTGGAGGAACCAAGGCTCCTTGAGAAGTGGTTCATCTACAAGAAATTGGAGAAAGCAGGAGGGCATGAGTTCTGACACATGGGGGCAGCTGGGAAGGACAAATGACCCTCACCTCTAGTTGGTCCACATGGACCAATCAAAAAAATAGAGAGGGAAATTCTTTTATTTAACGTATAAAAAATATTATATAATTTTATTAATTTTAGGTCAAAACAGGAAAAATGCTTAGTTATTTATATATTATTTACTTATTTTTTTATTTTTTTACAAGCTTAATTATTATGTGCTAATATTTACATGTATATACATAGGTATAAATACATGTAATTACAGTATTTTATTTTTTTTTTATTTAATATTTTATTATTGTATTTACATATTTTATATACTTATAAGCTATTGAATTACACATTTATATTTTTATTTTATTTTCTAATTTTATTTATTTACTTAAATAAATATGTACATATTATATAAGTATAATTTACCTATATATTTTATTAATTTTTTTATTTTCTTGAAATGTTTATGGTTTATTTCATGTTTATTATTTAAATGTATTTTGAATAATATTTACAAGTATTTAAAAATATAAGTAAGTAAAATATATAAAGAATGGATATATTGAATATTATATACATGTATATAATACAATAGGGACCCAAAAGCTAACTTTCGCATCTCAATTTCAAATTAAATGAACCACCTTCATTATATAGATAACTAAATTTTATTAACAATAAAAGTAAGTCTGATCAATTTTGAATTTATATGGTGGAGATACAGGTCTGGGAAGTTTTCTTTGCGCCTTTTTCCTGAGTGTCTCAGATGCACTATGTATTAATTTAATGTGAAATAATTTTTATATTTTTCTTTGTATTTTTAGGCACAACTTTCATGTTGAGAGTTTCATTATTTGAGGTATAAAAATAGGAATATAACATAGGGTGTAAAAGTCATTTATTGATGAATAAAAATTAGGGTTTTTGAGTGTTGACTATATAGTTTCTCTACCCTATCTCCCCATACTTTATTCCTTGTCGACTAAGTCATCATGATGACTATGTCTCGAGGTCCAAGGTCACTCAGTGTCTTTGATACTTCATTTCTTTTTTTCTTTTATTTTCTTTATTCTTTTTTTAGAATTAAATACAGAAATTTATACCGTATACATGTGATAATTATTAAGTGTTAATTTGTAAAAGTTAATGCTATATACATGCATTCAGCTAGGGATTTAAGGCCAAACTGAAAGAATAAAGGTAGTGAAATGAAGACTCATCACCTCCTATACTTGCCTTTGCTAGTCCCCAGTAAACACTAATGACAATGAGTGCATAAAAAGAAATAAATAAAAGAAAAAGAACGAACTTGAAATATTTTTTCCTTTTTAACTTGTCTTAATAAAATCAAAGTTTGGAGCTCAATTAAGACCTTTGGATTTTAGATTTGTTCGGAACCACATTCAGGTTAAGAATTGTGACTCAACAACCCTTAGATTCCATACTCCTATATCCAGTTTGATTCACAGTCTGGTCAGAACCATCTTTTCAGTTGCATACTCTCACAATCATGAAATGACAAGTACCATGTGTGTGGATTGGGTTAGCTCTTCCTCGACAAATAATTGTACCATTATGTGGTCTCGTCCTCTGGCAACTCATCCTCGAGGAGATGGATATTTCCTTCTAAGTTCAGGTGTGTGCTTGTTTACAGCTGAAGAGGGGAGAAGTTGGAAGAATGGGAAAAAAGTGGAAATGGACTGGAGTAGTCGTGTTTCCTTATGAATCTTGATTAGTGTAACCGAGTCTTCACCATCATGCTTGCATTTTTGGAAGCTTTTTGAATTTTTGGTATATGCTTCTTTTTGGATATTTTCTTTGTATGGGACTACTCTGCATTCTTGTTTTGCCCGACAGATATAGAATCTTTTGATCTGCCATGCTTTGGGGTATTGGAGAAAGTTATGACATACCATTCCCCATCCGAATCTTTATTTCAATCCAGTCTCCGGTCATTAGATTCCCATGCTACTAGAGGAAGTCAGTTGAAGTACCGTCAGTCTTCAGGAATGGTTCCTGAGTCACCCTTGACAAAGCGACCTAGTATTATCCCGACTTAGACTCCGAGATCTTCCAAATTTTTATGGTTTTGAACATTTTTTATTTTTCATGATATTTTCATAAAGGTTAGTAAAGTACATATATTTACATGGGAGTACGTCAATATTTACAATAATTGGTTTTAGAATTTTCACCAGAAATTTATACACAGGTTACAGGTTTTATATCATGGGTTACAAAGAATTTTACTAGGATTATTAATCATCATAATTATGTACACAGTTCTCAAAATAATTTGAAAATATTTTAACATATATTTAAAGAAATATATTTTTCAAATAATTTGACAAACACTTTTTCAAACATTTACAAAATTTGAATATCATTTTACAAAGATTTTTCAAAGGGTATATGTATATTTTTTAAAATATTTTAACAACCAATTTCCAAATCATATGCAAATTGAATTTTCAAAAAAAAATTATTCAAACAAATAAAATAAATTTTACAAATAAAAATATTTTTACAAAGACTTGAAAAATATTTTCCAAAGATTTTTAAACAGTTTTCAAGATATTTTACAAGATATTTTCCAATCAATTTTCAAATCATTTTGCAAAATATTCTTAAATTGGTTTATTGATCATATTTACAAAGAATTTTGAAAAAAAAATTATACTTACTCAGAGTGTATTCTTTACAATTGAGTAATTGTTACCCTTACCCATATAGTTTTTTAGCCATATTTGTTGAATATATGAAAGTATGAGTTATGAATAAAGTACATACAATGTATATAAGGTCCCCTATACTTAGCGTGAGTTATTTCCTCACAATGATTGAAGAGAAAAGGGAAGACATAACTCGTGTCGAGTATAGGAAAGTCTATATTAGAATGACTAAATAAATAATGAGAAGTCGATCGTACCTCCTATACTTATGATCAATTAATCCTATGTATAGTAGACTGTGGTTAGTACCAATATAGTTAGAGACCAAACGTGTAGCGCCCATTCCCCGTTAACATGGCACTCCAATGCACACATTGGGCGTCCAAATGGAAACATGTTGATCAAGCCTCCCAAGTGAACCTTTCCATCTAGCACAAGCATTTACTTTTACTGATTGAAGAATAATTTGAATGACTCCAGACTAGGGGTGGGTGTTCCATTGGTTTAAGGGACTCGGTTTGGGATGAATTTGTTTTGGGTTGGAAAAATGGAACCCATCACTCGGTCGAAATGCTTTGGGGTAAGCTATTTAGATCATTAGTTTGGTTTGATTAAGTCGTTTGGGTCGATTGGGGAGAGTCGTCTGAGATATTCAAATTTCCAAGTTTGTATTATACTAATTCCACTTTTGATATTTCAATTCAAATTGAGTTAAATGTGTTCTCCAATTCTGATTCATTTTTAAATAGATCCATGGAATGTGGATCACTTATTCTAACATTCTATTTCAATTCTAAATTCGCAATGATCCTTGTTCCAACTTAACGCTTATTATTTATGAACAATTTGATAATTAGAATTTACATATCTTATACAACAATATGTATATATGGTTTAATGAAGCTACCACGAGGGGAAAGTCAACTTGACTACCCCCACCCTTATTTTCTATTTCTTAAAGTAATTTCTGAAAATACTTAAGGGGATTCAGATCACAATATGGCACCATGTTCTCATTCAAATTTCAACTTCATTCGAAATTCATATCGTGTCCATCAAGCCTCTCAAATTTTAGTGGTCTAAAAATTGTTGAAATTGACCCATGGATTATAAGTGAAAAGCAATGGTTTAGATATATCCATGCTTGATTCCCTTCCCCTACACTTTTCTTTCACTTTTGGCCTACCAAACTCACCTCCTCCTCCGTTGTCCCATAGCTCCATTCGTCCATCCTCCCACTTACTCATGTACACAAAGCCTAGTGAGATGTGCGCGGGATTTACCGTCTCCACCCTCGGCAAATATGTGTCATCAAATCCCACTATGGTGTCCCATTCCGTCAACCATGATCAGACAAATTTTTTTCAAAAATTCACAAAATCTGAAAATCATTTTGCAAAGATTTTTCAAAAGGTATATGTATATTCTTTTCAAAATATTTTAACAACCTTTTTCCAAATCATTTGTAAACTAAATTTTCAAAAAAAAAGTATTCAAGCAAATGAAACAAATTTTAAAAATCAAAAGATTTTTAGGCTTGAAAATATTTTACAAAGATTTTCCAAATGGTTTTCAAAATATTTTGCAAGATATTTTTCAATCAACTTTCAAATCATTTTACAAAATATTTTTAAACTGATTTATTAACATATTTACATAGAATTTTGAAAAAAGAATTATACTTATTCAGAGTGTATTCCTTATAATTGATTAATCATATACCCTTACCCGTATAGTATTTTAGCCATATTTGTTGAATATATGAAAGTACGAGTTATGACTAAAGTACATACAATGTATATAAGACTCCCTATACTTAGCTTGAGCTATGTCCTCATAATGATTGAAGAGAAAAAGGAAGACATAACTCGTGTTGAGTATAGGAAAGTCTATACTAGAACAACTAAATAAAGAATGAGCAGTTGATCGCCCCTCCTATACTTATGATCAACTAATCTTATGTATAGTAGACTGCATTTAGTACAAATATGGTTAGGGACCAAACATGCAGCACCCATGCCCCAGTAACACGGCATGCCAATGCACGCATTGGACGTCCAAATAAAAACATGTCGGTCGAGCCTCCTAGGTAAACCCTACTATCTAGTACAAGCATTACTTTTAGTGATTGAACAACAGTTTGAAGGACTCTAGACTAGGGGTGGGTATTCCATTGGTTTGAGGGATTCGATTCGGGATGAATTCGATTTGGGTTGGAAAAATGGAACCCATCACTCAGTTGAAATGCTTCGGGTTAAGCTATTTAGATCATTATTTTGGTTCGATTGATTCGATTAAGTTGTTTGGGTCGATTGGAGAGAGTCGTCTAGATCTTCAAATTCAAATTTTGTATTATTCTAATTCCACTTTCAAAATTTCAATTCAAATTTGAGTTAAATGTGTTCTCCAATTCTGATTCATTTTTAAGTAAATCAATGGAATGTGTTTCACTTATTCTAACATTCTATTTCAATTCTAAATTCTCAATGATCCTTATTACGAACAATTAGAATTTACATATATTATACAACAACATGCATATAAGGTTTAATGGAGCTACCATGAGGGAGAAGTGAACTTGGCTATCACCACCTTTATTTTTTATTTCTTAAAGTAATTTCTAAAACACTCAGGGAAATTCAGATCACTATATGACACCATGTTCTCGTTCAAATTTAACTTCATTCGAGACTCATATCATGGTCATCAAGCAAGTCAAATTTTAACGGTTCAAAAGTTATTGAAATTGATCTCTTAACCAAGTTGCTCCCCCTTCCAGAGAATGAAAGCAAAGAATGACAATCTGTGGACTATAAGCGAAAAGCAACAGTTTAGATATCTCCCTGCTTGATTCCCCACCCCTACACTTTTCTCTCACTTTTGGCCTACCAAACTCACCTCCTCCCCCATCGTCCCACAACTCCGGCCGTCCACCCTCCCACTTACTCATGTACACAAAGCCTAGTGAGGTTTGCGCGGGATTTGCCGTCCACCCTCGGCAAGTATGCGTCATCGAAGCCCGCCGTGGTGTCCCATTCCGTCAACCATGCTCCCATTTTCTCATGCATAACTATCACACCATCCGACTCCCCGCCATCCTTCAGTCACGAACGACGAGCAACATGCTCGTGGTCCACAATGGTGCTGCATCCTCTCTGATTCTGTCTAATGTGCTCTTGACGGATTATTTCCCTATCATGGAAGTTTTTTTGTTGTTTTGATTATTAAGGAGCGAGTTCATGTTGTATGCATGCTATTGCATATTCCTTCGATTGTTTGGTACCACATGTTAAAGTTACGGTTATTTCTATCAATTTGTTATAATCATGTTCTTCAAGGGAAGCCTAATGTTCCACCCATTTCCAATTCTTCTCAGCTCAATTTGTTAAACCTTTCATCAAGATTAATTTGAATGGCATGGCGAACTCATGATTGTGGATGCCATCAGAAAATTAGAATGTTGTGTTAGTCTTAAGCGAATTGAACTGTAACGAACGAACCTATGTTCGGGTTCGATTTGATAAGGAAGTTCGAAAGTTCAAGTTAGATTTCGGTTTCGGATTCGAGTTTGTTTAGAAAATGAACGGTCAAGTTCGGTTCGATAATAGTTTGCTAACGATTTAACTTAACTAAAACGTGTTTGCATGAACAAATTCGAAACTGGAGTTCGGTAATAAGGTTCAATAAGCAATAAAAATAAGAAATTACACAAAATAAAGTGGTACAAGGCCCAATAAATATCATAATTTCTTTATCCTCGAATTTATCATGTGTATAAATACGAAGTTAAACACACAAATGCACACACAAGATGATCGTCAATTTAAAAATGAGACAAATGTTGAGAGTAGATACAAGATGATCGTCAATGGGACTTCCAAAAACTATTACCCAAATACATAATACCATGCCATTAATCGTGTTGCATTATAGTAATATGCACAACATTCGTGTTCCGTCATCTGCTAAGCTGATTCGGACATATGGATTTCATTCCAACACAATTAGGAATACAAATATCCGTTACAATTAGGAATATAAACATGTATGTATTCATCATATTATAGTGTTAGTTTATGGTAATATTGTATTCATAACTTTGGCAGTTGATATGCTATTAGTCGATTATACCAAGGTATAAAACCGAATTGAACCGATAAATTCAATAGGTTAAACCAAGAATTGTAAGAAAAAATGTCTGACCATCCGATTTTAAATCGTAAAATAAAGATCAATCAATATCAGTCAAAATCCGATTGAACTTTTTAAACTTGGTTGAATCAATTGAACCAAACTGTCATTTCAACCATTCATTTAAAATAATTTCTGATTTAATAAAATACAAACATAAAAAAATATTCATATTCTAGTCTCGTACTAACACATACTACGGTACTCCTTTATCATTCTCATTCCACGTGTGCCAATGACCCATTATCATCTCTCCCTTTGTGCTATAGCATTTCATTTGTCTTCTCACATTGTGCATGAAGTTGTCCACTTTCAACAATAAAGAAAGAAGATGTTGTCACAATCATACTGTGAGAAACAGTAAATTAATGGCACTTATCATTAATTAGAGATTAAATAGTTTTAAAATTGTTGATTTTATAACTCTCATATATGGATTTATATTAAATTTATAAAATATATTTATTATTCCTTTGACTTTTTTCTAATAACATTTATATCCCTAATATTTTTGCAATTTCTTTTGTGCTCCTATATTCTTCAAAACTTCACAATAGTATCTTTATGTCGATATAACATAGGAGAACATTTGTACTAATAAAAAGTCACTATTATGCATTTTGCATAAATATAGGAGCAAACATGTGATTGTAAAAAATAGGAGTAGAAGTGTTAATGGAAAAACTTGGGAGGACACGAGTATACAAATCTTCTAGAGATATGATGTACCATTTTTTATATTTATTTGTATGATAGTACTGATCTAACTTGGTTCGACTCAATTGAACCATACAAACCAAACCAACAAAATAATAGCTCAGTATTTTTCGATTTTTATGAATTGCTGACATGATCACCGGTTCGATTTCGATCTCATTGGTCAGACTATAAAATCAAAAATCAATACTGCATAATTTGATGTCCGATTCGACTTTTAAAACCTTGATTATAACCAAAACAATTCAAATTTTCACATGTACAACAATCTTCATCGTCCTTTATGCAACGTACACATTGACGGATGCATTGCCGACATACTGGCCAGCTATTGTGTTCCCCCTTTGTGATCATCACAATCTGTCTGCAATCCAATCCCAAACTGAACTGTTAATTTATAGCTTTGATATCACAGTTCACCGTCAAGATGATAAATTTTATCAAGTTGTATTGAAACTTGGTTGCGTGAAGGTATGGAAGCTTTGACCAACTTATACAACAATAATGTCGTTGAAGATACATTGCTAATCATACACAATGATGACCACATTTGACCATTAAAATATGAAAATTATTCAACAACACAACCTAAAATCTCTCTTTTAGAAAATAATTAAAAAATCCACCATAGGAAACAAAAAGAACATCGGTTGGAATCAACGCGATGCAGAACCGTGGTAAATCATGAGGACGAGCATCTTTGCTTGTTGAGCATGGAAGGACGGGATGTGTGACACAAAAGTATGGTTGACAAAATGGTATACCGCAGCGAGCTCCGACAACACATCCTTGCCAAGGGTCGAGACGGTAGATCCCGCACACACCTTGATTGCTAGGCTTGTGTACATGAGAAAAAGGGAAGATGGACAGGCGGAGTTGTGTGATGACTGATGATGGAGGAGATGGGTTTGGTAGGGCAAAAGTGAGGAAAGTGTAGGAAAGAGGAATCAAGTGGGAGGAAATCTAAATCGTTGTTCTTCACTTACCATCGAAGGATTGTCATTCTTTGCTCATCCTGTCACAAAGGGTGGCTTTTGCATGTGTGCTTGTGTCATGCACATGTGTGTCTACACACGCACGTGCGCATGTTGGGGGTGGGGGGCGGACTGTGTGCGTGTGTTGAGGGTGTGGGTGTGAGGGGGCATCCAATAGGACATTGTCCTTTCAGAGTTCATGAATGTCGCTCCCATTTTGTTAAAAAAGACAACTTTGTAAAATAAGTAAACATTTTATATTATAATTGTGCATTGCAAAGCTGCACATGGTATTTTTTTACTAAAACAAACATCAAAACTTTAGATTAGAATACAAAATGTTGCCTACTTTACAAAATACAGATTTTTTTTACAATATGGGAAAGCCTTCCTGAACTCAAGGACTGTCCTACTTGAAGTATCTCCTATGTGTGCACGTGCATGCGGTGGGTGGGTATGCACACGTGCATGCATGCGTGAGGAAGTGGGTGTGAGGTGTGGTGCGGTGGGTGCGTGTAGGGGTCGCCCATATTTATTGTATAGTATAACCAAGGGTCAACCAACCCAATACAATATAAATAAAATGATTTGGGTCTACCCATCCGAAAACCCAAATAACTCAATTCATTAAACCCATTTGAAATTATTCGATTGACTTATTTGGGTTGATCCAAACACTACCCACACATAACATATTTTATTGCAGTTAACTAAAACTTTGATCTTGTCATTCTAATCAAGTATGTTTTACGAAATTTAGAGCACTTCCCTGATACCTCAGGGAAGGAAACAATACTAGCATACCCTGTTAATAACGAAAAAAGAATTAGACTTGACATGGCAAGGCCAAAATGTTCTTTGTTCGGGATCATATACCATTACATTGAGCCCAGTTGCCCGAAGGCACTCACCAATCATGGCATACACGCTTGATCAATCACTGCTCTATCCACAATATATACATCTGTTTCAGGTTCAACATGCGCTGCATGAATAATGCAGGAGGCTCGCAGACTGCTCAGCATGCTATCAAAAAAACATCTCTGGGGAGGTAGATACACTCAAAGAAAGTGCATGCACACAACCTGCACAATACAGATAGCTTGCAGGTCTGCGGCGGTAGAAAAAACATAAAGTTAGGATATGGATAGAAATACTACCTCAGATATTATCGAAGAACTGCAACATGAGTGAAAATGCTGCAACCACAACCATAATCCAATGCAATAATCCGATTCAACCACTTAAGCATTCAACGAAGAGAAAATAGAACTGCACCACGACAACTTATTGTGGAGCGAATGGCAGTCTCCTTACTCGTATGGGAATGGAAAGCACTGAAAATGGGAAAGACACGAGGTTATGGAATTAGTTATTTCCAGATAAAGCCCTATAAAAAAATTATAGCGACGGACTTACTTGCATCAAGGCTACATGATTTCTTACGGCTGAAAATCTTCAATGGATCGGTGAGTTTGTGGAAGTCCAAGATCCTATCCACAGATTCTCTCCTACATTAATGAGAAGCAGATACATAAGCAAATCTGGCGATCAATAATTAAAGTGGAAGAAGAAGAGTAACAAGAGTTGAGTTTGTAACGGTAGATTAAAGACTGAAAATCATAAAAATGTGTGAAAGGGGTACGTTAATGAAGTCAGTCGACTTTCTCAGACTCTATAAAACAGAAAATATGTGCCAATCATGGAATGCAGTTTTCCAATTTCAATAAATGTACGAAACTATGCTCAACTTAATCGAGCCAACCATGTGCAGTCCACAAAGTCGGTAGCTATTATTTTCAAAGAACTAGGTTCACTTTCATATACTAGACTTGCTCTCATATCCCCATTTCCTATTAATCTTGTCAAACGGGATGAATGATATAAGGTTCATTTTGATAGTTAACCTTGCCCATAAAGGAACAAGCTTTCTCTTCTGTCTGGGGTCTTCTTCATCTTCATCATCGGAGTCCCGATAAGGAGAAATCTCATATGATTGTGATTCACGACGCTCTTTCACGGCAAAGTTCTTATGACAAACTTCCTTTTCTTTGAGATCAGGAATATCCACCTACACAGATTTAGGGAAAGAATCAGAAGAACTAGACAACAATACTCGTTCTGATAATTCACACTGAGTAGAGAACAAATGCAGGATGCTGGACGCCAAAAAAAGTACATTCTGTAGCTACCAATATTCTCGCATAGCATAAAATCAAACTAAAAGAATATACAAGTCAGCTACAACAAGACAGACAATAAGCATCTTACACAGTTGCAAATCAAAATACAAATAATGATCTAAATTCCAAAC
This sequence comes from Ottelia alismoides, assembly GCA_037367405.1. Classification (NCBI taxonomy): domain Eukaryota; kingdom Viridiplantae; phylum Streptophyta; class Magnoliopsida; order Alismatales; family Hydrocharitaceae; genus Ottelia; species Ottelia alismoides. The sequence continues at coordinate 66,468 of JAZKJV010000407.1, forward strand.
CAAAATCAAACTGGTAATTGAACTTAACAAAAAGCCCATGTCTCATGCATATAATATGCTTCAACGAAATGAGAAGCTATATTTATTTTTGTAATATAATGGAAGTTACTTTTTGTACCTATTATAAGTTAGTCAACAAAATAATACTGTACAGAAGCACGGAGCCAAAATTTAGTAGCAAAGGCATTTCCATGTAAATAATGGCCAGCATAGTCGATTATTGATTCACTTTTGTCTATCATGCTCATGCAGCGTATCTAAATTTCTTTTCCGTATATAACGATTATTCCCATGTGCAGCCAGCAAGATTTTAAATCTCGATTTCGATTTCTTTTAGAGATGTTGAGAAAACAAAATAATTTCAAAATTTCGTCAAAATTTCGCCAATTTTGACCAAAATCAGCCTAGATTTGTGAAAGGTATATTTCGAGATTTCGATTTCGGTTTTGGTAGGGTGTCGAAATTGAAATTTCGTCGAAATTTCACGAAATTTGAAACACCGGCAGCCAGTCATTAGTAGTACCTGGTTGAGCCTTTTATTTGAGTACTAAATATCCTTGAACTGGTGATGCAAATGTTTCATCTTGATAGTATACATGGATGGAAAACTAACAGCAAATTATACGATTTACCACAAGAATATACAATTAAAAACAAAAGTAAAACAAGCACCTTTTTGAGGTTATAACCGTCGCTTGGAAGTTGGGATTTAACCCCAAAGTCCATGGCACCTAGACTCTTCATTTCCAACAGGCTCCTGGAATCCGCAACCTCTAGCATTTTTGTTGAATTTTTCTGAACAATGATATCTTTGTTCACCTCTTTCTTTTTTTGTTCCTTCGTATCCACAAAGTGCGCATAATTAAAAAAAATATTGGGAAATATTGAACTAAAATTGGTAAAAAAAAGGCCCAACCGACAGTGCCAATCTCACCATGGCTCTATTACGTATATCCTTTTTTTCTGCATTAACTTTATCCTCAAGAAGTTTTTTTTGCTGCATTTCTTCAATACAACGCCTTTTTCGCTGCCTCTCCTTTTTATCATCCTCTTCTCTTTGCCTTTTCCTTGCTTCAATTTCAGCTTCTTTTTTCTTCTTTTCTTCCTTTTGTTTCTGTTCCAGTTCGAACTGTTTGGCATTCTCTTTCTCCATTCTCAATCGTTCAAGCCTAATTGCTTCCTTCTTCATTTTACGTTCTTTCGCCTTTTTTTCCTCTAAACGCTTTGCAACTTCGGCAGCCTCCAGGGATTTGACTTTGATATCTCTCTTTCCTGTAAAAAGAATATTATTGTGTTGATCAAGGAGAACTCTTATATATGGTTAGCTTATGCAATTTTTTTTAGGAGATGTGAGGTGCACACCGTGTAGATATGCACCCAAAATCGCATTTATATTAAAGCCAAATACAGAGGTACGAGATGTTATAAAGACCACTCATCTCATCGGACAGAATTCGAACATGAGCCATCACATTTTCACAATAAAAACACTCTTGCTTGAAAATAACCATGTTTGTAGCCCACCAAATGGACCATAAGGTGGCAACGACCACTAGCCGACCCTCAGAACCCCTCCCGTCCGCACCAATATATACCCAAAAAGAGTCTTTTTTAGGAACTATGGGATGAATCTCATGTGGAAAATGTAAAAAGAATTGATGCATTCCATTCTGACTTGAGGGCTTTCTTATACAGGAGAAAAGTTCTACTGAAAAACTGCATAAAGTAGACAGAGGAATAAGAAATATGAACAAAGAATAAATAAGAACAACTATCTCAACACTCCCCCCTCAAGCTGGAACATATGTCTATCATGCTCAGCTTGGAACAACAACGATGGAATGGGCCTCAAGCAAGTGCTTTGGTGAACATATATGCAGTCTGATCTCCTAAAGTAACATGAGAAGTGGAGATAAATCCCTTCTGAATCATATCTCGAGTTTAATGACAGTCTACCATGATGTGATTAGTTCTTTCATAGAAGGATGGATTATTGGCTATGAACAAGGCAACCTAGTTGTCGCATTGGAGGTGCACGGGTAGTGGCACTTCAATAGTCAGGTCAGTCAGGATGGATCTGATCCGCATCATCTATGTGCTACCTTGTGCCATGGCTAAGGATGCAAACGGTTGCGGTTATATCCGTATCCAATCCATTTTATACAGATTTTGGCATCTGTATCTATATCTGTTTTCAAATAGATACTGTTAGAAAATAGGAATGCGGAAGCGGAATCAGAGAATAAAGATAAAGAAACATTAAGAACACTGGATTTTTTATGTAGAACCCTACTCCCTAAGGAGCGGGATGAAACCACAGGAGAAAGCCTCAAAGGGTCATATGTGTTCATTGAACTTTCTCATCTACTACAAGGGTGTGGGGGTCTATATACAGCACCCATTGAGTCTCCACATCTCCAAACTGGTAGATGTGGGATTAAACAATTGGATGGGGTAAATGGATCCTGGATAGATCCATTACCCATCTCTCATACATATGATGCATATAACAAATACTCCAACATTCCCCCTCAAACTGTAGCATGCAATACTCACCTTGGACAAACAGAAATAAATTCAACTCACGCTACATGACACTACACACAATATCAACTCAACGCGTACAATTGTCGGCTGCAGTCGAGGACGTTGCTTCTCATGCCGTGCAGGTGAGAAGGATGAACGGGTTGGAGTGTAAGTCAACTGAATCTCCTCGTCGGAGAGCATGTGCTCTGTACTGCATCTGTCAGAGTCACTGCAACTGAAATGAGTCTCCTCGTCGGAGTACGATGGCCCGCCATGTGGAATGGGAAAAGAAAAGTTGTATTTCATCTAATCCTAGAGCTCTCTTATATAGGAGAAAAGCTCTACAGGTAAATTACATAAACAGGACAATAGAAATAAATAATAGAAGAAGAATGACCAAAAACAACATAAATATCGTAACACTCCCCCTCAAGCTAGAGCATATATATCTATCATGCTCAGCTTGGAACAACAATGATGAAAAGGACCTCTAGTCAGGGCCTTGGTAAACATGTCTGCAATCTGATCACCCGACGCTATATAAGATGTTGAAACAACCCCTTTTGGATCAAATCACGAGTATAATGACATTCCACATCAATGTGCTTTGTCCTTTCATGAAATGCTGGATTACGCACTTAAGATGCATAGGAAGAGGTACTTCAATTGTTAAATCGATCAAGACAGATTTGACCCGCATCATCTCAGTACTACCTTGGGTCATTGCCCTATATTCTGATTCTACACTGGATTGAGATTTGAGCCACAACCGTTTGTTTCTTACTCTTCCATCAGACTAGTGAGCTGTCAACAAACATAATGAAGCCTGAAGTAGACTTCCTATCATTCGGATACCCAGCATAATCTGCATATGCACACCCTGTAACTGAGAGAGACGTATCTCTTCTAAACAGAAGACCTATACATGGAGATGACTTCAGATATCTCAAGATCATGAAAATTGCATCCATGTGCGCTTGCCTGGGTTGCTCCATAAATTAACTTACTCTATGATGCAGCATGATTCCACCTCCACCTTTTAGTTGACATTTTATTTTAAATTTTAAATTTTATTTAATCATGTAAAAAGGCTCATTATACAAGGCCTTTTATTCTCTTTTCTTTTGGCATGTTTTCTTTCCTTTATTTTTATTTTAGAAAGTTGTTGCTATTTAGGGGGGATTAGCCTCTATAAAGGGCCCCCTTGTATTAGGGTTAAGGGAAGTTGAATTTGAGTTAATTTTCTCCACCCTAATTCTCTCTCTCTCTTTCGAATTTCCCCTCTCCCCTCTCCCTCCCGTGTTTCCTCCTAACCCTAACCATCTCTATCCCCGCCGCCTCTTCCCCTACGCGCCTCGCCGTCCCCTGCCTGCCACATCTCCGCCTCCCCGCACACCCGCCAGCGCCTCCGCACTCCCTCCTCTTCGCCTCCCAGCACTCTGACCACCCCACCCAGCGCCATCGCCTTCCCCACTACCATCTCGCCGCGCCACCCCGAGCCAACCCGCCTGCCGCCTGCCCTCTCCCCGGCACCATCTCCCCTCCCCTCGGCCCCTGTTCTTCCCCCCCCCCCGTCCTCTCCGCCCTGAGCCGCAACTCCATGCCGCGCCGCCCCAACCCCCCATCCACCACCTGCGCCTTCCTCCCCGAGCGGCAGCCACACGATTTCGCCCCAACGCCCTCACCGCCCCCACGATCTCCTGCAATACCCTCCCTACAGCAGCCGCCAACCCCAGATTGTTCGCAAGCCTCCGCCTCGTTGGATCTCGGAATTCTTGTGCCGTCGAAGCCTCCCCAGTCGTTGTTTCCTTAAGGATCAGATCTGAAGCGTGCCGAAATTCCTTGCCGGTTGTGGTATGAGCGCCAACTCCACCATTTAAGTTCCACCGCATAATATTAGTCTGTGGAATGTTTTATTGTTAATTGGTTTGGTGATCGATTGAGATTCCGTGCCGCAAATATTGCTATTTATTTCCCATAATCCATAACTATTCGTGTTGCCCTAAGTTTGTGGAGAAACCGGTGCTAAACGCGAGTAACTTGACGTTTATTGTTGCTGAAATTTGCTTATCGCTCATCATTTTATTCAATCATCATTTTAATTCCATAGTTTCATTGTCGAGTCGCCATTTAGTTCATTACCCATTTTGTTTGCATCAAATTGGTATCAGAGCCTCACTGCACCTCACATGCATTCCATTTATTAATTACATAAAAAAACCAAAACAAAACCAAAAAAACAAAAAAAAATCCCCAAACAAAGAAAGCAGAAACCCTAGGATTCCCATGGCCGACAAACCTAGTGCCTCTAAACCCACCTATACTTCACATCCTGAATTAACATTAGAGGCTTTGTTTGCCAAATTACAACACATGAACAATCAACTGAGCACACAAATCGCCGTGATAGATCGTAAAGTTGATGTCGCCCATGAACAAATTGCTACATTGAATAGTCGCGTGCTAGGACCAGACATTAGTGATGAAAACCCCAACAAAGGTCGACGCACTGGCCGGAAACCGCACTCCCGGAATAGCACTTCCCGTGACTCTAGTTCTTCTACTTCCGACGGACATGTGAGCGAGTATCATTCACAAGAAAGTGAAGAAGAAGGACCAAGAGACTACACCCCTTTCATACCCAAGACTCCAGATCCATACACTTCCGGCTATACTTCACAACCTCCTGGCGAATATCAATGCCCACCACGAAATGGATCTAGGTCCGATGATGGATGGGATCGAGGCATCCGTCTCGATGTTCCAGAATTTGACGGAGGAAGAGACCCTGATGTCTTTTTGGATTGGCTCCAAACCGTCGAACACTTCTTTGTGTGGAAATCTATGCCTAGTGAGCGAAAAATTCAATTTTTCACCATCAAACTAAAGGGACATTCTCTGCTATGGTGGGACCATTTGCAATCTGAAGCAAACGAAAGGGAAAAAGTAAAATCCGCAGTTGGAGCAAAATGAAAGCCAAATTGAAGACCAAGTTCGTGCATGAAGATTACAGACGCGATCTATACGCGCGACTGCAGTCATGGAGACAAGGTACCATGAGCGTGAAGGAATACACCGAAGGGATCCAATCCCTAGTCCATCGCAACCGCTTGCAGGAGACTCCTATTCAGGAAGTCACCCGCTACATGCAAGGTCTCCGCCAAGTCATCCAGGATGAACTCTACCTCCACAATTGCCGAGATGTCGACGAAGCCTACAAGCAGGCTGAACGGGCTGAGATCAAGCTTGATAAAGCCCAGACGAGGAAGATGTCTTTTTCGGTGAACTCCGCTCCTCGCACCAGTACCCCGATGACATCCTCCAAACCGATAGGTTCCTCATCAATCGTTGCGGGTAAACCCCAAGCCAAACCATCAACTCCTGTCGTCGTCCGACTACCTAATGGAAACCCCGGCTAAGGCATCTTGGGAAGCCGACCTATTGTAGGACCTGATACTTGCTTCCGATGTTATCAAAAGGGACATCGAGCAACAGAGTGCCCAAACCCTAAGGCTAGACCCATCCATTTGTACACCACCCACGACCCTGAAGACCTTGACCCTGAACCACAGGAATCACCTGAAGAGGAAACGACTGCTTTGACTGCTGACACCACGGGAGCCGATGACTATGAACCTCTAGGAGTGGATGGAGACGAATCAGGTTCGTTCCTGGTAATTGAACACGAGAAATTTATCGCTCCTGACAGCGCACCTACAAACATCCTGCTTACACTTGTTGCCCATGATGTTGATTATTGGTTGCGACGCAGCATCTTCCGGACTACCTGCACCTTAGGAGGACGTCGTTGTTCGCTGATCATTGATGGAGGAAGCGTTGAGAACTTCGTTTCACAAGAAATGGTCGATAAGTTGGGTCTGCCAACTCAACCACTCGAGAAACCGTACAGTGTGGCATGGTTTCGAGGTGGTACCCAACTCCCGATCCACCGTCAAAGCTTCGTTAGCTTCTCCATTGGACCTTCATATAAAGACGAGGTGTGGTGCCACGTAGCCCCTATGGATGTCTGTCACATACTTCTAGGGAGACCTTGGCAATTCGATCGAGACACTGAGTACAGAGGAAAACTGAACACTTACACCTTTCTCATAAACAAAGTGCGCGTGACCCTTAGACCACAACGTGAAGCCCTTAGCCCTCGCCAAGTGACTACACTTCGAGCTGCGACCGCCCAATCTGGTAAAAATACTCCATCGTCAAAGACTTCGACTACGGGCCCCGTGTTGTTGATGGAAGCCCAGACATTCCAACGTGAGATTCAAGAGAGTTCCACCATCTATGCTTTGATGGGACGTGAAGTGGTCAATCAAGAGACAACTACACCTGAAGTCCCGCCTGAGATAAAGCCCATCATCCAAGAGTTTGCTGACATTATGCCCGAAGAGTTGCCTGAAGGACTACCACCGTTGCGAGACATTCAACACCACATTGACCTAGTCCCTGGAGCCAGCCTACCCCACTTGCCACATTACCGAATGAGCCCAAGTGAGCATGAAGAGATGAACCGGCAGATTACTGATCTGCTACGACGTGGATATGTTCGAGAGAGTATGAGCCCCGTAGCGGTTCCTGCTCTGCTTACCTCGAAGAAAGATGGCACATGGAGAATGTGTGTGGATAGCCGCGCTATCAACAAGATAACGATTAAGTATCGTTTTCCCATTACGTGCCTTGACGATATGCTTGATATGCTATCGGGTGCCAAATTATTCTCCAAGATGGATCTTCGCAGTGGCTACCATCAGATTCGCCTCCGACCTGGCGACGAGTGGAAAACTGCTTTTAAGACCAAAGAGGGCATGTATGAATGGACGGTAATGCCCTTCGGCTTGTCGAATGCCCCCAGCACCTTCATGCGAACCATGAATCATGTATTGCGACCCTTCATTGGTAAGTTTGTGGTTGTGTACTTCGATGACATCCTGATCTATAGCTTGACCAAAGAAGACCACTTATCTCACTTGTGACAAGTCCTAGAAACCCTGAGAACCCAAAAACTGTATGTCTACCTCAAGAAATGCTCCTTCATGTCTGACACAGTCCTCTTCTTGGGATACATTGTCACCGCCGATGGACTTAAGGTTGACCCCTCCAAGATTCAGGCCATTCAGAGCTGGCCCATACCCAAAACCCTCACTGAAATTCGCAGCTTTCTGGGATTGGCTTCTTTCTACCGACGCTTCATCCGGAACTTCAGCACTTGTGCCGCTCCGTTGGTAGATTGTACGCGTAAAGGTGCACCCGCTTGAACTCTTGAAGCAGAAACCAGCTTTCAAAATCTAAAACACCAATTGACACATGCCCCTATTTTGGCACTTCCTGATTTCACCAAGGTTTTTGTAGTCGATTGCGACGCCTCACATGTCAGGATTGGTGTTGTCCTAAGTGAAGAAGGGCGACCTGTCGCCTTCTACAGTGAAAAATTGAATGAAGCCAGATCACGGTACTCCACTTATGATGTCGAATTTTATGTCGTGGTACAAGCCCTCAAATATTGGAGACATTACCTGATCCAACGTGAATTTGTCCTTAACTCTGATCATGAAGCTTTAAGATATTTGAACTCCCAGAAGACTCTTAACAAGTGTCATGCCAAATGGGTTAGTTTCCTCCAAGAATACACGTTCCATCTTAAGCACAAGGTTGGTACCCTGAACCGTGTGGCCGACGCGTTAAGCCGACGAGCACATGCCCTGACCACCATGACCATTAGCACGACAGGATTTGACACACTCAAGGACCTCTACCCCACTGATCCTGACTTCGGTCAAGTTCATGCCGAATGTGTTGGTACTGGGCAGGACCCAACAGCTACTTATGTTCTTCATGAGGGTTTCCTATTCAAAGGCCACCAACTGTGCATCCCTGCCACATCCCTTCGTGAGAATTTAATTTCAGAACTACATAATGGAGGTTTAGCTGGACACTTTGGTAGGGATAAGACCTTGACTTTTCTCCAAGAGCGATTTTATTGGCCACAGATGCGAAAGGATGTTACAAAATTCGTACAGAAATGCCAAACATGTCAGAGATTCAAAGGCCACCAGCAGAACACTGGACTATATACAAACCTGGCAATTCCTCTGCGACCCTGGGAAGACATCACCATGGATTTTGTGCTAGGCTTACCTCTCACTGTGCAGAAAGTTGACTCTATTTTTGTGGTTGTGGATAGATTTTCAAAAATGGCACATTTCATTGCATGTAGAAAAACCTCAGATGCATCTCATGTCGCTGATCTGTTTTTTCGTGATGTCGTATGTTTGCATGGTGTCCCTCGTTCTTTTACTTCGGATCGTGATACCCGATTTTTGAGTCACTTATGGCGCATGCTCTGGTCCCGTCTTGGTACTCGCTTGCAATATAGCACCGCTTATCATCCACAAACAGATGGGCAAACCAAAGTAGTTAACAGATCATTAGGAAATTTATTGTGATTTCTTGCAGGGGACTCTCCGTCCAAATGGGATCTAATTCTTCCCCAAGCTGAATTTGCGTATAACAGTTCCACTAATAGGTCTACCGGAAAATCGCCCTTTGAGAGTGTGTACGGCTTTCCACTTACTCAATTTCTAGACCTAAAACCCACAACTATGCAAGGAAGAAGTAGTGCACCTGCTGAGGGTCTATCGAACACCTAACCCACATCCATACTGAAATCCGAGCCAAACTCCAAACCATGACCCAAAAATATCAAGCCCAAGCCAACCTAACCGAAGAGAGAGTGAGTTCAGAGTTGGAGAATTAGTGATGGTCCACCTTAAAAAAGAGAGGTTTCCTTTGAGAGTCCACCAAAAATTGAGTGATTGGAAGATTGGTCCATTCCGAGTCCTCAAGAGGATTGGGCCCAATGCTTACTTACTAGACCTGCCGCCAGACGTCCAGACATCGCCAGTCTTCAATGTATCAGATCTCTTCTTTTATCATGGGGATGAACAAACAGATGCTGCCCCGCTAGCAGTTCCCGCCGATGACACGCGCCAGCCACCAACCGCGACTGATGCCGATCAGATTGAAGATATTGCCGACATCCGAGATATGACGACTAGACGTGGTCTCTTCCGACGATATCTAGTCAAATGGAAGGGACGACCGCTTACAGATTGCACCTGGATTGACGAGGATGAACTCCGACAACTCCGGCCCGATATACTTCAGAGCTTCCACGATGCCATCTCGACGGAGCGAGATTCTTTTCAGCAGGGGGGAGTTGATGCAGCATGATTCCACCTCCACCTTTTAGTTGACATTTTATTTTAATTTTATTTAATCATGTAAAAAGGCTCATTATACAAGGCCTTTTATTCTCTTTTCTTTTGGCATGTTTTCTTTCCTCTATTTTTATTTTAGAAAGCTGTTGCTATTTAGGGGGGATTAGCCTCTATAAAAGGCCCTCTTGTATTAGGGTTAAGGGAAGTTGAATTTGAGTTAATTTTCACCACCCTAATTCTCTCTCTCTCTCTCTTTTGAATTTCCCCTCTCCCCTCTCCCTCTCGTGTTTCCTCCTAACCCTAACCATCTCTATCCCCGCCGCCTCTTCCCCTACGCGCCTCGCCGTCCCTCGCTTGTCACATCTCCGCCTCCCCGCGCACCCGCCAGCGCCTCCGCACTCCCTCCTCTTCGCCTCCCAGCACTCCGACCACCCCACCCAGCGCCATCGCCTTCCCCACTACCATCTCGCCGCGCCACCCCGAGCCAACCCGCCTGCCCTCTCCCCGGCACCATCTCCCCTCCCCTCGGCCCCTGTTCTCCCCCCCCCCCCGCCAGCGCCATCTCCTCTCCGCCCTGAGCCGCAACTCCACGCCGCGCCGCCCCAACCCCCATCCACCACCTGCGCCTTCCTCCCCGAGCGGCAGCCACACGATTTCACCCCAACGCCCTCACCGCCCCCGCGATCTCCTGCAATACCCTCCCTACAGCAGCCGCCAACCCCAGATTGTTCGCAAGCCTCCGCTTCGTTGGATCTCGGAATTCCTGTGCCGTCGAAGCCTCCCCAGCCGCTGTTTCCTTCAAGGATCAGATCTGAAGCGTGCCGAAATTCCTTGTCAGTTGTGGTATGAGCGCCAACTCCACCATTTAAGTTCCACCGCATAATATTAGTCTGTGGATTGTTTTATTGTTAATTGGTTTGGTAATCGATTGAGATTCCGTGCCGCAAATATTGCTATTTATTTCCCATAATCCATATCATTCGTGTTGCCCTAAGTTTGTGGAGAAACCGGTGCTAAACGCGAAGTAACTTGACGTTTATTGTTGCTGAAATTTGCTTATCGCTCATCATTTTATTCGATCGTCATTTTAATTCTGTAGTTTCATTGTCGAGTCGCCATTTAGTTCATTACCCATTTTGTTTGCATCACTCTACTCACAACAAAAGATATGCCAGGCCTGGTAATAATGACATACAGTAATTTCCCTACCAGCGCTTTGTATCGTCTCTTGTCCACCTCCTCAGATCCATCATCATAAAGCTTCGTACTAGGATCCATTGGGGTAATAGTTGGTCTACATCCTGTCATGCATGACTCAGATAGAAGATCAGTAACATAATTCCTTTGTGTCATAACCACTCCCTGCTGATTTCGTGCAAATTCTAATACAAGGAAGTAACGAAGCGTACCAAGGTCCTTGGTAACAAACTGTTGTCCAAGAAAATCCTTAGCTTCTTGAATGCCTTGTTCATCACTACCAGTGATAACAATGTCATCAACATAAACCAAGATGACTACAATACCTCTCTGGTGTCTCTTTATAAAGAGAGTATGATCTGCAGTAGATCTGACAAATCCCTTATGTTCAATCAATTCTGAGAGCTTCTGAAATCAAGTCATCGGACTCTGCTTAAGGTCATATATAGCCCCGCCTTATGAAGATGGCACACCATACTGGACTCTCCCTCAGCAGCAAACCTAGGTGGTTGTTGCGTGCAAACTTCTTCCTGCAAATCACCGTACAAGAAAACATTCTTCACATCCAATTGGAAAAGTTGCCAATCACGTACCACAGCAACAGCAATAAGAATCCACAAAGTAGAGTGACGCGCTACAGGAGAAAAGGTGTCATGATAGTACACCCCATATGTCTGGGTGAACCCACGAGCAACCAATCTGACCTTGTATCTGTCAACTATACCATCAGTCTGATGCTTCACAGTAAATACCCATGTGCTTTCAACAACAGACTCACCTGGTGGAGCATGAACAACACTCCACGTACCTCGTGACTGCAAAGCCGCCATCTCCTCCATAGCCAAACGCCACTAACTGCTCTGCAACGCCTCCTGATATGACCATGGTATCTCTATAGCAGACAACCCCACAACAAAGTGTTGAAAATCCTTGGAAAGTCGTTCCACGGAAACATGAGAACCCAAAGGGCGCATAGTGCATGCTTGGGGGGTGTAGGAGGTGGTGGTGGCGGGGATAGTAGAGAAGAACATGTTAGTAGTGGAGGAGGAGGCATATAGATCTCTTCTCCATCCTCTAAAGGAGTAAGCATGTCACCTGTGGGAGAAAATACATAGTGGACTCAAAGAAGGTGACATCTGCACTGACATAGTACCTTCGTCGAAGAGGGTCAAAACAACGATATCCCTTTGGGGTTTCGCAATACCCAACAAACACACATTTGACAGCTTTGGGAGAGAGCTTGTCAAGATCAGGAGAGAGTTGATGAACAAACGTAACCGAACCAAAGACACAAGGCGTAAGCGAGAAAAGATCCGTCTCGGGAAATGCAATCAAGAACGGGATCTTCTCCCCTAACACCGAAGAAAGCATATGATTTACCATATAACAAGCACTTAGAACTACATCACCCCAATAGAAATGAGGAGCACGACTCTGAATCAATAGGGTTCTGGTAACATCTGAAGATGTCGATGTTTCCTTTCAGCCACCCCATTCTGTTGGGAGGTATATGCACAAGATGTTTGATGCACAATACTCTGAGACTTCAGAAATTGAGAGAGTTGAGTACCACAAAATTCTAGAGCATTATTAGAACGTATGTACTTGACTCTGGCAGAAAAAGTGTTCTTTATTTCATTAATATAGGACTGAATAACAGGACCAGCATCAGACTTGTTCTTAAGAAGGAAAACCCGCGACAACCTAGAAAACTCATCAACATCAACAAGATAAAATCTGGGTCCTTGAAGATCTGGGACACGACTAGGACCCTAAATATCAAAATGGAGCAACTCAAATAGACTATGATTGCTTGGACCCTAACGACTCTAAAAATGAGACCGATGATGCTTCCCAAGTTGTCAGGTCTCGCACTGAAAGGTGAAGCGAGGAGAAATCTGAGGAAGAACATGGACCGGCTTTTGTAGAGGAAGATGACTAAATCGTAGATGCCACATACACGAGGAAACAGACGCAGTGCCCCGAAAAGAAGAGGTGCCAACGTACAGTGACTGCACAAGTCTGTAAAGGCCCCCATGCTCATGGCCAGTTCCAATCACTATGCCCGAAAGTATGTCCTGAAACACAAGAGCATATGGATCAAATATGGCAGGACAATGTAAATCTCTGGTGATTTGAATAATTGATAATAAGTTCTAAGAAAATTCAAGAGCATAGAGAACATTAGGAAGTCTCAACGTAGAAGTCAATTGCACCTCCCCTTGACCAGTGATGGGGGAATGTGTACCATCTGCTATCACAACTAATCGTCCAGGCTAAACAGGATAAAAAACAATAAACTGATCTTTGTCACCACAGAGATGACGGGATGCACCAGAATCCATGATCCATTCTGATAAGTCTGCCCTGTAGCATCTAGTAAAAGCATAGTCTATACCTGAAGTAGACGCAGATGTTGAGGCAGCAACCTCTGAGGATCCTGAAGGAGAAGTAGTAAAGCCGAATGTGCCAGGCATGATCTCTCCCAGTTGTGCTACAAGCTCGTCAAATCTCTGATCAGATGCAGGTGATGGACTCACAGCCTGTTGTGTCTACTATGCAACTCTGGCTGATGCAGGAAACACATGCTTCCTCAGAGTGGCAAGTCCTGTGACGGTATGTGCACGGGTGATGAGGTCGACCTCCTCCTCCTCTGCAGTGGTTAGAACTCCTTCTGTCACGATATGGTGTATGACTGACCTCCTCCTCCTCTGCAGTGAATAGAACTCCTTCTGTCACGATATGGTGTATGGCTGCTTCTATCACGTGAAGCCGCCATAGCTGAAGAAGTCTGGGACTGTAATGAACTACCGGAGGATATAGATAGTCTGCTCAGCCTACGATATGCCTCCTTCATTGGAGGTATGGTAGCATCAGTGAGGATCTGGGCAGAAACTGCATCATACTCTGAATCCAGTACCGCTAGAAGCACTCCAATCATCACAGAATCTACGTATGCCTTGAGTTGCTCTGGTGTAGCAGTCAAGGGTATGTATCCATGTAGCTTCTCGAACATACCCCTCAAAGAAGTATATAGGGTGTGAAGAGGACGACCATTTTACTTTGATGTGAAGATATCATGCTGATGTTGTAGTATCTTCGACTCATTCTTTACCAGAGAGTATGTTGCAGCAAGAATGTCCCACGTAGCCTTTGCAGTAGGCTGGCACATAATGTCATTAGCTATCTCTGTGGATACAGTCCCAGATAGCCATACGCGAGCATACGCATCATCAGCCTCGCATGAGGCATTCGTCCCAATCTTGTCACGCGGCTCCTCAACCGTGAGGATGTGCTTCTTGCCACACACTGCATCAAACTTATAAACAGCATGGCTCACAGTTCATAGTTGGTTCCATCCATTTTGACAATGGGTGCCGGACCTTTGAAGGTACCCAGAGATGGAACTTCTACTTTGTTATCGATCATGATGACAACTATCTTCAAGACTGGGCTAGAGACAAGAGGTATCGGCATCTACACTGACATACAGGAAGATGGTTGTAGGTGTAGACTTATACCACAACCTCTTCCATTCTTCAAAGACTCCTTTGGGTAACTAGGATGTTTCTAGGGCTTCATGTTACACCCTAGATACCCAACAACTCAGCAAGATGGTTACACGAGAGCAGTGATCATGGCTGTAGACGGTAGCCGCAAGCGTGAACGTGCGTATACGCGCCGGGCGCATGCGACGCTCGAGGACGCGCGCGGGCTGGGAGCAGGCAGCGCCCGCAGGTGCGACTGGCAGACACACGTAGGCTGGAAGCGCGCGGACTAGGCTCGGCAGCGACGGCGACGCCCACAGGGGCTAGGCAGCGGCAGTAACCCAAGAGGGCTAGGGTTTTTTTGTGGAGGCAGGATTCTAGGGCACAGGCTCTTGTCTAGGACCCTCGTTCTGATACCATGTGGAATAGGAAAAGAAAAGTTGCATTCCATCTAACCCTAGAGCTCTCTTACATAGGAGAAACAGGTAATTACATAAACAGGACAATAGGAATAAACAATAGAAGAAGAATGACCAAAAACAACATAAATATCGTAACACGCCACAACATGCGGACAACTGCTCCATCTCTGAAAAGGATCCAACTGAAAGGTTGTGGAGTGCAATCCTCGTCAAAGTCCACAACCGCTGGAGAATGGAGTCTGAAAGTCTCCTCATCGTTGAACTGGGTCTCTCTCACATGGAAGGTCGTATAGATATCGATATCGTTTCGGTCCACCCGGAAATGGATATATCGACGATATATCGACGATATCGGTGGAAATGTCGAAAATGACGCAAAAAAGCCAACTTTTAGCATTTTTTCAGAAATTAAGGCCATCCAAGATATTAAAACAACAAATAACGTACAAATACACACTTATATCACACATATCGGTCCATTTATAAACCATATATCGCACATATCGGTATCGCACATATCGAACATATCGATATTACTATTGATTCTTGACTTATAAATATTGGAAATGGATTTCATTCAAGCTCTTATAACATGAAATAATACAAATATATACCTAGAAAATACATATAGATCATTTATGAGGACTATGATCCTTATAGTGCACATATCGGTCATATCGAACATATCGATGATATTGTTAGTTGTTGACATACTATATATATTGAAAATGGAGTTCATTTAAGTACTTTGATCACTAAATAATTTACAAATGTACTCTTACTCTCTTAGATAACACATATCGATCATCTATGAACCTTATATCACATATATCGATACGGTTGTACTGTTAGTTGTTGACCTATACATACATATATATATATATATATATTGAAAATGGAGTTTATCCAAGTTCTTAGATCACTAAATAACTTATAAATATACTCTTAGATCACACATATCGATCATCTATAAAGCTTATATTGCATATATCGATAATTTCGAACATATCGATATTAATGTTGATTCGTGACTTTATAGATTTTTTTGAAGAATTGACTTATAAATATTGGAAATGGATTTCATTCAAGTTTTACAACATGAAATAACTTGTAAATATACACCAAGCTGAAGAACCATTGTATGCACCCTCCTGTCGCACCATACCCTACCAGTACGGGGGTCTCGCTGACCGGTCAGCGAGCCTGGGGGGCTAGGGGGCCCAGGTTGGCCCCCCCTTGCGAGGGTGCAGGGGCTGCGCTCCCGACCCGGAACAAAGTATATAAATCATAGATTGTTTTAATACTAGGTGTAGCTAGATAGGTAGTAGAATCAAGCTTGCATGAATAATAACATTCATATATAGGGATATCGACGAAATATCTGCGATATCGGTCGATATCTTGTATTTTTGGTACTGAATCCATTCATTTCTGACAGATATGAGCCGATACGGCGATATATCGCCGATATATCGATGATATGAGCCGATATCCCTGTAAAAAGATATACACTCCGATTTCGATACCCCCAACCACTCGATACCGATATATCGGCGATATATCGCCGATACGGCCTTCCATGCTCTCTCATCTAGCACAGAGAATGGTAATCTACTCTGGAGTCCCTATGATACCACATGAAAACCCTTGCCAACATGGCAAAGGGAATGGTCATCTATTCTGGAGTCCCTATGACTCACATGAAAACTTTGGACGAAACAACAAGAATGATGGACCACGACAAATAATGGCATACATGTGCACATCCGAAAAGACCGCATACACGTGCGTGTCTGAAACAGAAGACTCGAAAACCATCTGACATCGAGTATGAATACCTATAGAGTCTGAATTCTGACTTAAAGAATCTGAATAGACATGTGACTCTACATATACTCCCCCTTTCTCTCATACTGGTCAGAATGAAGATATCGACTAAGTTGAGAGAAGACAAGAAAATGGGGGTAACCAAATAAGCCGATCACAAATTTTTCAGCTTCTCAAATCATCATCATTTTTTGAAACATTTTTTATGTGTATGCCTTTTCTTATGCACGTGTCTCTTTCAAAAAAAACTTCTCTTTTTTTAAAAAAAACACTTTTGTGTACGGTTGTTTGTACGCATCGTTTTTTAAAAAACTGGCCCAACAGAGCCCTCCTCATTTCTTTTCCTTTTTGTAATGAACCATCGGCCCACTTGGGGCATTTACAAATTACAATACAAATTTTTTTTAGATAATGGGCCATCGGGAACTACTTCTGTGCGCCACTAGGAGTCCCACGATTGGGAACGCCCATGAAGGTCGCCGCCCCCTCGAGAGAGAGAGATGGAGAGGCGCCTGGAGGAGTACATGTGGGTATCAGATAGGCGGGCGATCGAGAGATCTCCGCCAGGAGGTGTTGGGATATCACGACGCCACGAACGAGGATGAGCTCTCTTTGTCGCCGCTAGATCGCGTGGAGGGCAGCCGCCCGAGTACCTAGAGTTGGAGGCGCGCGAAAGGGGGGAGGATCTGGAAGGGCGAGAGGGGCGATGTTGCCACTGCGCTTGATGGAGTTCAGGAAAAGATGTGCTAGAGGATCGCGTCGCTCTTGCCATAAGTTGAGGGCGAGGCTCACTGCCTGGAGAGGGGGATGTCGCATGGTTGCTCGAGAGATGTTGCCCGAGTCTTGCGCGCCTGGAAGAGGATCTTGCATGATATCCAGTTTGAAAAAGCATGACGAAGCTGTACTGAAGAATCTGACATCTGCGATGGTGCCGCCAGAGAAGATGCGGCTGAAGTAGGGTTGCTGCCTCTAGGGTTCCCCTCCTGAGAAAGCATTCTCTGTGCCTCTAGGGCTTGCGATCTTGAATCACTTTGATAATCGAATTTCTGGAATTTAGGGTTGTTATATAGAAAGTAGAAGCAAAACATGGAAAAAGATAAACATCAAAGAAGAACGCGGGATTTAACGTGGAACCCTACTCCGTGAGGAGCGGGATGAAACCAAGGAAGGACATATCGATATCGACATCATATCGATACAATGTCGATACCGATATATCATCGATATATCGGCGATTCCGTTGTTCTATTTTGAGATGTCGATACCCGATATATCCATATCGGCGATATATCGGTGACTTGTCGATACCGATATATCGCGATATGGCGATCGCTGGATGAAACTACGGGAGAAGCCCTCAAAGGGGCATACTATGCATTGCTTTTTCTGAATGGATCAGGAGGTCTGGGGCTCCTTATATAGACTTTCCAAAGCCTCCAAGTCCCATCACTAGGCGGTGTGGGACTAAACACTGGATGGGGTAAATGGATCTTCTTCAGGATCCATTTACCCTGCTACAACTCATGACGCATACAACCAAGTACTCCAACACTCCCCCTCAAGCTGGAGCATGCAATGCTCAGCTTGGACAAACAGAAAGAAACTCAAACCACGCTACATGACACTACGGACAATATCATCCTAACGCGCACAATGCTGCAGTTGAGGACGTTGCTTCTCATGCCGTGCAGGTGAGGAGGATGAAAGGGCTGGAGTGTGAGTCTATTGAATCTCCTCGTCAGAGAGCATGTGCTCTGAACTGCGCCTGTCAGAGTCATTGCAACTGGAAATGAGTCTCCTCGTCGGAGTACTCTGGCCCGCCACAATAATGTGGACAACTGCTCCATCTCTGAAAATGGCCTAAACTGAATAAAAGCCGTGGTTGTGCAATCCTCATCGGAGTCCACGGTCGCTGGAGAATGGAGTTTGAAAATAGTCTCCTCGTCGGAGAACTGGTTCTCTCCCATCTGACTCAGAGAATGGTGCACTGCTCTGGTGTACCTATGATACCACAAGAAAACCATTGCCAACATGGCATAGGGAATGGTCCTCTACTTTGGAGTCCCTATGGCTCACATGAAAACTCTGGCCTACAAAACAAGAATAATGATGGGGACCTCGAAACTGAAGATGGCAAACATGTGCTCATCTGAAAATGACCGCATACTCGTGCGTGTCTGAAAATGAGTCTCTCTCTGGAGATCTCGAAAAGTGGGCCTCTCATCTTGGAGTGCCTCGATAAGTGGGCCTTTCTATTTTATAACATGGTATCAGAGCGGATCCGATTCTCGAGGTTTTCATGTGCTTTATTTGTCGAGATTCGATGTTGATAGTGAAGATGGGTTTGTGAAGACTATTGGCCGCCAAGCATCTTCACATCAGGCCACATCTCTGGCCACCAAGCATCTCCAGATCCAGCAGGGCACCCTCCAGTATCCTGATGACGACGGCGCTCCCTTTCAGTTTGATGGGTTCCCGTAAGAGGGAACCCTAAAGGGGATACGACACATATTTAAAAAAAAAGGGGTTTGTTAGGCCCAAGTTGGCTGAGAGAAATGTCAAAAAAAAATATCTGAAAAAAGGGGGTCATGCGTTATAAAAGAGAGAGGGTCGTGAGTTATTTTGTAGAAAGGAAATGGCATGTAAACAAAAAAAATGTGATGGGCCCAAGTCCAAAAAAAAGGAAAGAAAGAAAAAAGGAAAGAAAAAGAGGCGCGTGCATTAAAAAAAAGCCGCACGTATTTTTTAAAAAAATGATGATTTCAAAAAAAAAGAATAATGCAAAAGCTGTAAAATGGAACGGCTTACGAAAAAAATATGACGGCTTATAAAAAAATGAAAAGCCGCAAATTTCATGTTTGTTTTCCCCATTATGTTGTCTTCTCCCAACTTTGTCGATTTGTCTGTTTTCCGACATGTATGGGAGAAAGGGGGAGTATGGTGTAGAGTCACAGGTCTTCTTCAAGATTCAGATGCAGATTTCCAGACCTTCCAGATTTTCAGACTCTACAGTTTTTCAGATGAAAGATTCTTGATGTGCAGATTCAAACTCGACAGATTGGTCAGAGTCCAAGATCGAGGCACTCCAAGACATGGCCTCAAATTTCAGCGAAATTTGGTCGAATTTCTGTCGAATATCGATATCCATCCGAAATCGAAATTCGACCGAAATGATCGAAATGACCGAAATATGGGGATCCTAGTACAAAAAATGACCGAAATTCCGATCGAATTTCCACCGAAATTCTGCTTTGGTCGATACCGAAATGGTGACTGAAATCGACATTTAGGGCCTTGCTCCAAGATGAGAGGCCCACTTTCTCCTTTTTTTTAATAACCAACCCCCTCTCTTTTTTTATGGCTAACCGGACCCTTATTAGGGTTCCCTTGGGAACCTTTTTCTCATTTGAACAGTCGCCCACGATGGGGCTTCTCCTGCCGCCGTTGTCATCCGGAAGGAACTCGCGTAAAGCACCTCGCTTGCAAGGAAGAAACACGGCAATCTGGAGCGTCGCATGGAGGCGCGGCTAGGAGTTTGACTCGCGCCTGGGCCGGGGGGTCGCCTCAGATCGACAGCAGGGTCGAGTGCTGGGGGCTCCGCCGCCGAGGAATCGGGAAGCTGTGGGGTCGTTGGAGCCGCCAGCGTCGCGCTGGAGATCGCCTGGAGGTGCAGCGCACCTAGCGCCGCCTAGTGTTGGCGGAGGATGTTGTTGTGCCTCTTGTAAGCGCACGCTGCATAAGGAGAACGTCATCTCGCACTGCCTATGCGAGGAGAACGACATGCCTGCGGGGTGCCCAAGGGCGATTTCATCTGCCATACGGGGGGTTTTGGAGGAGTCGCCTGTTGCGGCTAGAGGAGATCCTCCTGTGATCGCCAATGGCGATCTGGAGCCTCTGGAATCGGAATGCACGCCTGGAGATCGTCTGGGTTGCGGTGTCGTCGTGCGCGCCTGTGCGCTTGATGCTGCTGGAGAATAAATCTAGGGTTTAAAAACCCTAGTACAGGAACTTGAATGAACATTATCTTCCAAAAAAAACTTCACAAACAGTGAATCTCGACAAATAAAGCACATGAAAACCTCGAGAATCGGACCCGCTCTGATACCATGTTATAAAATAGAAAGCGGAAGCAAAACATGGAAAAAGATAAACATCAAAGAAGAACGCGGAATTTAACGTGGAACCCTACTCCGTGAGGAACGGGATGAAACCACGGGAGAAGCCCTCAAAGGGGCGTACTATGCATTGCTTTTTCTCAATGGATACAGGAGGTCTGAGGCTCCTTATATAGCCTTTCCAAAGCCTCCAAGTCCCACCACTAGGCGGTGTGGGACTAAACACTGGATGGGGTAAATGGATCTTCTCCAGGATCCATTTACCCTGCTACAACTCATGACGCATACAACCAAGTACTCCAACAAGGGTTTCAATAGAAACCCTAGAACTTACAAAACTTGACCAAATAAGAACAATCGAATCTCGGAAAAAAATAATAAAAATAATTCCTCGAGAATCGAACCCGCTCTTATACCATGTTAGAAAATAGGAATGCAGAAGCGGAATCAGAGAATAAAGATAAAGAAACATTAACAACATGGGATTTTTTTATGCGGAACTCTGCTCCCTAAGGAACGGGATGAAACCACGGGAGAACGCCTCAAAGGATTATATGTGGTCATTGAATGTTCTCATCTAACTACAAGGGTGTGGTGGTCTATATATAGCCTCCACTATGGCCTCAAATTTTAGCGAAATTCGATCGAATTTCTGTCGAATATGGATATCCTATCAAAATCGAAATTCAACCGAAATGGTCGAAATGACCGAAATGACCGAAATACGGGGACCCTGATACAAAAATGACCAAAATAACTGAAATTTCGGTCGAAATTCGACCGAAATTGCGTTTTGGTCAGTCACTGAAACGGTGACTGAAACCGACATTTTTAGACGCCACTGAGTCTCCACATCTCCAAACTGGTAAATGTGGGATTAAACAACTAGATGGGGTAAATAGATCCTAAAGAGATCCATTTACCCATCTCCCATACATATGACGCATATAACAAATATTCCAACAGATACTAGTATGGATATTGTTTTGATATCCGCAAACATTAGTATCCTTATCCGTGTATATGTTTTCATATATAAATATAGCCATAGATTTATTTTTAACTATATATAACATAATTCTATACCTTATTTTACCATATTTGTATAATTTTTATGATACAAACATATTTAGTACATTTGTGTTTCCATCCAATTCGTATATATTTAAGTCGATTCTATAGAGTATTTCTAACGTTACTCACATGCGATCAGCATTCGTTTTACATCCATATCTGTTTTTTAAGGACATGGTAAGATAGTTTTAGTATATGCCAATATCCGTATCTGCATCCATATTCATATTCGAAACGGATAATGATACGCTAATACCTATATATGTATCTGTATCCGTCCATCTGCATCCCTAACCATGACTCTATATTCTGATTCAAACTAGCAACAATCATATCCCTCTTACTCTTCCATGAAACAAGTGAACTCCCTACAAAGACAATGAAGGCTGAGGTAGAGTTCCTATCTTTGGGGCATCCTGCGTAATCTGAATCAGCACATGTTCTAACTGTAACGGATGTATCTCTACTGAACAAAAGTCTTGCACCTAGAGAAGTCTTCAAATATCTCGAAATCACGTATACAACATCCATATGTACATGCCTAGGTTGCTCCATAAACAGACAAACTCTACTCACTACGAAGGATATATCAAGTCTGGTAATGGATACATATAAAAGCTTCCCCACAAGCTCTTTATGTAGAATCTTATCAACCTCCTCAATATCACCATCATAGAGTTAAAAATTAAGATCCATCAGAGTAGTAGCAGACCCATATCCTATCATGCTCATCTCAACTAGGAGATCAATAACATACTTCTTTTGCGTTATCACCATGCCACGTTGGTTCCCTCGCAAATTCCAGGCCAAGAAAATAACGAAGATTGCCAAGGTCCTCGGTTATAAACTGTTGTACAAAGTAATCTTTATCTGCATGAATACCATGCTTATCATCTCCTGTAACAATGATACTATCCATATAAACCAAAATAGCAATAGTACCTCTTCAGGATCTCTGAACGAAAAGAGAGTGATATGCGGTCGATCTGACAAATTCATGTTGCTCAATCAACTCAAAGAACTTTTGGAACCAAACTCTCGGACTCTACTTAGATCCATAAATAGCCTTGTGAAGTCTACAAACCATATGAGATTCCCCCTCAGTAGCAAAACTCGGTGGTT
This sequence comes from Ottelia alismoides, assembly GCA_037367405.1. NCBI lineage: Eukaryota > Viridiplantae > Streptophyta > Magnoliopsida > Alismatales > Hydrocharitaceae > Ottelia > Ottelia alismoides. The sequence goes on from JAZKJV010000407.1 coordinate 89,471, forward strand.
GCTGCATGTAAACCTCCTCCTGCAAGTCACCGTACAAGAAGGCATTCTTGACATCTAACTGAACGAGAGGCCAATCACATACCACCTCAACAGGAATAAGAATCCTCAATGTAGAGAATGAAGAGCGATGGGAGAAACGTATCCCGATAGTTCACTCCATATGTTTGGGTGAATCCACGAGTAACAAGTATGCCAGTGTATCTATCCACACTACCAAATGCACGGTGTTTCACCGTAAACACCCACTTGCTCTCCACAACAAATATACCAGGTGGAGTAGGAACAATATTCCACATGCCACAAGACTGTAACACATCCATCTCTTCCTCCATGGCAAGACGTCACTTACTAATCTGTAATGCATCCTCATATCTCCATGGTATATCCACAGCAGGTAGTTCAACAATAAACCTCTAAAACTCTTTTGAGAGACGTGCAAGAGAAACATGGGAAGCAAGAGAGTACGTAGCACATGTACAATGGACATGTCAAGGTCCTCAACCTCCTCAGTGATCGAGACAGGAACATCTATAGCCACATGCTCATCATGTTGTAAATACAAATCACCAGTGTCATTAGTAGAAACCAAGTGCTCAGAACATACCTAGGGCATGCTGGAAGGCTCGTGAGAATGAGGTCGATGCATTTCAACCTACAGCAAAAGGATGGAGGTTGCTGGTGGCAGTGGAGGAGGTGGTAGATACCTCTTCTTCAAGACTCTGAAGGAATCAACCTATCACATGTAGGAGAGAAAAATATAATATAGTCAAAGAAAGTGACATCCGCATTAACATAATACTTTCATCGAATAGGATCAAAAACAGTGGTATCCATTTTGAGTCCTAAAATACCACGAAGACACACTTGACAGTTCTACGAGAGAGCTTGTCATGGCCAGGAGATGTATGATGAATGAAGGCAGCTGACCCAATGAGGGATAAAAGATCCTTCTCGAGAAACGCAATCAAGAATGAAATCTTCTCTCCCAACCACAGACAACAGCATGTGATTCACCAGGTAGCAAGCAGTTAGAATCGCATCTCCCAAATAGGAATGAGGAGCATGACTCTGAATTAAGAGGGTTCCAGTGACAACCAAAAGGTAATAATGTTTACATTCAGTCAACCCCATTTTGTTGGGATGCATACGCATATGAAGTCCGATTAACAATACCAAGGGGTCTGAAAAACTATGAAAGTTATAAACTACATATTTCTAATACAATGTCAGAACGAATATACTTGACATTTGCATAAAATAATTTTTATTTAATTAATAAAAAACTATTATTACCAGCATTTGACTTATTTTTAAGAAGAAATACCAAAGATAATCTGGAAAAATCATCAGCAACAAGATAATATATGTGTCCCATATGGTTAGGACACGACTGGACCCAAAATATCAAGATGGAACAACTCAAAAATACTATGATTACTACGACCTTGACAACTCTGAAAACCAGTGGTGCTTCCCAATCTAGCAAGCCTCGCATTGGAGGCAGAGCGAGGAGAAATCTGAGGAAGGAATGTTGAAGATGTCTTAGGAGGCTCATGTTTTCAGTCCCACATCGTGTAATGGTGGGAGTTTGGTGCCTTGATGGGGCTATATAAAGAGCATGGCCTCAAATTTCAGCGAAATTCAGTCGAATTTCTGTCGACTATCGATATCCAGTCGAAATCGAAATTCGACCGAAATGACCGAAATATGGGGGTCCTAGTACAAAAGTGACCGAAATGATCGAAATTTCGATCGAAATTCCACCGAAATTCCATCGAAATTCTGTTTTGGTCGGTACCGAAATGGTGACCGAAACCGACATTTAAGGCCTTGATAAAGAGTCTCATACCCCGTGTATTCATAAAGAAACATAATAGACACATTAGCTCTTTGAGGCAGTTCTCCCGTGGTTTCACCTCGCTCCTCACATAGTAGGGTTCCACAGAAAATCAAATTGTTCACTTTTTATCTTGTTCTTTCTTTGATTCGCTTCACATTTCATACTTCTACACGATTTCAGAACAGTCGATTCTAAAGTATATTCTTGAAGGTTTTTTATGTTCTTATCAGAGTGGTTCAGTTCTTGGTGTGTTTTAAAGATTTTTTACTTTTGTTATGGTTCATGTTCATTTATATTCAAAGATCCGTTCAAGTCCGTAAGGGTCTTGATGGAACCTTAATTCTGCAAGATGGTGGCACACTTCAAACAATGGTTAAGGCAACTAGGGTACTATTTGAACCCTAAATCCCCAAGTGTTTCCTGATCACCAGCATCGACTCTATTTCCAGACGCACCGTGAAGGCGCAAGGTCCTCTTTCAAGACCTCTTCACACATACAAATCGAAGAAGAAGAAGAAGAAGAAATACACGACTTCAGCGTGATAGTCATAATACAAATCTTTGCATAGTGCAATCATCTTGTGATCATCACCAGTTATTTAGAAAAAGAAAGGGGGGTGAAAGCATCTTCATACGAAGAAGGAGAAGCAGTGATCTTCGCACACCATGTGAGATCCCTTCTCTGGCAAAGCTACGCGGCTGTGCCTCGACATCCACCATGTTTCCCTCCATATTGTTGTAGGTGATTTCCAATCTTTTGTATTGTACTATTGTGGGAGATGCAGCCCAGCAACCTATCTTTCATCGATATAGCCACTCCATCGCAAGCTACGCTCCCCATCGCCACTCATCCCAAGCAGCCCCATCAGCATGGTGACTCTGTGGGGAAGCCCGTCTTGGTTTCAGCCCCACCAGACGCATCTCTTGTTGGTACCGCTCAATACCACGCAGCGCCTTCCTCGCGTGATAAGTTCTTGTGAAGCTCCAGCAGCGGCACCAGGAAAGGCAGGAATCTTCAGCAGCAGTGCAACTCCGATCAGCAGTGGCGGCACAAACAAAATCACGACTTCAAGGTTAGAGAGTGTCATCGATGGAAGAAATTGGGTTTCCCATGAAGAGGGAACCCTAAACACGCAGGTGGTGATGTTTGCATTCCTCTTGGTGAAAAAAAGGAGGGTAAAATTGTGTTTGGCCCAACGGGCTTTCCAGTGCTTCCCAATTGCTGCTACTTGTGTATCAAAATAGAGGGGCTGAAATTGTGATATTTTTTAGCCCAAATGGGTCGAAAGTTTTGAAAAAAATACTTAAAAAGAACGAATATGGTAAAAAAAGAAGGAAAAGGCAGCAAAAAAGGTGTTGATCGGCAAAAAAAAGGTTTCAGATATTAAAAATCTGGAAAAAAAGTGATGACAAACAAGGTTACAGAAGTTGGCAGGTCGATACTCGGTCGGCAGGGTCACTGACTAAGGATTAATCGACAGTCAGGAGAGTAATCGGATTTAGTCGGGCATTAGTCGGTTTTGAATTTTTAATTATTTTAATATATAAATCAAATTTTAATAGGGATTTTTACCCGGCAGATCCTGAAATCTTTTGCAATTACCGCTACGACCTTTGAAACATCGTAATTCCTCCCTCGACCCTGTAAACTTACTAACTTTTACCGTGCAGACCCTGCGGTCAAGGGCCGTTAATTGACCCGTTAAAAGTAACCAGATTCTGTTATATTCATTTATATTATACCCATTTTGTTCATTAAATTTACATGGAGTGCCACTCCGTCATGGAACCCCCCATGGTCGCTCTACCCCCCTCTCCGGCGATGCTGCTCCCCCACCCCCACCCCGCCCACCGCCGACCTGCCCTGGCCTCCTCCCCCCCTCCTCGGCCCCCTTCTCCTCCCCGTCATCCACCCTCCGGCCCTCGCCCTCCGCCCTCCTCCCTTCCGTGCACTCCGACATCCATGTCGTGCTTGGCAAGATCGCATGGGACTTCCGGCGAGGGGCCGATAAGGAATGGGGGAACGCCTTCCTCAGCCTCGACGAAATGTCGGCCCCATTCAAGCTCATGATCGAGCGGCAACCGTGGGAGCATCGTGACGTGGGGATCCCGCACCCCACCTACTTCCACCCCCACTCCGACGAGGACATCGCAGAGTGGCAGACTCGTGCCATGTCCTCCCCAAGGAAGCATCTGGTGGGGCTTCGTCGGCGCAGCACGCCCAGAAGCCCACGAGAACATACGTGCAGTGCTAATAGAGCAGTGCACGGCCGCCTCCGGCAGGTGCAGATTCATGGACTGCCGGAAGGGCGGCTGCGACAGGGCCGAGGCAGTGATGGAGCTCTTCATAGAGTCGGAATTCTGCCTTCAGCCGGCGGGAGACAGCCCGACGAGGAAGTCGGTGTTCGATAGCCTGGTGGCAGGGTGCATACCGGTGTTCTTCAACCCGTTCACGGCGTACTACCAGTACCCGTGGCACCTACCGGAGGACAGCCGGAGGTATTCAGTGATGATGGAGGAGGAGTTAAGGGGAAGGAAGGTGGACGTGGTGGAGAGGTTGGCGGCGATAGGGGCGGCGAAGAGGGAGGAGATGAGCTCATGCCCGGTTTGGTATATGGGGATACGACGTCGGATTTCCACAGGTTCACCGACGCCTTCGGGATCGCCATGCAGAGTGTGATGAATGCCCTCACCAATTCTGAACGATCCGATTCTAAGTTGCAGATGGGTTCTTCGTGAGAAGATCCAAGTTTTAGATGTGTAGATGTGGGAGGTCGGTTGTTGAACACGAAGGGCGGAGGAGATGGCAACCAGAGAGAGGGGGGAGAGAGAATGAGGAGAGAGGGAACATGGGGGTGGAATATCCACCGTTGGATGTCCATTGGTTAGATTAACTCAAGACTAACTCAAGCAGTTGACTCAAATAAAGTTAAAATTAACGGCAGGGTCTGTGAGGTAAGACGGAGCAAGTTTACAGGGTCGAGGGAGGAATTACGATGTTTCAAAGGTCGTAGCGGTAATTGCAAAAGATTTCAGGGTCTGCCGGGTAAAAATCCCATTTTAATACATATACTATCATTTATCTTCATAATTTTAGCAAATTTAATATTTTCAAGAGCTTAAGAAATTATAACAAGAGAAGAAAAAAATGAAGCAAGTTAAGATCAAAGATTCAAAATGTTTGGTACATAACACGAGCAAATGTTCAAAACACATACAACAAGTCCAAAAAAATAATACAAGTGGAAAGGAAGACAAGTCAATCGACTCAATCCTCAATGTCATTATCCAAGTCCGTCTCTTTTTCTTCTTCGTCATCGTCATCATCATCTTCTTCTTCCTCTTCTTCTTCTATATCATCAAGATGTAACTCCTCGTTCTCATTCATCGGCGTAGCATTGGAGCTTGAAGATGAAGCTCCCTTGCTACGGTCAACTCGTTGGCTCCTTCTCGGTTCCAAATTCTCTTCAGCACCACTAGCATATGCTATAGCACCCCATGTCAATCCAAGACCTGGAAAAACCTCATCATCATGAGCATCGACACCTCCATACCATTTAGCCATGTATGCACGATAACGAGATGAGAGAGGATCTTTTTCTTTCTCAACTCGACGTTCCTGCAGGTTTGAATTGAAACGAACATACACAAGATCATTCAGCTTCTTCGTCTCCAATATGTTCCTCTTCTTGATATGGATCTAAACATCAAAATACAAATTTTAAATTTATATCAATTACTACATTATAGTTTACAATTAGTAATCAAATTTGGTGGGTGGACTGGAGTCATTACCGAGTCAAATGTACTCCAGTTACGCTCACATCCAGAGGATTAGGACGTCAAGCTCAAGATCTTGATGGCCATGGCTTTCAAATCAAGCGTGTCATCTCCATGATTATACCACCAATTAGCTATTTAAATAGAGAATTCGTCAATATAATAATAATATAATATAATAAAAAAGTCTTGCCAAAGAGAGAAATGTCTAGCATGAAATACTTGGATCATAATTGTTGTCATTTGTCATCCTCTGTCTCACAGCTAAAGGCTAGCCAAAATCACCGCAACTAAGTCTGTATGCTGGAAGCTCATCCCTGGTAATTGCATCTTGTACATCCAAATCTGGATAAAATCTTTCTATGCACTCCTTAAACCCTCTCCTCACCACAACATCCGGATCACCACGAGACTCGGTGTAGAAGAAAAATGGGTTCAAGTAAATGAGTAATAAGCTGCTAGATGCAATGGAGTATCGAGCATCCCTTTGGTCTTGGAGGTAACAGCATCCACAAAAAAATGTAAGATGACTCCACGCCATTGAATGATGCAATTATCTCCCGTTTGACATCTTCAAGCCTTCCGTACACAAAGCCCATAGATGGACGTCGACCTGCGCCAACATCACGCAATAAACGAACCAATGGAGTGAAAACTTGGACGGCGTGTGCGGTGTGGTTCCAAAATGTAAGGCTGAATACAATAGAACTCGCTGCTTCTCCTTTCTTGGTCGTGTACCATTTGAAGTTCCTCCACACTTCTGAGGAAAACATCAAAAACATCAATCTAAGCTTGTCTTTCTTCTCATTCAGGCTCTCAAGAGTGAGAAAAGTGGTTGCAAATCTTGTTTGCCCAGGCCTTGCAATGTCTCTCTTGTTGGTGAACTTGCGCATCAAGCTTAGATTTTTGGTGTGAGAGTATATAAACATCGTAAGCTTCTTTGCCTTTGTGATTGCACTCATCACCTTCGTCTCTTTGCTTATCTCCTCCAAAGCAAGATCAAGGGAGTGCGCGGCGCATGGAGTCCGCCAAATCCGTGGATATTTGGTAAGCAGCAATCTCTCCGCTGCTACATTGGCAGATGCATTATCCGCCACAATCTGAACCACATTATCTATGCCCACTTCATTAAGACACTCATTCACCAGCCTGAAGATGTAATCCGCAATGTAGGCCTCATTTGAGGCATCTATGGACTTCAAAAATGAAGTCCCCAAGGTGCAATTAACACAAAAATTGATGATGCTCCTTCCACGCATGTTCATCCATGCATCAGTCATCAAAGAGCATCATGTCGACTTCCATGTATCACGATAACATTGCAAGTCATCGTGCATTTTCTTCACCGCATTCTTCAGAAGTGGACCACTAAGCTCATACCCCGTGGGAGTCTTTAGTCCAGGCCCATACTTCCCAATCGCCTCCACCATCTGAATAAAGGCTTCGTCGTCAGTGCATTAAAAGGAATCGTCGATGTATGACCCTATCACGATGCTCTTTGGAGAATGCATCTTTTATGGTCATCTAACGTGATGATCGTTCCAATGCGACATTCTGGTCCAACGAGTCGAATACTTGTGATCTCTTCACCGAACCCGCATCTCCAGTGATATCAACATCCTCTCTCAGCTCCTGAACATCAGCGGCTTTCTGGCTCTTCTTCCTTACAACGTCATCAAGATATGTGATCATCTTCTTCTTCGTATCTTCATCCACCTTGGGACATGCAGCCACGTTGCCTCTACGGTGTGCTAGATGTTGCTTGAACCTGTACACACCTCCCTTGACAATCTTCTTGCACAATCTGCAAGTAACTGTATTCGGATTTGTACAATTCGAAAGATAACCATATTGCCATGCAGGATCAGTTGATCCTGACGACACGTAGAAAGACGAATCGCCACCAGAAGCGACGTTCGCTGGAGGTGTATCCATCTACATAGTCACAAACTCACAAATTACTAATCATCAAACACAAGTATCTAAATTAACAACAAGTATCTAAATTATCTAACCATTTGGAATAACAAATAAAATCAACCTAAGAAAAACAAAAAAAGGATGAAAACCTAACCTAACATTATTACTGGCTAACAAGTAACAATAACATATTAACATCTAAGTTCAACATCATCAACCTAAGCAAATATAAGCAACAACATGTCAACTTCTAAGATCAACCTAAGCAAAAAAAATTGAAGAAAACCTAACCTAACATTATTATTTCATGTTTGCTACCAATAACATATTAACATTTAAGTTCAACATTATCATCCTATGAAAAAGTAGAAGAGAAAATGAAATATAAGCCAAAATAAATAAAAAGAGCTAACCTACATGTGCGGGTGGCGAGGCGCGGGAGGCGTGGGGGCGGCGAAGCGCTGGAGACGTGGGGTTGGCGAGGCGTTGGAGCTTGGAGGAGGCGAGGGTGGCGAGTAGGGACGCAAACGGATGCGGTTATATTCGTATTCGTTCATATCCATATTTGTTTTGAAGAGGATATGGATCTTGTTTTCTAAAACAGGCGAATACGAATACGAATACGAATCCTTAGTAAGCGAATACGAATACGAATACGAAAAAATAATGAATACAATTACGAATATTCGTTATTTAATGGTAATTTTTATTTAACATATTTAACTCATACCTAGGGTTTCTTCCCCAAATTTTTTCAACAACCCACGGATCTCACCCCCCACGCGGCCATGCCCGACCTTCTCTCCTCTCCCAGTCCAAACCCCCGCGCGCCGCCTTCCGGCCCCCTCCGCCTCCAGCCAGGCTACCGCCCCCCCTTCCGCCCCCCTGCCGGCCCCCTCCGCCCCTCCTTCCGCCCCCCTTGCGCCCCCTGCCGCACCCTTGCCGCCACCTCCGCCCCGCCTTTCGCCGCAGCCCCTTGTCGCACCCTTGTCGCCCCCCTCCGCCCCGCCTTCCGCTGCAGGCCCGTAGCCCCTTCCGCCCCGCAGGCTCGCAGCCCCTTCCGCCACCTTCTGGCTGCCCTCCGCCCCCCCTTCTGCCGTAGGCCCACAACCCCTTCCAACCCCCTCCGCCCCCCTTCCACCCAACCCAGAGTCGCCCCTGCCATGCCGCCCCTTCCGGTTGCCGTCCGTTCCGCCCCGACGGTTCCATCCCCTTGCGTTGCACCACTGCCACCCTCCGCCTCCATTTGCAACCGATCTGGTAAAATTCATATGCTTGTAATGTTTTTTTTGTGTATGGATTGTTTTGTTAGAAAGAATTAGAATATGTTTGATCTTATTAGAAGATGTGTATAGAATGTACGAAATGTTTGTGTGCATGGAACTTATTAGAATATGCTTGCTTGATTGTTAACTTCAATGTTTGCAGAAAAATAATGAATACCGACCCATACATTGAGAATGAGAGTACTAATTTAGAAGATACTCAAAAATACTTTAAGAAGTAAAAAAATGAGATCAGAAGTGATTGCTAAATAATCAGGTACGCTTTTATATATATTTTTTATTGCAATATTCGTTTGATGTTCGTATTCGTTCGTAAAAGATTCGTATTCGTATTCGTATTTTGAGGATATGGATCTTGATTTTTTACAATCGTATAACATTCGTATTCGTATTCGCAATATAAAATGAATATGGTTATGTTATGACCTGAATTCGCATTCGTATTCGTTCGTTTGCATCCCTAGCGGCGAGGCCTGAAGGCGGCGCCGGCGAGCCGCAACTCAATGGCGTGGGGTCAGGGCGCTAGGGTATCGAAAGAGGGGTCGGGGGGTCGAGGGTATCGGGGTGTCGAGACTGGAACAGTAACCCTCAAGTCATTACGCAGAGATTAATCGGATCTGATCGCGGATCCTATATGCAGATATCAGCCGACTAATCGGCCGCCTAGACCAACTATACGCCCGCATAGTCAGGCTCGAGCGACTATAGGCTGACTTGGCCTATTCAAGTCGGGAACCCCCCCGAGTCGCATAGTCGGGCCGACTACTCGGCCTAATCGAACGACTTTTGCAACAGTAATGACAAAAAAATGTATGAAAGGTTGAAAATTAAGAATAACCCATGAAAAAAGGAGAAAAAAAAGATGTTTTGTATTTGACCCCTTCATTTGTTCTCCCAACTTGGTCGAATAGCATTCCTTCTCCGACAAGTATAGGAGAAAGGGGGGTGTTGGGTAGTGGTTTCAACTTTCAAGATCCTACCAATGTTGGATAGTGGTTTCAAGACCTTAAATCATAAAGCTTCTCAAACATACCTTTGAGAGAACTGTAAATGATACGAAGAGGATGTCCGTTCTGCTTAGATATGAAGATATCATGCTGAAGTTGCAGTATCTTCGAGTCAATCTTCTCTTGCGAGTAAGTAGCGGCAAGGATGTCCAACATTACCTTCGTTGTGGGCTGAATCAGAATATCATTGGCTATCTCCATGGACACCATCCCAAACAGCCACGTATGCGCATATGCATCATCTACTTCCCACGAGGCATTAACCCCAGTCTTGTCGATTGCTCGTCTTGTGTGAGAATGTGCTTCATGTCGTTGCACTACAATAGGCTCATAAATTGCATAGCCCATAATTTATAATTAATCCCATCCATCTTGACAATGGGTGTTGGACCTTTGAAAACACCCAAAGATGGGGTATCGATTTTGGAGTCGACCCTGTTGTCTGACATGATGATGTATGCAACGAAGAATGTGGTTGTAAACCAGAATAAATGTGTATGCACATGCATACAAGAATATGATTGTGGGTGTAGACTCATATCACAACTTCTTCCATACGTTAGAGGCTTCTCCGGGTAACTATGGTGGTTTTAGATGATCAAACAACACCCTAAAGCCTGAAATCAGACAGAACAGGGAATCAAATCACTTTTGGGAGTAGGTTGCTGCTATCGAGGGGAGGCGACGACAGTGGTGTACAGTTGTTGTTGTTACCGAACAAGAAGGGGGTGTGTCCCCTTAGGCTTTTGTTGGGGAAGGGGCGGCTATGGCACATGCTCTAGTCTAGAATCGTCGTTCTGATACAATGTGGAAAGGGAAAAAAGAATTGATGCATTCCATTGTGACCCTAGGGCTCTTTTATATAGGAGAAAAGATATATTGGAAAATTACATAAAGTAGACAGATGAATAAGAAATATGAATAAAGGACAAATAAGAACAACTATCTCAACATCTCCTTTAGAGACTCATCCAATATATATATATAGAGAGAGAGAGAGAGACAAAAGTTACAAGGGACAAATTTCAACCAGACCTTTGCATGCTCAACAATGTTTTCTCAATAAAACATGCCACCCATTAAAATGGCATCGTTCCTAGCTAGCCAGTAGGCCAAGATGTGCGCTTAGATCCTTCTTCTTCCATCAATCGACTATGTTCAATCTCTACATATTGAGCTCCAAAAAAATCTGCATCGCTCCACTGAACACCAGGAAAGTCAGCAGTTCTCCAAGCCTCTTTTGACTAGGGCATTGAAGAAAAGGTGATCAACATCTTCCGTCGTGTCACCTCATCTTTTGCAGGTCTCCTCTATCCTGGGGAAAATCATGGCATGTCTAACTCTAGTCATGATTTTCCCTCTTCTCATCAACCACAAGAAGATCTGAACTCTAGTAAAGATCCGACATTCCCATAATCTAGCACAATTCTGAGCAGACTCCCCAGCAACTGTTGCAGCATGACCAGAGTTGACGACGTATACTTTTTAGATCATAAACACTCCACTTCACAAGCACCATGACTCCCTCACATCGGATGTTTCCTCAAGACTCATCAGTTTGTCTGAAAGACAAAGAAACTCCTCTACTCGTACTAATAACTCAACACAAAAACAGGTGTCCAATATCCATTGGACCAAACATCCACAATGTTGGCATCCTTATCCTGGGCCAGAGCAAAAAGCATAGGATACAGGTCACAAGATGCTCCTTCCTCTAATCAAGTCTCCTTCCAAAATTGAAAACTCATACCATCCCCTAACGTAGGATGCAACGAGGTCATCAAGTTTGGCAGAACCGAGAAAATACCCCTCCAAAACGTAGTTAACGAAAACACAACATGCATGCAGGAGTTGGTATTCTTAACTCCTCCCAAACCCGTCTTGAACCTCGACACTTGAAGAAGATGTTATCACTATCTTCTGAGAACATCATGCATCGCCCGACGAATTGCTTGATCTTGAGTTGTCGGTGGAGAATTCCACATGGATTGGTTGATCGGATCTCCCCAATTTCACTCTTTTTCCATGTTACGTTTATAATTTTTTTCCCACTGAGGGGTATGCCTACAAAAGTTATACTCCTTCACTTAAAATATCTTCATAACATAATTTATCCTCCATTAAGCCTTTTGATAAAAACTTTTGGAATGAGGGGTTTCACGACAATTCTCCAAATTGATTCTCAATGCCTGATCTTGTGGGATTCGGTTCCCATGGAAGAAAAAATGCATGTTAGGGTTCCTCCACAAATAGGGTGGCGACATGGTGATCTAAGGCAGCGAGGCAACAACGATAGCGACGAGAATAAAGGTGATGGCAGCAGCAACAAAATGGAAGCAAGAGGCGTGGAAGATGGTGGAGGGGCTGCAACGGGGATAGGGCGAGCGAGAGTGGCGACGGTGTAGGGGTGAGATGGAGGAGGCAGCAGCAACAGGTAGAGAAGGGGAGGGTGGCGGCATGGGTAGTGGGGAATGGGGTGGGGGAAGGAGATGGCAGCGGTATAGGGGTGAGGTGGAGGGGACAGCAGCATCGAGTAGGGAGGGGGGGAGAATGGCGACGTGGCCATGTAGGTGGTGCGGAAGGGGTGGGGGGAAGGGAATGGCAACAGCGCATGCGTGAGGTGGTGGGGGCGGGGGCGTCGGGTAGAGGGGCAGAGGGAGAGGCGGACATGTTGGGTTGGCGGCGAGGGGCTGCAAGGAAGGAAGGGGGAGTACTTGGCAAGGTTAGGGCAGTACCAAGATGGCTGGATGTGGTGAAGTAGCATATTCTGAAGGCGGTGGTTGGTCGAAAATGGCCTGGACAGCAAGTTTGCAGTGTTTTTGGCAGCATTTTTCTCTGATAGTTGCGTCAATGCTTCAACATTCCGCGGATCATGCATCTCTCTCGCTAAGGCTTGCATTGGAGCATATCGGATAAATTTTTTATGACCTCAGCACGCCATGCACGGTTCGTTGAACAGGATTCTTTGGTTGTACGTCTGCGCGAACCTTTGGACGAATCGTCAAATCATGAGGACACTCTGAGGGTCATGGTCTGATACCAATTGATGCAAATAGAAATTTGCAACGACGGAAAATTATTTTGTGATGGTAAAATTTTTTTGGTGGAAGAATTTTGGAGGGAGGAGAAGAGAGAAGGCTCATCGGATGCGAGGGATTTGAGGAAGAAGCTCTGAGATCGTGTGGAGAGAGAAGAGAAAGGGAGAGAGATGAGATAAATCTCAAAATGATTTCAACTTCAACTGTCTTAAACAAATGACTACCATCCTCTTTATATGGGAGGGATATGATTACAAAAATAGAAAGGAAATCAAATTTTCAAATCTAACTTATTTAATGGACTCTAACCGACTAACTAATTTGATTTGAGATCACATGCAATCTCTTTATTTTAAATAAAATTACGACGACTAAATTAACCATAAATTAAAATTGGACTCTAGTTAATGGACGAAAATTAAATAGGATCCTATTTATTTGCCTTGTGTTGCATCAATGAAGAACATTCTACAAATATATGGAGGGTGTCAAATGAACCTCCCCATGTCCAGTAATCGGGGAACGAGTCCCGTCAGCAATCACTACCAGGTAGGCCGATCTTGCAGGTTGTGTTGGATTGTATGTACAAACAACAATTTATCTCCGCAGAGATGGTGTGATGCTCTGGAATCCATTATCCACTCTAAAGGATCTGGTCCAGAGCGACCAGTAAATGCATGAGTAGTACATGAGCTACTAGTAGAGGCAGAGGCTGCAGTGTCTAAAGTACCCATGCTTGAAGATCCAACAACTGGAGGCATAATCTCTCTCAAACGAGCAATAAAAATCATCGTAGCGATGATCAATAAGATCAGGAGCAGTCTGACTCGGCTCTGAGGCACGAGCTGATGGTGGGAATCCATACTTGGAGTAGCACGTATCCTCTGAATCGCATATACGATGGCAGTATGAACATGTCTGACGTGGATGTGAAGCGTCTCTGTCGCATGTTCCTCGTCCTCTGAAAGGAGTAGATCCACCTCTACCACATGATGCATCCATAGCCGACGAAGTCTGAGAAAGTGTGGCAGAGGAAATACTCAATCGGCTCAGCTTGTGGTATGCTTCCTCCATAGGAGGTATGGTAGCATCGGTAAGAAGCTGGGAGTGAACAGAGTCATATTCTAGGTTAAGGGAAGCCGGAAAATACCAACCATGATAGAGTCTCTATAGGGCATATGTTGCTCTGGAGAGGTAGTCAGGGATATGTAGCTGTGAAGTTGCTCAAACATACCCCTTAGAGATGTATACAGAGCATGAAGGGGGCAATCACCATGTTTAGTCGTGAAAATATCGTGTTGGAGCTGCAGTATCTTCAACTCATTCTTGGCCTGAGAGTATGACCAGTTAGAATGTCCCATATTGTCTTTGTTGTGGGTTGACTGATGATATCGTTGGTTATCTTCAAAGAAATGATACCGGATAGCCACATCTTGGAATATGGTGCATCATCAACCTCCCATGAGACTTTGGTCCCAGTCTTGTCCACCGGCTTATCCTACGTCAGAATATACTTCTTGTCATGGCATTGTATAAGATTCATGAACTGTCTTGCCCACAACACGTAGTTAATGTCATCCATCTTGTCAATAGGAGTGGGAGCCTTAAAGGCACCTGTAGATGGCATATCAACTCTGTTTTTTGACATCATGAACCATCATTGCGACCTTAGACCAACTGTGCCACATCTAAACGGACATGAAACGAGATAGTTGTGATCTTAAACTCATACCACAACCATATTCAGACGGATTGTGGCCTGATTTTTATAAAAATATGATAAATCAAACCCAAAATCTTTGAAATTAGACAAAGACGACGAAATCAAGGTTGAACGATCTATCTATGGGATCACCGAGTGACACAATGGTCTACCTGGAAGCTGAGGTTCCCCTTGGGTTGTGCCGCCAGCCACCTGGCTACTAAGTGGCGATGTTGCCTCGCGTTGAAAGCAACACAAGGATGTTGCACGCTCTGGGCGATGGTGTTGGGTACCTTACGCCGACGGTGTTGAATGTCGTTGAGGGCCTCACGTGGGCGGCGGCGCTGCTATTCTTGATGGATGACAGCGCATGGAGAGGTTAAAGGGTAGGGATTAAGGTTTTTGGCTCAGGGTTCTAATCTAGGACCGTCGCTCTGATATCATGTGAAGAAAGAATAGTTATTGTGTTTATTCATAAAGCCCAAGGGTTCTCTTATATAGAAGATAGAAACTCTAATGGGTAAATTACATAATACGGATAAAAGAAGTAAAGAACTGTAAAATAGTGGCATAACATAAAACTCTTCAACATTGTGCTTTATGATCTGAATGTTGACCTGCGAACCATAGATATGTGCAGAGAATGACACTAACAAAAATGAGAATGTTAAAGTGGATGTGTGGTCATACACGTAAAGATTGGATTTAGAATGATGTGCTTAGAAGGAAAGTTGGTGTAACTCCGACAGAGGATAAGATGAGATAAAATTGATGAAGATGGCTTGCAAAGGAGATCGACTGATGCACCAGTTAGAAGATGTGAGTTTTGGGATGTTGAGTCGGCTAAGAGAGGGCGAGGAAGGCCCAAGAAGTGTTGGAATGAAACTATCACAAGGGATCTTAGTTTTTTGGATCTAAGCTAGAGAATGACCGAAAATGGATCTGAATGGAGGCAAAGAATCCATGTGCTGACCCTACTTAATGTGGGAAAAGGCTTTGTTGTAGTTATTGCAGTTGCAACTTGGCATATTGTCTTTGCCTCCCCATTTTCCTATAAATATTTCATATATGCAATTGCCCTTCAGACCTTCAACGCATTTCATTTAAATGCACCATCGATAACTTTTTATATTCTTCCCATAAGATATACATCACATTTTTACAGCGGCAGTTTTTTTATATTCCTATAAAACTTATGCACCTTAAATACACATACGTTCGATGGAATACTTCTGTTGCTACAATTTATTTATAAACATAAAAAACTTTATGATTTTTTATATTTTTAGCACTACAATTTTTCAAGTATTTATTATATGCAACCAATACATAATTATATAGCATCATAAAACTGTATTACCATTTGCGAGAGCAGCTGTCTGCTGCTTCTGCTGAAGTAGAGGAATGAACGATGACAAGCCGGAAACAATGTTGGAAGAATTGTGCACCTTCTCTGCAGCAACATTTTTATGTTGAGCATTAACTTTCAGAGATACCTTTTGTTTGCTTGACCTATTCTGACGAGCTTTATTAGCGTTCTTTGCCCTGCAACGAGCAGATGATAAAGTCCCATTTTCCTTGTTCTTTGTTTTAGATTTCAGAGAGCTTCCATACGTATTATCAGAAATTTGGCTGGCTCTTTCCAGCAGCCCAAAGCAAGCCTCTGTACTAACAGAGTCAAGACTCCCGCGGTCTGGGAACTTCTCAGAAGTGGATGCCATAGTAGGTGCATTTTGGTAAAATGATGTCATATCAGCAAGTGGTTTCCTGCTTGTTGCCTCTAGCTGCTTGCTAACTGGGTCCGTTTCTTCTGCAACAAACTCATCTAAATGCAGTCCTTCCTCATGTGTACTAGTGTTTTCATCAATGCGAAAACAAGTGAGTGCAGGATTAGAGATTAAACCATCACAGCTGACACCACCCATCTCTAAGTTTATCCTCTGATAATTCTTTTTTATTGGAGGTGTGAAAGTCCTCCAAACATCACATGCTAGTGGAAAGGTGGCATCGTACTTCCCAAGAGACTTGGGCCTTCGCAGGGATGAACCCTCAAATTCTATTCCTCTATTTCTGGAAACGTCGGTTAATTTTGCATCTTCACACGTCCCCACACAGTCACTATCAGAAGAACTGAGACGGTAAGTATTATAATTAAATTGATCGAATAATCTACCAAGTGAGGAATGGTAGCAATCTGGCAAATTTTGTATCCTATGTTTTGTTGATGAGTTGAGCAAGGGAGAAAGAATCTTTCTGAATGAGCATGTCTCTTCATTTACACAATCTTGATCAAGAGCTGAATCAAAACAATCCAAACCATTCGACACAATGTCTCCTCCGCTGGCAGAATCCCCCGGGATGAATCTCTCGTATTCCGGCATGGGATCAGGGGCCACATCCTCGTCAAACTTCTCAAAAAATAAACAATCAGAAGACCTGCAAGAAGAATTACCCAAGTTGAAACCGGAATATACAATATCCCCAGTATCTCTTTGTCCTTGAGAAAAGCAAGCATGATCTGAAATTCCATGATCAGGACAATTTTTTATATCCGACAGGAAGTCCAAATTTCCAGATGATTGATGTTTTGGAGAGATACTATTTAACTCCTCCATTTGCTCATAGACTTCTGTATTCCTGGTTGAGATATGATTTCCCTGCAACAAGACTCCATTTTAGAACATAGAGCTAATAAAGGGAATAAAAATATGAATGGAGATGCTATAAATATTATCCCATATTTGACCAACGACCCTTGACCATCCAAGGTTCATTTCAAGACTAAAAGAATTGTCAAATCAGACAGATCCCACTATCTAGCCCTTTGATGAGAACATGGATATTATATTAATTTTAATATTCCAGAAAATACAATAAATATAGCATGCATGGACAGATAAGTATATTACGAGATCCACTCAATTGTACCAATCCACATAAAGTTAACTAACCATCGATTTCAACAGCTAATTATTCCAAAAACACAACATTTTTTACTTGCCAACGAGAAAAGTTCAACCCAGTGCTACAGAGCTCCCCTATTAGGAGTCTAGGAAAAGGTTGTACCTCTTGTGATAACTCCCTTTTCGCAACACTCGATCCACCATACAAGGTAACACATCAGTTGGTGCAAGTGGGCACCCATGTTGCTCACCCCTTTGAGGCTAACAATAACCACCCTCATGACGGCCATTGACGAGGACCGAGTAGGATGCGATAGTGACACATTGTTTCATCAAAGTGATCCAGATATCCCAGGATCCTGTTTCGTCAGTGCTATCTAAAGGATACGCCAATCAAGCGTGTCATAAGCCTTGGAGAAGTCTACTTTCCACATCAAACCCTTGACCATGCGTCTTTTCTAGTCTGCAAATGATTTCAGTAGCCATAGATAGGTTGTCACCAATCTATCTCCTAGAAATAAAAGCATACTATAGGGGAGAGATAATATAATCTAAAATTCTGTTCAGTCTATTTGCCAACACCTTGGCGATAATTATATAAAGAGCATTGCAAAGAGCAATCGAGCGGTAATCCCCTATATGCGAAGCCACATCTTTCTTGAAAAGCAATATGATGAGGGCTATGTTTTTTTTGAAAGAAGGTACGGGTGAACCCCCCTTTTGGGGGTCACCGCCAAGAGAGTTTCATTAATAAAAAATTATAATACAAAATCAAACATTAACGCAAGAACCAAAAATTGTAAAGCACATTACAGTGAGCCACCACGTTTTCAAAGTAAAACCTCTTATTGTTGAATATCAAATCATTCTGCCCCAACCAAATGGCCCGGAGAGCCACGAAAGCCTTCGAGCAATCATCCGTAGAGTTTGCGCCCATCGATCGGATGGATGTCCAAAAAACGATGACGCCTCGTTTACCACCCGAGCCATTCTCATCTCTCTCCAGACACGTTGAGAGTCAGGGCAATTGAAGAAGACATGATCTGAATTCTCCTCCACTTCTCCACATATATCGCACTGGGTGTCCTCCAATCCGAACAGCCGTCCCATCCACGCTTTGTCACATAACCGGCCCCGTCTCATGCACCATAGGAAGATCTTTACTCTATTTGGGATTTTCGCCGCCCACACAATTTTTATGTCCTGACAAAGATCTCTATCGTGGACCACAACTCACGACCTCAGCTCTCTATAAACTCTCTTCACAGAGAATTTGTTATCCATCCACTGAAAATGATCTCGGTCTTGCGAGAAGTCACCTGGCGGTGGAAGTTCTGCCAACATGCTTAAGTATTCCTCCGAACGCTTGTCGAATAGATCGGCCAGAAAGAGAGGCGCCCAAGTTCCCTCAACTGCAATCTGTGAGAGCGTGGTGTCCTTCATAACCGCTAAAGGGAACAAATGCGGATATCTGCCCTCCAAAGCACCCTCTCATGTCCAGTCGTCTTGCTAGAATCGAAAACGGAGACCATCTCCCAATTTCGGTCTAAGACACGGCATCAATAAAGGCAGTATCTCCCGGATCCCAGCCCAAAGCGAGGATTCATGGCGCATCTTTTTTGCCAACAGATCACCTTTAACTCCATAGATCCTCCTTAACAATCTAGCAGCCAACGATGAAGATGGGCCCCAGATGCGGATTACCCACTTGGCGATGAGTGCCCTATTCATACATTCCACATCCTTGACGCCAAGACCGTCCTCACTGCGGTCCCTCGTGATCTCCCCCCAGTTTATCAGGTTCATATCTGGTCCCTGTTGCTTCCCATCAGACCAGAAGAATCTCCTCATCAAAGATTCCACCTTTCTTCTAACCCCCACTGACATCAGTCTAGTAGAGAAGAAAAAGATAGGTATCGCTGATAACACGTGCTTCGGGAGGATCAACTTCCCCCCTCTAGATAAGGCATTCCATCCAGCCAACCTCTGTTCCATCCGCCTAATGACCTCATCCCAATCAGCGTTCCTCAATCTCTCACCAACTAGCAGGAGTCCCAGGTAAGGGATGAGGAGTTCCCCCAAGGAACACTCTGTAATCCTCGTGATGGTGAGACTATGTTGATCCTCTCCAAAACTGCATTACATCTGCAAAATCCATCACTACATTGACCACCTCCTTCCCAATCGCAGACTAAAATTCTTTGAAGAAGAACAGAAGAAAACCATCAGGTCCAAGCATGCCATCCGCGTTCAAACTCCAAACAGTTGTTTTCACCTCCTCCCCGGTGAAGCGCATAGTTAAAATATGTTCCCTAGAGAGTTAGCTAGCCCCGAAGTATGTCCCTCCACCATCTGCCATTCGATCGTCCTGAGAAATCCAAAAAATGATCTGCAATAGCTAACCCAATCTCACGATCTCCCTCCACTCTTGTGTCGCTCACCACGATAGATCTAAACAAATTGTGATGATGCCTTCTGCTAGCCACTTTATGGAAATAAGTCGTGTTAGCATCTCCCTCCTTAAGCCAAGAATGTCGTGATCGTTGATTCCACTTAGTTACCTTCTTCTTATCCTCAGATGCGATGATACTTTGTGCCGCCATTTTTTCCAAGAACCTCTGTTGTAAGATCTCTAACACCTAACCCATCAAGTCTACGGATCTCAATTTCTACCTCGATTCGACGTGCTCTTCTTTCCTCTCTAACTTCTTTCTTGAATTGACAGAGTCTGCCACGTAGGGAAGTCAACTTCTGAGCCATGCACGCGATCGTAGAACTTGAGCACACTGTGGAGGTCCAACAGATCTTTTGTATGCACCTTACGTTGATTTTTTCTCTCAGGAGGTTTCCACAACTTGAACCCATGACCCCTTGATCAGATAGAGGCAACATTAATACACAAGGCTCCCTTTTCTAACCACCTAATAGTATTTTCACTCGTTTATGAGCCATCCAAATATTAGTAAGTACAGAAATTGCAATATAAGATATATTTAGTTTTCCTACATTTATTCCTTTTTCGTATTTTATGAGTAATCCAACAATATGAAATACAGATTTGCATCATAAGATATGATTGTGCCGGTGTCTATTATGGTCAATGTATGTCTGGACATTGTTGTCATTCAAATGCTGCATGTTCAGGGCTTAACCAACAGATTTTTTAACAAGAAAACCTGGCAGAAAACAATCCCAAAAGAAGTATCAACCAAGATGCATATCTATTTACCTGCTGGAACATTTCTTCTGATGGAATCTCTGTTATTTTTGATGAATGATGGCATTCGATTACAGGATCTGTCTCTAGGAAAAGTTGAGACTTCATGACACTCTTGCAGTTGCAGAACTCTGGGAGAGGTTCAGCTCTCTTTCTTGTAGTGGTACCATATATTGTATCTGTTTGGTTATCTCTCTTTCTTCTTTTGGGCCAAGTGATTTCACACATATGAGGATCCACGTTCATCAAGCTAGTTGAGCAGGTCGCCTGATGTGATGAGTTTGATTTAACAGATCCCATTACTTTTTCTGGGATATAGGACCTTCCTCCATTTTTCTTATCCAGGAGCATTTCTTCTGATGGACTCTCTGTTGCAACGACTGAAAACTTGGACACCTCCACATGAGATAAATGATGGCACTGGCCCACGGAATCTGGCTCTGGTAGTTGTGATTTTACGATGCTCTTGCAGATGCTGAAATCTGGAATGGGTTTGGCACCTTTTTTTGTCACAGTACAATAAATGGTATCTTCTTGGTTCTCTCTCTTTCTCCTTAGGGGCCACGTTGTTTCACATTCATGAGGATCCACTTCCATAAAGTTACTCGGGTAATTTGCCTGATGATATGAGCTTGATTTAACAAATCCCGCTTCCTTTTCAGTGACAGAAGAGTTTCCTACGACTTTCTTTGCCTGGAGCATTTCTTCTGATGGACTCTCCGTTACAACTGAAAACTCGGAAACTCCTACAGTGGACGGATGACAGCATTCGACCACAGGCTCCAGCTCCGGTAAATTTTGTGACTTTAGGATGCTCTTGCAGTTGCTGAACTCTGGAAGAGGTTTAGTTTTCATTTTTGGCCAAGTATTTCCACACGCATACAAGTCCTCTTTCGTCAAGTTACTAGCGCGATTTTCCAGGTGTGATGAGCATGATTTACTGAATCCCACTTCTTTTTTTGTGATAGAAGAGCATTCTGCATATTTATTTAACTGTAGTATTTCTTCGGATGGACTCTCTGTTATAAGAACAGGAACCTCGAGCACCCCTGCATTAGGCAAATAATGGCATTCAACAACAGGCTCCAGCTCTGGTAAATGTTGTCGCTTTGCAATGCTCCCACAGTTGCTGGACTCTAGTTCAGCTCTCTCTTTCGTTGAGGTACCATAATTTGTATTTTCTTGGCTGTCGCTTGTTCGGATTTCGAGCCTAGCATTCTCACAAACATGATGATCCACTTTCATCAAGCTACTTGAGCAATTTGCCTGGTGTGATGAGCTTGGTTGAACAAATCCCACTTCTTTTTCTGTGGCATAGGAACTTCTTAAATGGTACTGAGATTTTAAAAAGAGGACTATCATTGCCTGTAGAATCAGATATAGCAATGTTAGAGAAAAGGGATTGAAATGCTACAATTTATTGCTGATATATTGAAGGCTGATTGTTGCTTCAAGTTGAATCAGGTAAAGCTATATCAAAAAGAAGGGATTGAAATCTTAAGAGTTAAGGCACCAATATACCATCAACAATATGTGTGCAAGGGGGATGGAAATGGAATGAGACCATTAGGTGCAGAGTAAAGAGGTGAAACTCAAAACACCAAATAAGGGGGATAATACAATGATTTTTTTAAAGGAAATATGTGATGTGTCGAGAAGATGCCCGCACAAAAATTTTATATTCACATTTTTTATGATGAAAACCCAGAGGTGAGGCCCACCTCAAGATTTCATTAAAATAAAATAAGTGTTACTGTACATTCAGCCATGACAGATGAAGTGTTTTGCAGTGTTCAAGTGCATTCTCAGAGTAGAAGCATTGATCGCAGAAAATTGATTCGTTCCTAGCAATCCAAATGGCCCAGATCATAGCAAAAGAGTGGGAGCTATCCTTATGCGAGTTCCCATAAAATCTCCTAACTATGTCCAGAAAGCATTGAAATTTTCCATCTTGAGCCAGGATATGTCAACCCTCTCCAAAGCACCATATGACAAAGTGCAACCTAATAAGAGATGATTTAAATCTTCATCCGCGCCTCGGACAAGTCACATCCCCGGTTCACAAAAGATTGCCCCCCGGGCACCTTAGTCAAAAGACGCCCATGCCTAGCAAGCCAAAGAAAGATCTTCACTCTTTGCGGGGCTCGGCTTTCCAAATCAACACGCAGTCCAAAGATGCTCGTTCCCACAGGTGAACCCATGGCAGAATCCTCTGTTGAGGCCAATCTCATCATTACTGATAACATGCCACAACAACGATGAAGAGGGATGCTAATGGACATCACTATCGCACACCCATTGAGGCAAGAAGAAACCCCCCTCATGGTAGCCACTAACCAAGACCATAAACGATGCAATCGTAATTCACCTTTTCATCCAAGCACCAACATATTTGGGAACCTCTCTTAATTCTTTAGCAACGAAGCCCACAAGAAACCGCCAGTCCAAACAATCATACGCCTTAGAGAAATCAACCTCCCAAACCAGTCCTTTAATGTGATATCTCTTCTGTTGAGATAGTTGTATCTCTTTATAGTTATTTCTTATTTCCATTTTCTTCATGTGCCTCTAATATAATTAACCCAGGAGTTTCTCCTATATAAGAGAGCCCTAGGGTAATTATAACTGACTATATTCTTACAACATGGTATCGGAGCAACGGTCCTATACCGGGGTTCATGTATCCCACCAAAACCTTAACCCTACCTCCCCCCCCCCCCCCGACCGTCGGCCACTGTGGACCACCCGTCCATCCGCCCAATCGCAGCCCATTGCTACAAGCCGCCAGGCCGCAGCCTACGGCAGCATCCCTAGTACGTAGTGGGCTCTCCACCTTCATAGGGTTGTCGTTCGACCACTGTTGAAGCATATACGGTTCGATTTTGACTGGGGGATCGTGATTTCGGACGCATAAATCACATTTTTCGGCCCTACACTTCAACAACGCACGTGCTTGTTACTCAGAAGGATATAGAGACTAGATGGGAGCAATACTTCCATAAACTTTTCATTGGAGAAGGAAATAGAGAGATCACTTTGGGTGATCTAGCTAGTAGTGAAAGTTACTTGAATCGTGCATGCTATAGACGAATACAAAGAAAAGAAGTAGAGGAGGCTTTGAAGGTTATAAGACCTGGGAAAGGTGTTGGACCGGATGACATCCCTGTAGAAAGTATGGAAAGTTTTAGGTAAGCGTGGTTTGACTTGGCTTACAAATCTATTCAATGTTATTTGGCGAAGCAAGAAAATGCCTGAAGATTGGAGGAGGAGTATCGTGGTGCCTCTTTATAAGAACAAAGGAGACATTCAAAATTGGTCAAATTACAGAGGTATCAAGCTGATGAGTCACACTATGAAAATTTGGGAACGTGTGATCGAAAGAAGGTTGAGGCAAGTTTCCCAAGTAAAAGAAAACCAATTCGGATTCATGCCAGGTCGCTCAACTATTGAAGCCATCCATTTGCTGAGGAGAACAATGGAGATTTATAGAGCTAAAAGGAAGAATCTCCATATGATCTTTATTGATTTGGAGAAGGCTTATGATTTCGTCCCACGAGAGATACTGTGGAGAGTTTTGGAGAAGAGACAAGTACCTGTCCTATACATTAATCTCATAAAGGATATGTATGATAGGGCTTTATCTTGTGTAAGGACCCCGACGGTATTTTGATATCAACATTGGTTTACATCAAGGTTCAGCTTTGAGTCCATTTCTTTTTACTTTGATTATGGACGAGTTGACAAGTCACATTCAGTATGAGTTACCTTGGTGTATGTTATTTGCTGATGATATTGTGTTGATTGACGAGACTATAGATGGAGTAAATGAGAAGCTTGAGGTTTGGAGACATGCATTGGAGACTAAAGGTTTTCGTATAAGCAGGGCTAAGTCGGAATATATGGAATGCACCTTTGATGGAAGCAATGGTGAAGGAATCGAGGTGAAGAATGGTGAGGAATATCTGGGATCTATTTTGCAACATGATGGGGAAATTGATGGAGATGTTACTAATAGAATAAATGCAGGCTGGCTAAAGTGGAGAGGAGCCTCCGTTGTTCTCTGTGATAAGAAAATTCCTTTAAAAATTAAAGGAAAGTTTTACAAAGCAGCCGTGAGACCTGCTATGCTTTATGGTTCTGAATGTTGGCCTGTGAACCATAGACATGTGTTGGCCTGTGAACCATAGACATGTGCAGAGAATGGCTGTAGCAGAAATGAAAATGCTAAGATGGATGTGTGGACATACACGTAAAGATTGGATTCGGAATGATGCAATCAGAAAGAAGTTGGTGTAGCTCCGATCGAGGATAAGATGCGAGAAAACCGCTTAAGATGGTTTGGTCATTTGCAAAGAAGGTCAACTGATGCATCGGTTAGGAGATGCGAGTGTTGGGTTGTTGAGCCGGCTAAGAGAGGGCGAGGACGGCTCAAGAAGTGTTGGAAAGATACCATACGAAGGGATCTTAGTTTTTTGGATATAAGTACGAGATTGACCCAAGATAGATCTGAATGGAGGCGAAGAATCCATGTAGCCGACCCTACTTAATTGTGGGAAAAGGCTTTGTTGTTGTTGTTGTACACTTCAACAACGATTGAAGAGGATGGTTGTATGAATCTACACAAACAACTACTCCTCCATATGATTGTGTAGACTCGCTCAAAGTAGTCTACTACCCAATCTTGTTCCGGATTAGTTTTGTCCGGCATTCTTTTTACTATGTCAGAAAAAAAGGGTGACGTTTTTTCATCGTCTGGTGCATTCAACGGCCCGACTCCCATCGTAAAAATGGATGGAACCAACTACGAGTTGCAGTACATGCAGTTTCGCACCCTTATGCAGTGCCATAACAAGGAGCACATTCTGATGGATTCTGAACCGATAGACAAGATTGGGGCTAATGCTTCTTGGAAGCAAGATGATGCCTGATGCACGGATTTGGCTCTTCGGGACGCTCACCATGGAGATTACTAACGAAATTTTAAACCAAGGGAGGGTTAGTCAGTTTGTTGTCAGCAGGTTTAGTCAGTTTATGGAGCAGCCTAGGCAGGCTCACGTGGATGTTGTCAACATAATCTTGAGGTATCTCAAGTCTTCTTCGAGTGCAGAACTTCTATTCATGAGAGACACAACCCTTGCAGTGTTAGGATGTACGGATGCAGACTATGCAGGGTGTCCCAAGGATAGGAAGTCAACTCCATGCTTCACTGTGTTTGTGGGCAGCTCATTGGTTTCACGGAAGAGCAAGAAAGAGACGGTTGTGGCCAGATAAGCCTTGGATCAGAGTATAGGGCCATCGCCCAATGGAGCAGAGAAATGTTGTGGGTCAAGTCCGTTCTGACTAACCTAACTATTGAGGCGCTTCTTCCTATGCACCTAAAATGTGATAATCAAGCTACGCTATTTATATCTAATAATCATGTTTTTCATGAAAGAACAAAGCACATTGAGGTTGATTGCCACTACACCCGTGATTTGATTCAAAGGGGGTTTATATTCACTTCTCATGTTGCTTCAGGTGATCAGATTGCCGACATGTTCACCAAAGCTCTTGCAAAGGGACCGTTTCACCGTTGTTGTTCCAAGCTGAGCATGATAGATATTTATGCTCCATCTTGAGGGGGGTGTTGAGATATGTAAATCTCTTTATTTGTTATCTTGTAATTTTCTATTTCTTTAGGTTATCTATGTAATTTTCCCATATAGTTTTTCTCCTATATAAGAAAGCTCTAGAGTTACAGTGAATGAAACTCTTTCATTTCAATCCTTTCCACTATGTGTATTTGCAAGCAGAATCCTATAACTTGATTTCATAAATCCTCAAAGGTGCTAAAAAGTAGAGAAAAGGAGATTTTCTAGATCATTGTCAAGTTATTCGCTCTTCAATAAAAAGAGAGGAAAAGGTATCATAGTCATGTTAGTATATGTTGATGATATAGTCATAACCAGTAATGACAAGCATTGAATTAGAGAAGCGAATCATATTCATAGTCAAAAGTGTGGGTCCATATAAATAATTTCTTGGTCTACATAGTCGTAGAGGATTGGTTATGTCACGAAGGAAATATGCTTCTAATTTTTGCAAGAGACCGGCATGGCATGTGCCAAATCTGCTCAAATACCTATGAACTCTACGGTTCATTTAAGTGTGGAAAATAAGCTATTACAGACAGGTAGTATTGTAGATTGGTGACACCTCCTGCCAAATAAGGTATATGTGGCTCAAAAGAAGAAGCCTTTGCTGGAATTGAAAACGAAAACCAGCTGGAGGACGATAATTTTAAAGAGATAACGAATACTCCGCCTTCAGGTGCCAGATAGAGGTTAACAAGATTTCTTATAAGAAACTAAAAGAAAGTACAATATATTTATGTCAGAACCTAGGCCATCTATGCTCTCGAGTATCTCTACTTCCGCGTTTCAGCTAGGAAATCACCTACGTACACCATCCATTTTTGCCATTGCGCAACCTGAGTTGTAAAAGGCTTCGTTTATTCTAGTAGCCAGAATCCCAAAAAAATCCCATGTAAACATCCGTTTCATTTGTAGCTGGGATCCAAAAATTAACGCGATCACACTTCAGATTCTCGTAATTCCATTTTCATCCCAATCCCTGCTCCACCGATTCAGAGCAACGGGGTCAAGTAAAAAACCAATATTAACCAATATTTCCCCCAGTTCTGACCACGCACACTACGAGCAAAAAAACCTCACCATCGGGCACCGAGCAGTCCACCCCGTCGGAGATGGGGGCCAGAACCCACGGAGGAGGCATCACCCCGCCAGCCATTAAGTTGAAGGCGATAGACTGGCTGTAGGAATCCAGCTGCTGCCGGAGCTGATCCTCGATCCACCTCTTCCGATCGAAGATCTGCAAGAGCATGCGCTCGATCGTCTTCATTTCCGCAAAATCTTCGATATGGATCCCTAAGCACGTAGGAATGGGGAGCTCGGACGGGGAATTGGGGAGGATCGGGGCATCTAGGGTTAGGGTTTGGCGGGATCTCGAGGGGGGTGGGAGGGAGGAAGGAGAGGGATAACGGGTAGTGCGAAAATTTGAACCAAGGGAGGGAGAGCGGAAGATGGTGACATCATGGTCATGTGTCGTGACTTCGGAAGGATTGCTGTTGCAAATGGTGTGATACACTTGGTTGGGTTGGTTTGGGTTAGGCTGAGCGGGGTTGGGTGAATAATAATCTGTGAGGAGGAAGTATTTTGTGAATAGTAATCATCAGGGTTGGGCTAACCTTGCAACCAAACAGATCCGTAGGGATACAGATATAGATATAGGTATTTATCATATCCTTATTTATTTTTTAATACGAATACGGATGTGGATACGGATATTGATGGATATTAAAACTATCTTATCATATCTTTTAAAAATGGATATGTATGTAAAACAGATATTGATCGCACACGAGTAATGTTAGAAATAATCTATAGAATCGACTTAGATATATAAGAATTGGATGGGAAACACATGATATTAATTTACTAAATGTGTTTGTATCATAAAATTTATATAAATATGGTAAAAGGATGTAAAGAATTATATTATATATGGTTAAAAATAAATCTATGACTATATTTATATATGAAAATGGATATACAGATACGAATGCGGATGTTTGCGGATATCAAAATGATATCCATATCCGTATTCCTTTTAAAACGAATACGGATACGGATGTCAAAATCTGTATAAAATGAATACGATGACGAATCGGATACGGGTATCCGTTTGCATGGGTGGGTGTGGTTTACGAACTAAGAATATTCCAAAAGAGGATGTTGCATTGCATATTCACATCACGTGTTTATAATGGGAAAATTTCACAATAAACTCATTTTAAAGATCTCGTGGCATATTAAATTATAGTTCCACAAATCACTTTTTTCTCGGATTAAAATCACAGAACAATTTAATAACTCGTAGTATGAGACGGTATGAGCTGTGACAACATTTGGTTGGAAGTGGGATATTCATGGTGTAATATTTTGAAATTTGATTGGAAATTAGAAACAATTACAAGAAAAAACATATTTTGGCCGGATCAGAAAATTATATCGATTATGCACTTTTTAATGCATTGGTCATATTCAAATTTTTTAATAATATTTTGGTGGATTATACATGAACGCATATTTCTGTACCTGATACTTATAAAGTACGAAAAAATACTTATGATTAAATTATCCACCTCTGATAATTGTTAATATTTTAGTGCTTGGCTGATAATAAGGTCGCATATCGTCCTATCGTTGATGGTGTGTCCAAAGCATTTTCCGAGAGGACATCAATAATTTAACAAACTTTTCAAATTATAAGTTATTTGTAAAGTAATCATCGGAAAATAGTATTTTAAAAATATGCATATTTTAGTCCTCTAGTGTCAAAATGGTATACTCATATTCAAAACAAGATATTAAGTATCGAAATGAGGTGAATGGTCTTGTTTTGATGCTCGTCTGCTCGGTATACCGAAATACTTATTATCAGCTTCATTCTCTAATCATGTTGTTTATTTCATTTTAATATTTAGATTGTTGGTTCCACCTCTAAAAATATACCATTGGTGTTCCCTTACCTCATATATTCTTCTTTATCTGTTTTTAATTTCTTTCATAACCATCATATTCTCCTTCTTTTTGTTCACTTCTATTTATTTCAACCAAGTTTATAGTAAGATGATTGATTTTTTTATTGTAATTTAGTGTGTCATATTAGAATCTTTTTGCTTGTTCAAAAAGGTCACATTTCTATCATTTTTAACCGAAATGGACAATGAATAATATCATTTCTTTACCCTTGTCAATCATTTTGTTGGATCATTTTGACTTACATGTACACATATTATTTTTGAGATTGCCTTCCTCTCCCATTCTCGAGATTCAAAGATATAAGATTGATCTCTTGATCAAATTACTTTTCTTTGACTTTTTTACGTATGCAATTTAAGTAGTTTTGCATAATTTAGGAAAGATTTTGTGTCCGTTTGAAGCTTTGCTTGGAAAATTCTGCCTCAGTTGATTAAAGGTTATTACTTCAAATTGCAGATATGTTACTTACATCATACATAATTATTTTTATTTCCGACTCTTTTTTTTTGCAATAAGTTACGATCATGGCTTCCTTTGGCACCTTTAAGGTATAGATATGTGAAGTGACAAATCGTTTAATACACAAGTATTTTTTTAGTAAAACATAAATAGATGTGAACAAACAAGTTGGATTTACCTAAAATTGTGTTTGTCATACTCGTGACTTCATTTAAAAATAAACATTAAAGTAAGTTGTATTAATAAGTTATATATTATGTAAATCATTTAGTCAAAAATTATTAGACATAGATATCAAGTTAGATTTAGTTGAAATGATATTCGTAGTTTCAAAATTGTTAAAATAGTATTCTTCTAAAAACATGGTCATTACAATTCACATTCTATATTAATCCAAATTCTTGCCGCATTTTAGAGTTTACATAGAAGAAACTAGCAGATCTTGCTATTTTAGGTGATGTAGAATCTTTACTAAATTGATGTTATCGTTATTATTAATTAATTATAAAAATATTTGTTAACTAAAAATGTTTAATTATTGAGAAATTAGAATTTAGTGAGAATAGTTTATTAATCTAGAAGCACCTCGGAACTATTATTTTACAAAATAGTGGAAAAGTTTAATTATACACTTAATTTGTTGACATAATTATCACTTGATTTTTTATTTAAATCAATATTTTAAGTTAATTTGGTATTTATGTACTTTGGGATTTTCTTTTAAAATTGAGTAACTATACAAAAGTCCCTGCACTGTACACGTGATTTCAATATCATACATGAACTTTAAAAAGTAACAACATGGTACCCAATCTTCAATATTTGATTTAATGTGGCTTTGAGTTGTTGTGAGTTAAAGTTAGAAAGATAAAATGATCAACTAAATTTTAATAATCAAGGACCAGATTAAGACAATCTTGAAAATTGATTATCATATTGTTACCTTTTAATGTTCTGAAACGAATTTGTAATCGGGTGTAAAATTCATGGACTTTTCCGTAATTTACACAAAAAATGAAAATACTACTTTATACATTAGGAGGTCTCAATTAAAAATGAGCAATTTATTTAAAAATTCAAATACTAATTGGAATTTTAGTTGATAATAAATTAGAAATTTTAGATGCCAAAAATCGTGAATTAGTGTAAATTTATATTGTTCTTGTTTTCATTATCCTTCAACAATGTCATACAACAATTGTGTGATGTTTAACTACTTACCGATTATGATTTTGCATTCACAATTTTAACTATATAAAACCTATTTTTACAAGGTAAAAGTAGCTCATCATTAAAAAATTCAAATCACTTACATTCTTTTATGTCCATGTCTATTTTCTTAATGGATGGCATCGAACAAGGTTCTCTTGATTTTTTATTGAGGTAGATACTAGATGGGTTACTTTATATGATTGTCAGATTGATTGATTGACAAATACGAATGTAGATGTTCCCCAATGTCAACTAATTCTAGAATTTTTATTAGTTGTACCCTTAGAGATGTTGCAATATCATTTATGTCCCTCCCTTTTTGTGAATATTAGTTATGTTCATGACTTATTCCACAATGATCACTTGTGCCCCATAGGTTAGTCGTCCTTCCTCAATGCAAGTGGACGTTAACTTTGGATATACAATGGGAAATAGATAAAACAAATAAGGGTTAAAAGGTCTTCCTCCCACTCCAACCCTCCCCCCTTCTCCCCCTCCACCTCCTCTTCCAGCCCCTCCTCCTCCCTTGATCACCTGTTGAATTGACAATTTCATAATTTTAAATTTATTAAGGTGAAGAAATATCAACAAGGTGTCATTGTAACCCAAAATCCTCTTCAAACAAAAAAAAATTATATAGTAGAAATAAATGAAACCAAAACACTAGTGTGATATTATTTTACTTGTATAGCGATGAGGATCGAACTCAGGGAGGCAACATTACCTGAGGGGTATATAATTAATGCAAATTAATCAAGGAAATTTTTTATTCTCTCTTTCTCTTTTTTGTTAATTTTATATATTTTTAATTCTTTTTATATTTTTATATTTTTAAGATTTTTTGATGTTTAGTTTTACAAATTTTTATCTTTTTAATTTTTAAAATAAAATAATAAAATAAAATAAGAAATATATAATCCTTTTGTATTTTTTCAAAAATAGTAAATATACTCAAAAAGTCGGAATAAAAATATGTTTATATTTTATATGTTTTTATATTGTTTTTCATTTTTGTGGAGTTTTTAAAATTTTTAGGAATTTTTAAAGGATTAAAAATGGAAACATGTCACGAAACAAATTTAATCAACTACTTTTGGTTTTTTAAAATATAAAATAAACTCAAAACCACTGGAAATGAAATTTAAATATAAGATTATTTTACAAGCTTTAATTCAAGCCAATTTATGTTTTTTTTATTTTTTAATGAATTTATATGAATTTTTATAAGTTTTTCATTTTTAAATTTGTAGGGTTTTCTAAATGAATTTTCAAATAAAAATATACATATGATAAAATTATATAACATACACCTTAATTTTTAGAAGTTTTAAAAAAAATGAATTTTTGTGATTTTTTAATGTAAATATAGGGATTTTTAGAAGTTTTTGAATTTTAAAAATAACACATAAATGTCCTTGAAAACAAAATTTATTGGATTTAAAACTCTTAACAGGAGGTTACTGTAATTTTTACGGATTTTTAGAGAAATATAGCTATTTATTACAAACAATTAAAGAGACAAAAATTAATATGCAGTAGAAGGACTGAAATGTAATTATTTGAAGTCTCAGAGCTAATTAATAACAAATACAAGAAATATAGGGTGAAATGTGCAAAAATCCATGAAATACACGTGAACGAGCACGCAAGTTATGCTGGAATGGACCTGATTGCAATTATTTTATTTCAAGAACTAAATAATAACACCAAACTAATGTTCCATTTATTACAAATTAACCAAAAAGCATGCGTTAGAGGACATGGATCTGTCAATGAAGGACTAAAGTGTAAAATACAAAACAAATACAGACACGATTGAAATTATTCACTAAATATAAACATGACACGTGTTCGACTAAGGATTTATTCACAATGAAAATAAAAGGCAGGGGATGGAGTACTACTTGACGTATGCCTCGTACATGGGGATCAGACGGTTCAAATGATGCACAACGAGATTTGATCTGACATCTTCAATTTGGAGTTGAATCGACAGCTTTCGATTGATTTTGAAGTGGTATGTTCTTGATCTTATGCTTCTAAAGCCTGCTAGAAGAACTTGTATGAAGGTTTTGGTTGATGGTTTCAATTAGCTCGTATGCCTCCGATCCGTGTCTGATATACTCCCTGATTGCTCCAAAAGGATCATGGCGATCCTCCGCACTTGTTGGAGATGGCGATCGGGTCTAGGTTCCGTTGATCGAGGACTTGGAGCTCAGTCTTTGTCTCGCATGTAACTCAACCTCCAGGTACTCGATACGAGTCCAGATACCTCCAAATGACCTGCATGTTATTCTACGCTCAAAGGCGATGCTTGATTTAGTCAAGATTCAGTTGTCGTAAGTTCCACACAAAGCGGGAACTCAGTCGGTGTGTTGACCACACTAAATCTCAACTAAAATCAACAATTAACCCACACTATAGATCAAACAATTAGAAATAAATGTGGAGTTAAAATTTACTTTTAACTCTGCACAAAAGATGTATAGGACAAGTATGCAGAGAGTTCGAACACAGGGAGCAAACAGGGCAATTCAAAAAGATGTGTGTGTGTGTGTGTGTGTGAATGTGAGTGATGTCTACACTATGCAAGCAAATAATTTTTTGTTGGTTTTTAATTTTTAAATTTTTTTTCTTAATTTTTAATTTTGTATTTTTGTATTTTTATTTTTAATTTACTGATTTTATATTTTCTTTTTATATTTTATATTTTTATATATTTTCTTCTTCAATATTGGAATATACAAACTATATAAGAAAAGAGATGATAAACTATTTATAAAATAAGGGAAAAAGCTCAAAAATTAGGAAATGAAATGTTTTTGGTATTTTTATACTTTTCTACTATTTTTGTGATTTTTGGGGAATTTTCAGAATATTTTTGGTTTTTTTTAAAAAGTGTAAACAGGAAAACAGTGAATAAAATACAAGGCTGAAACTAAAATGGAGAAATAAAATAGAAAACAGTAACAAAAATTCTCTAATTTAATTTTCACTTAAAGATAATGAAACAAAGAAAATTCAGGGACAAAGTTTGTATTTTTAGGAATTTTTATGGATTTTTAATATTTTTTTGGGAGGTTTTTGGTGTTTTATAATTTTTAGGAGTTTTGTTTGTAATTTTTAGTGAATTTTGGACTGAAATTAAAACACACTAAAAGAAACAAAATGTATTTTTTTTGAGATTTTTCTGGAGTGTTTTTATATTTCTATGGATTTTATAAGCTAGACAGTGCATAAAATGGATGTTTTTGATTTTTAATAAATAATAAAATGCAATAATTATAGAAAATAAAAATATGCCGTTAAACTATTATGCAACAGAGACTTAATGTGATTTTTGGGGATTTTTTGGGGTTTTATAGACACATGCAATAAATACTAGAAGCATAAGGAAAAATCAACCATGCAGGGGCATTTATGTAATATTCAAAAAGTACAGGGAGCTGATTGTAAATTTCCAGAGAATATATATATAATAAAAACTTGCTGGACTGATATTAATAACAAAATTTACGAGGTTATGCCTGCAAAATCTCCAGACCCACGTGCGTACGCACGTGCACCTAGCAGGGGTATATCCGCAATTAAACAAACAAACAAGGGCTTATATGCAAAGTTTGCAAAACATTTTAACAGCAGATGAAAGATTCAGTAATTAATTGCTAAATACAAAAATGCGGGGGGTATGCTTGCAAAATACCCCCGCTAGGCGCGCATCCAACGGCGTGGGCGATCCCACTGATGACACGTGTCGCGCTGCGGGCCCGCGATACCCCTTGGGTTATAACGGCTAGGATTAGATCCTGAAGCCGCGATCTGACGGCTGGAGGGGCACGAGATCTGACGGACGCTGTACTACGGGGAAGGTGTTCTTGATCCGACGGCCTGGGACGCGACTGGAAGAACAAATGAAGAACTCGGCGGCGCCGAGCTTTGTTGAGGTGCTGGGTTCGCTTCCGACCACCAAATCCTCAACCGAAAAGCAGGTCCAACTCCTGCTGCTCCTCCCCGACGCCCAGGCGGCTCAGATCGGTCTGAAGGCCAATGGATGGCCCTCAGCTTGTTCGATGAAGCTCCAGCCGACCTGGGGGTCTTCTTTTGACGAAATCCGAGGTTTAGCACCCCCTTCAGGTCCTGCGAAAAAGAATAGCAACGCAGCAGCACAAACGTGCAAGGCACCTGGCTTTTATTGGCGGAAAACGGCGGCGTGGAGTGGTGGAGATAGTCGTCGGAGCCCAAGAGCTCCGGCACGACGTATGGTTGCGAAGGGGGGCGAAGCAATCGATTAACCACAAATTAAAAGCACTAAACTATTCCTAAGGCTAACAGCTATCTAAGTAAAGAAAAATAAGGAAGAAAGACGACCTCAAGCAGTGGTTCACTGCGAGGTATGGACCTCGACGGCGGCGGCTGGAGGTGGAGGATGGAGACGCCTCTACGGTCGCCCGATCACACCGCTGGGGGGCTGGAGGACCTCCTGTCACCAGGCCCAATCCAGAGCACACCCAAGAGAGGGGAGAAGGCGGTCAAAAAGGGTTCAAAAGACCAAGGAGGGAGATGGGTGGTTATTTGAAAAGTGGTGAAGGGGGTGCAAAGAACGAGGCACAACGCGCGCATCGATGATCCTCAGCCCGTGATAAACCCAGGGCGTGAAAGCCCATTCCACGAGGAACAACTTTGCTGAAGACCTCGACATGAAATGGTGAAAGATTTTGCCTCGAAAAAAAATCGAGAAAAGAGATAAAAACTAGTTCTGACAAAGACTCAGGCAGAGGTCAGAGAATTGACCCAAGGTCAACTCTCCAACCCACCTGGTTGGTCCACGTGGACCAACCAGGAAAAAGCCTGGAAAAACATTTTATAAAAATCAAAATAAAATAGTAAACTATTTTATTAAATTATGGTTTCAAAATAAAAAATGTTTATAATTTTATAAATTATTTTATGGTAATTTTTATTTTTTTTAGAGGTATATTTTTACAAGTTGCCTATTATACCCTTTATAGGTATATTCTTCTATATATTGTATTCTTTTATTTTTATTGTATGTATTTAATTTATTTACTTTTGATTATTAATTTATATAATTATAACATACTTTTATACACATAATTATATTTTTATTTTATTTTATTGATGTCTTTTATATATTTAATAAAATAGAAGTATAGTTTATACAGGTATGTCTATAGGTATATTACCTATGTATCATATATACAAGTATTTTTATTTTGTGTTTTATTTAAGTTTTTATTCCTGTTTTAATATACAAGTATATTATAAATAATTTTTACAACATAATAAAAATATAAAATTATAAAAATAATGAATAAATAATAAAATGAATATTTTAATCTGTACAATTATACTACAAGAGTCCAAAACTTAACTTTCAAACCGTAGCTCTGACAAATACGAAACCACCTCCATTAAATAGATTATTTTATGATATATACAATTAAAGGTGAGTTTGTACATTTCGAGTTTTTATTTGCAAGATACGGGTCTGGGAAGTTGAAGTTCTGGAATCTTATTCAGATCGTAACTTTTTATCTGTACATTATTTTTCAGTGAAATCAATTTTGTATTTTTATTTATTTAATTATATACAACTTTCATGTACAAAGTTTCTTTATTTGAGGTATAAAAAGTGGAACCAAAAATAGGTCCCAAAATGAATAAAGAATGGATAAAATAAAAGAAATTTTATTGGTATTTTTGGCCCTTATCTCCCCCTACTTTATTCCTTGTCGACCTAGTCATCGAGATGCCTAGGTCTCGGAGTTTCGGGTCATAAAATATTTACAATATTTTATTCTTTTTCTTTTCTTTTCTTTATTCTATAATTTTGGCTTTAAAAATCACATTTTATACAATATTTACACGCATATACATGAATGCTAAAATGCATGAATTAGCTCTATTTACACGCATTTACTAGGGTTTTTAAGGCCAAAATGATAGAATAAAGATGATGAAACGTAGCTTCATCAATGCTCCAGCAACTGTTATTTGGCAAAAACAAACAAGAAATGATGTGGATGGATCGATCTCTGGCTACTATAGTCGGAATGAGATCGAAAGCTCGGATCCACAACGGATCTGGTGATCATAAGGTGAAAGGATGATAGCAAAAAACTCGACGATGGAGCTACAATGATCGAGTGTGCTATAAATGAGCGGATGACCTCGATCAAGCAGATCAGAGGTTGGACGAAAGCTACTGATCTAGAATCGAAATCGAATGGAAATTGAAGAAATAAAAACTATATTGAAAAGCAAAATGTTATACGTTACCATATGGTGAATGCCAGTATGTGATGGCCTCCATCCGGTGGTGGAAAGTCGGAGAAGCTAGGTTTATTGGTGGAGGTCTAGTAGCGTGTTGGATCTCGAAATTCCGCCCAAATCTCGCGCTCCTGATCGTGGAGGAGCTCCTATGCCACCTCAGATCTCTACAGAAGTTGATCTCGGGTGAAAAAATGGTAGAAAATGGATCAAAAATGAAAAATGGATTTGGGGTGTTATTTATAGGTGAAGGCAAGGGCGTATATGAAATTAGGGTAGCATGCAAACCGAGGTAGAAGGGACAAAAAAGCATTCAAGCGTTATTGAGAGCTATTCGAGGAATCAATTGGGTAGGAAATCGGGAATAAAAGAGACAGTTGACCCCGGTCTAGCTAACGGGGAAAGAGTTCGCATATGGACAACAACAAAAGGACAAAATAGAATTAAAAAATGAAATTAAATTAAAAAATAAATATAATATGAATTTAAATTAAAAGTTTTAAAAATAAATAATGTTTATAAATAAATAAGTAATTTTTTGATGATTTTTAGTTAATTAACTAAATTAAAAAAATAGGTAAAAATAAATAAAGCCCATTATTCATAGGTAAAAATACTTATATATATACAACAAATCAATTTTTAATTAATTATTTTTACAAAGAATTACATAATTTATTAATTTATTAATTTTCATAATAATTTAAGGGTATTAAATATATTTCTATTTTATTTTGTGCATTAATTTAACAAGTTAATTAAATAAGGGTATGTACAATATAAGTACATGATACCTTGAGTATAAATATACTTTTTGTTCATTTTTTAATTTTGTTTTTTTTGTAATTTATATAAATTATATAAAGTATGTACAATGTACTAAAACTATAATATGTGAAAAAATACA
Source organism: Ottelia alismoides (assembly GCA_037367405.1). Taxonomy (NCBI): domain Eukaryota; kingdom Viridiplantae; phylum Streptophyta; class Magnoliopsida; order Alismatales; family Hydrocharitaceae; genus Ottelia; species Ottelia alismoides. The sequence continues at coordinate 127,636 of JAZKJV010000407.1, forward strand.
AAGAAGTAAATAAATGAATAAAAATATAATGTACAACATAGACAAATCGTACAACAACACTCCAAAAAGCCAACTTTCACATCTTGACTCTGATTTTTATGAAACCACTTTCATATTAAAGCTTATTTAGTTTTGATCACAATGGAATTTGATTTATTTTGAGTTTTTATGGAGTAGATATTGATCTCACAATTTTGGATTTTATGGCTTTTCACAGTGTTATTTCTCTTATACATAGTTTCTTCTTGCAATTATTTTAATTATTTACAATCTATTTTTATATACAAGGTCCAAGAAGAAAATATTTTTATTTGAAGTTATTTTGGTGATAGTAAAATAGTAGAAAATATATACAATATATATTGTACTGAATATACATATGTGAAGTCTATTTTTCTTGATTTTTAAATAAAGACCTTATCTCCTCCTACTATATTCCTCATCGACTAGGTCAAGTCTTGACCTACTCTCGGGAATACGATCAGTCTGTATTTATTACATACATATAATATCATTTTCTCTTCTTTTTTACTTTGTTTCTTTATTTATGTATTTTGGGTAAAAATAGTGATGCATATACGCTATCTACATATGGTATGAGATTTATTAAAGGGATTTTTACTCGGCAGATCATATAAAATTTTTCAATCACCTCCACGACCTTTGAAACAACCTAATTCTCCCCTCAACCCCGTAAACTTTCTCTGTCTTACCCTATAAACCCTACTGTTAATTAGACAATTCTTGAGTTAACTTGCTTGGGTTTAAGTTAAGTTAATCAAATCACATCAAATCCAATGATGTCTCTTCTTCCCCTCTCTCTACTTCCTTTATCTCTCCCCTTCTTCCTCTTTCTCGTTCCAACAGTGCACGGGGGATGGGGGGAGGGGACAACGACAATAGCAACAGCCTAAGGAATGGGACTAGAAACGGGCAGTATGCCTCCGTCATATATGTCCTCAACAGGTCGAGCGCTCTTATAGCTTGTTTTAGCATCGGGACGAAGCCCGCGGAGCCCTAAGCCCCGGAACCCTCGTTCGCATCGCTTAGGACCTCCAGAAAGCAATTGAGACTTGAGAGGTTCGACCAAGATATGACTCGATCAGAATAAAGATTATCCCCAGAAATTATCACCAGGGGAGAAAAAAAGAAAAAAGAGCATTGTAATGCAAAAACAATAAATAGTTCAACTATTTTCCCTTCCAGAGTATAAAATCCTCTAAGAGAAGCACTAGAAGTAGGTGCATACTAGACTCATTAAGCAGGGTCCTCGGAGAACCTAACATCGAAGGGTGAAGGTGAGTGGCGAGAGTGGGAGGGAGCACCTGCAACACCAGTAGTGCCTCCTTCAGATCTATGTTGCAACTCAATGACGAACCACCTGATGACCTTGCTCATCTGCTTGAGGCAGACGACACTGATGGGGGGATGGGGGAGGATGAGGAAGAGGAGGAAGGGGCATTTCGGTGGCTTCATCGACGAGGCACTCGGATATGATCCTTTGTTTGATGGACTCCACGAATACCTCGACACGATCGCATGCAACGCAGAAGAGCTCCCAGGGTCCTTGAAGGCCTCGAGGGCCGCATCCATGGTGGGGTTTTTATTTCGCGACGACTGCTCCTTGCTCTTCATGACCGTCGCTACACCCACAAGGAACTCGTTGTAAATATTCGTTAGTGCCTCCACCGTTTTGTCCATCGTTGTCCTTTCAGACCTGTAACGGATGATTTGGGCTAAGTTGGAGGCTTGGATCTATTTTTTAATCAAATCGACTAAAATTAAAATTTTAATTACACAAAAGTCCTGGGTGGATGCTGGATGGAGAAAGGGAGATGAGGAGGAAGGGTGAGGGGGAGTGGCACTCAATGTAAATTTGATAAATAAAATGAGTATAATGTAAAAGAACATAATAGAATATGGTTAGTTTTAACGGGTAAATGGATGGAGGTTAACCACAGGGTATGTATGGTAAGGGTTAGAAAGTTTATGAGGGTGAGGGAGGAATTAGGTTGTTTTAAAGGTCATGGAGATAATTGGTAAAGTTTATAAGGTATGCCAGGTAAAAATCCCTTTATTAAAAGGTGAGAATTAATGATAGCTGCATGTGTTTTGTAAGGGATTTTAAGTTAAAATAAATGGATAAAGATGATGAATTATTGACTCATCAGCCCCCTATACTTTACCTTTGTCAGTCCGTTAGCAAACACTTATTTGAAGAATAAGTGACTAAACAAGAATAAAGGAAAATTAAAGAACCTAGAAAAATTTTTGATGTTTAAACTAATATTCACAAAATCAATTTATAGAGCTTGATCAAAACTTTGGATTATTAGTTTGGCGGAACCTTATAGGGAATAGGGTTTAAGACTCAACAACCTTTAAGTTCCACAAGTCTCTATTCAGTTCACACGGACATTCATGTTGAAACAAGACCTCATATGCAAATTCTGATGGCTACGAATCTTATTTGCATTGTATAAGTGATATATAGTTCTCCACATCTTAAATGACAAAGAACAACCTTCTCTTAATATGGTGACCCTAATTCCTCAATCTAGCTACTCTTTCCACGAGGAGTGGTGTATTTCCATCTATGTCCAGGTACGTGTTTATCTATAATCGGAAGGAGGAGAAGATAGAAGAATAAGAAGGGAATTGAAATGTGGCCAGTGTTGCCACATCTCCTTATGACATCAACCAATGTAACCTAGTCTCCACTAAGAACTGTAGGTTCTCTGAAGCTTGGACCATTGTGGTCTTATATTTGTATTTTTGGTGTATTGGCTTCTTTTTTGGTGGAAAATATTGTTGCACTGCATTGATCTTTTTGTGTCCCGATGGATAGAGAATCTATTTTTCCTGCCCTTATTTTGGGGTCTTAAAAAGATGTACCTGTAGACTATCCCTCGTCTGAAATTTTATTTCAACCACAACATCCTGTCTTTAGACATCCATGCCACTAGACTAGGTCAGGGCATACTGGCCATTCGAATTGATTGTGTGAGTTTTCATTCACGTACGTCTTTTACCAGAGGATTCTAACCCTCACCACCTCATATGTATCGAGTTACGTGCAAGGTGCTTGTCCAAATTAGGTCACCATCTAAAAAAGCATGCGTGTGTACGAAATATTCTACTTAGACCAATCACGATGACATGTGAACATACTCTTATGGACCCAAAGAATTAAGTCGCTATGACATGAAAAGTCTCAACTACATTTCCTATAATGTTCCTCTAAATTTAAGTGGATTACGGCCTTAACCAAGGTCCATTCTTCAGACTTTATTCCAGACGAGTTTAGGCATCAATATCGTACTGAAAAATGCTAATACAAATGCTAGATTTTCTACTTCAGAAGAATTTTCTATTTTGATCTTTTTATATGGTTTTTAGAGAACTTTCGAAATTTTTTATGAATTTTATCTTTTTCAATTTTTATGTATTTTTTATAGATTTAGAGAATTAGATATATTTACAAGAATCCACAAAGATTTTATACACATTTACAAAGGATTTTATACAACAATAAATACAAGACTTATAAAGATTTTATATAAGAATTTTATTTACAAGAAGAATTTTCAATAGAGGTTTTATGTACACAGTTTACAAGGGCATTTTATCTACAAGAGAATTTTATATAGTTTTATTAAATAATTTTATTAACAAAATAATTTTATACATATATTTTACAAGTTATTACTAACTTTATTTACACGAATTTTACAACAAGTTATACACATATTTACACAACTTTATTTATATACAAGGTGAGAAAATAATTTAACAAAGTAGTTTACAAAATATTTTTACAAACAATTTACAAAACCTTTACAAACTATTTTATAAAAATATTCTACAAAATTACAAAAAAATATAATACTTTACAAAATAATTTTTACAAACATTTTATTTTAAAACTTTTTACAAATAATTTACCCACGCATAATTTGGTTAAACAAATAATTTTATAAATATTTTACAACCAAAATGATTTTATAATTTTTTTACAAAAAATATACAAAATTAATTTTACAAATATTTTTACAAAAATTATTTACAAAAATTTTACAAAAAATAGTTACAAAAGAATTTTACAAAATATTTTATTCTAATTTTATTAGCCATATTATTGAACAAATAAAAGTATGAGTTATGAGTAAAGTGTATATACAATATATACAACATCCCCCCATACTTAGCTTAAACTATGTCCTCATAGTGACCAAGGAGCGATAAAGGAAGACATAACTTGTGCTAAGTATAGAAAAGTGAAAATAAATATATGCTACAATGACTCAAATAATAAAGAATAAACTGAATATGCACCGGCGATACCCCCATATACTCAGAATCAAATAACCCTAAGTATAGAAGACTGTACAAAAGGGGAAAACATAGGAAAAGAATACACAAACTCAACAACTTGACATGTCCCCCCTATACTTAGGGTAAAAGATCCCTAAGTATAGGTAAGAATATCAATGAGTTGAGGGATAAGTGAGAGAATATAGGCAAATAAAATGGAAAATAAATAAGAATGAAGTGAACAACATCACTCCCACTATACTTGGGGTAAAGGATCCTTGAGCGTAAGCAACAATACGAGTAATGAAACAGAACGGAAATAGAATAACTCAAGATTCACCTCCTCTATACTTAGGATAGAGTACATCTTAAGTATAACACACACAGAGAAAAGTGGTGAATGATAAAATGGAAGAAAGAAAGAATAAAATGAAAGGAATATATATAAGAGAAAACCAGCTCATGTATAAATCGTTGAAGAAGTCAAAGAATCATCATGTGATACCGCATGAGTATAATCCACGACAGACAGGAATGTATCATGACCTAGATATGTCTTCAGCAATTGTCCAGTCATCACAAATGGTTGTGCGTCAGATGACAACCCAGAAATGACAATACTATCATTGTCACGCATAGCTTTCACTATGAATGGTACTGACCATTTGCTTTTGAGTTTGCCTGGAAATAGCTCCAACTTTGCATAAAACAACCACACCTTCTGATTAGGCTCGAAAGTCTTTCTCCTAATGTGTCTATCATGCCATCTCTTAACTTTCTCCTTATATAACAGGTTGTTGTCACAAGCAAAGCCTCAGAAATTCAGCAATCTGTTCAGATCCACTTTCCTATTCTATTAATCCAAGTTGCATACATGGATTACCCATGTAAAGATTTGTGAATTAATTCAATTGGCAGTTGGCAAGGATTTCCATAAACCAATCTATAGGGAGACATACCCAGTGGAGACTTGTACATTGTATGATAAGCCCATAGAACTGAATCAAGCATATGTGAGTCTGTGACCAGTTCTTCCTATCCGAACAAACAAGTTTCTGAAGAATAATCTTGATCTCCCTATTTGAGATCTCAGCCAAGCTATTAGTCTGTAGGTGGTAAGGAGATGCTACACGATGTTCAATTTTGTACTTCTTAACTAGTTTCCTAACCTCTCTATTGATAAAGTGGCTTCTCCCATATGAAATGAGAATCTTTAGAATCCTGAATCGCACAATAATGGTATCCTTGAGTAAGTGACAAACTGTATGACTATCAGTGGCTTGGGTGGGGATAGCTTCCACACGATGACTAACATAATCCACTGCATGCAGGATGTACTGAAATCCCTGAATGATAGGAATAGACCCATGAAGTCAATGCCCCAAGCATCAAAAACATATGAGATATGGTTATACTTGAGGGGAATTGTATCTTTAGAACTAATGGTTCCTCCCATTCTCTCACAATCAGTACAACACTTCATAATCTATATCATCCTTAAACAGAGTTGGCCACCGAAGGCCACATTGTAAAGCCTTTATTGTTGTGAGATTCTCCGAATGATGTCCACATGCTTCTAGTTTGTGACAATGGTGTAGGATACGTGTGTATTCCTCTTGAGGAATGCTTCTCCCCCAAATACAATCCACACCCTCACGAAATAGGTATAGATCCTTCAACTAGTAGAAATGAATATCTGACAAAAACTTGTCCACCTTTAGCTTGGTCCAATCTTGTAGAACTTTCTTGGAGACAAGATAGTTTACAATATCAGTGTATCATGGGAGTGAGGCGACAAACAAGATCGTCTCATTTGGGAAAGTCTCAGTAATAGGAAGTAGTAGCTACTCAAGAGACTATGTATTCATGATCTAAGAAAGGTGATCTGCCGCAACATTCTTTGCTTCAGGTTTATCTCTAATCTCTAAATCAATCATGTAGAGTAGAAGGATCCATCTGAAAAGACATGGTTTAGCATCTTTCTTAGCCTACAAGTATTGTATGGCAATATGATCCGTGTAGACAATCACTCTAGAATCCAATAGCTGAATTTCTCTAAAGCAAACACCATTCCTAGCGCCTCCTACTCTATAATGGTGTAGTCCCTTTGTGCATCATCGAGAGTATTACTAGCATAGTGTATAAAAAATGGTACTCCATCCCTTCTCTGTCCCAAAATAGCTCCATCTGCATAATATGAGGTGCCTGTCATAATCTCAAAAGGAAGAGACCAATCAGGTGGTTATAGGACAGGAGCAATAGAAACCAATTCTTTCATTTGATAGAATGCAAGAAGGATTTCTCACCAACAATAAACTCATTCTCCTTGCATAGCAGCTCAATCAATGGTCTGACGATCTTGCTGAAGTCCTTAATGAATCGTCTATAGAATCTAACATGTCCAAGAAATGACATCAATTGCTTCAAATTTGTCGGTGGCTCTAGCTTGAAGATTACATCAACCTTGGTCGGGTCAACCTCCATGCCAAGTTTGGATATGATGTGGCCCAACACAATCCCATTAGTCACCACAAAGTGACTCTTCTCCCACAAGAGCACTAAGTTCACCTCACAACAACGTTGAAGTACTCAGTATAAATAATCCAAACATGAGCCAAAACTATCTCCATAGATCGAGAAATTGTCCATAAAGACCTCAAGAAAACTACCAATCATGTCAGCAAAAATGAACAACATACACATTTGGAATATAGCTGGAACATTACACAATCCAAAGAGCATCCATCTAAAGGCATAGGTGCCAAACGGATAAGTAAAAGTTGTCTTCTCCCCATCTTCAGGAGAAATCACAACTTGTTTATACCTTGAGTATACATCAAAGAAACAAAAGAACTCTTTCCCTTCCAGTCTTTCAATGATCTAGTCAATAAAGGGCAGTGGAAAATGATCTTTCTTGATCGCTGAGTACATGCACCAGTAATCTATACAGACATGCCATGAGGTGGGTACTCAGGTCATAATCTCCTCACCACGATCATTCGTCACAATTGCAATCCTGGATTTCTTCGAGACCACATGTAACAGGCTGACTCACTTGGAATAGGAAATGGAATAAATAAAGCTAGCCTCGGACTACTTCTTGATATCTTTCATGACAACATCCCAGAGATTAGGATTCAATTGACGTTGAAACTCACAGGACAACTTGTTATCATCTTCTAAGTATAAATATGATGTAAGCATAATGCTGGATTGATCCCATGGAGATATGAATCCTTCCAGCCTATAGCCTTGCAGTTTTTCTCAAGAACCTCTATCAAGCGAGATTATTGGTTGTTGGTCAACTATGAATTGATGATGACCAGAAATATTTGGGATGCACCCTTGAGGAAGGCATACTTTAGTGTTGATGGTAAAACTTTGAGCTCAGGTGGGGTCTGAATCTGCTCTGTAGAGACCTCAGAAACTGCACTGGTGGAAGCAAATGATCTGCCAACTGTGAAGTATCCACTGTGGTTACAATTGGCTCAACATGTAAAGTCTTAAAAAGATCTACAATAAACTCTCTCTGCTCAAAATGGGATGGCTCATTAGGAGTCTCAGAAATCTCAGTAATCTCATCATAATATAACACATAAAATCCATCAACATTCAACTCAGAATCATCAACAATGAAGCAAATGTCGAATGTGCTTTCCAAGCATTCCTTTCAAGAAAGAAATTCTTGGGTATCAATATAATCTACAAACAAATATGTATATCCGATCTCAGCTAAAAAGTCACAGTCTTCTGACTCGGGTGTATCATGCTCTCTCTCATATGATGCTGGTAGTGATGGATTCGGATCCGAGATCATCTCTATCTTAAACTTTCCACTGTGGGAGTGAAAGGTTATCTCTCTAATACCATAACCTTCTGCTGCTTTGGCAGTTCATAGGAACAATCGACCAAGTATGATTGGGGTATGGAGTAATGTTGTTGAGGTGTCCATGTCCAAGAAAATGAAGTCCACTAGGAATTGCATTTCTTGCACCATTACGATAACATCCTCTAGAATGCCCCTTGACCTCTTGATCGATCTATCAACAAACTAAAGGATCATCCTGGTGGATCTAAGAGGACCCAACCTAAACTCTTTAAGTAGCAAGGTCGACATGAGATTTATAGAGGATCAGCTATTGAGTGGAGTACGATAAAAAAATGTGCCATCGAATGTGAGGTGCTCCCTTGTCTTTCTTTTAAGCGGGAGGTTGTTGATGGCATGTATTGTGGCCACAGTCAACATATGCTTCTCAATTCTGTTGTGTCAGTTCTGATTTGGTTGATGCTTTGTGGTACATGCATCTTTTAATCCTCGTTTTATACTAGACATGTACTCCATGGCCTTAAGGAGTGGCATCTCAAGAAAAAATGTTATGCAGAATCTCAACCACCTCAAGATCAGAAAGTGTTGTTTTTAATTTTTTAAATATTTTTTCTTTTATTCAGTACTTCAGGAAAGGGAACAAAATCAGAAACAACATCAAAATTTTTTATTCACATCTGAATCACCATGTACATACGGATGATCAAAATCAGTCTATACAATATCATCCATAAAAGATAAAGAAGAAGGAAAAACAACCAGAGCTTCTCTGTCTATTGCTGATGAAGAAGACTCCACGACATGTGTGTGTTCTCCTCCAAGACTGACTCGACTCTGCATCTCTCATTATTGTCTTTTTGGGCCTTTTGTTTTTCTTCATTTTTTTTGGAATTTTGTGGTGGATGGTGGTCGTGATACTCCTCCATAGACTGCAACATTGGATCTTCGCTTAATAGATGAAGAAGGTGAGAAAGAAGATGATAGTCGATCAGTGGCTTTATTGCTCAATCCCAACTGTGATGGCGGTTGCAATCTCCTACCGCTCCTAAGAGAGACGACATTAGATAAACATGAAAAATCACAAAGTCATGCCTGTCTCGGGAGTGGTTGGATCATGGTGTGCTACATGATCCTTGTTACGTTTAAAGTTGTTGGGATTGTCTTCGATATGGGCTACTATAAGTGTCTTCGCGGTTGTCAGGTCATCAAGCCTCTGGTAGATGTCGCTCATGTTCTTTACCAACTGTACTAAATAGTCCAGTGTGGGTCTCACTGAGTGTTCCTCTGGCTGCTCAGCAACTGGTGGTCGTTGAAACAAGTTGTATGGAGGTTGTTGGTACGCAGAATATGCTGACTGACAATAATGAGGAGGAGGAGGATGCGAATATTGTGCATAATGTTGCTGATGGTAAGGTTGATAAGAGTAAGCATGTTGTGTCTATTGATATCTATTTCTCCATGTCTGGAAGTGAGGTAGAGGCAAAAACTGAGGCTGTGGTTGATGGTGTTGGTATTGATGTGACCTATCACCCTAAAACTGATGAACTAGCCTATGGTTCACAAAAACTGAGGTTGTGATTGTTGATGCTGATACTGATGTGATCTACAACCCTAAAACTGATGAACTGGCCTCTGGTTGGGCTGTTAACCCAATTTTCTTTGCCCTGGTGAACGGGTTTGGTTACGCTCGGGACTGCTCCAAATACTATTCACCTCTTGAATGTGAGGTGGAGGTGGAAACCGTGGCTCAGAAATATAAGGAGGCTCCTGATAGTATGACGTAATGTATGTTGGAGTCTGATGCTGTTGGACATGGTCTGGAGTCTGCTTGTAGTAAACATGTTGAACTACAGGACGTGCTCTGGTACTTTGTTGTATTGATGTAGAAGTAGAAGTCTGCTTAGATGCAAGAGTCTCAGATGCAACACTAGAACTCTGGCATGCACTGATGGTACTCATGAGAAGCTTTCATCCAGCTTGTCCAGCTGCTTTGTCCTCTGCTTGATCACATGTAATTTTTTCGTTGTGATCGTTTTTCTATTATATCAATTTTGGATAGGCGATTCACAATGATGGTCAGATCTGAACTGTCCACCATATCCACATCATGAGATGTCATCAAGTTGACGGACTCGTAGGGTGTAGAAGAATGTAGATGATGTTTTTGAAATGCGTAAGAAGATGGTAGAGTTGCAGAGCTCTCCACCATTTCCTCAAATATCTGTCATAGGACATCCTAGACTTTGTTGAAATGTGAACCCCCACAAGTGGCATCTAATAATATCTTGTTATCTGAGCTCAAACCCCAAAGAAATTATGAACTAGTCTTGTATTTAGTATATCATTATAGGGGCACTTCTCCATTAAATCCATAAATTATTCCCATGCCTCGTGAGTGGGCTCATGGGACATCTGGGAGAAGTTGGCTATGAGAGACCACATCTAATTCAGTCATCCTAGGGGATAACATTTACTCAAGAAAGCTGACCTTAGCTCCTCCCAAGACGTGACAACCCTTTTTAAATGATTGATCCAATATAACGCCTTATCCATAAGGCTGAAGGGGAAAGCTATCATCTTCACTAGATCTAGGGGGATGCTAGGGGAGTGCTTCGTTCCATGTGTGCGGTCGAACTATTGGAGGTGTATGTAAGGTTTTTCATTAATATGACTGTGGAATATAGGGAGTAAATATAATAGTTGGGGCTTCAGCTCGAACTGCCCATGAACCGTAGGAATCTGTATCCACGTAACTGCGTGTCCTACTCCTGGATTATAGGCATCTCTAAGGGTGAGCTTGACCTCAACTCTATTCAGCTCAACTACGGGTTCTGCTCTCTGCTGGTCATCTCCCCCATTCCCACATCCTCTCCATTAATCATCCTCCTCTCTCCTCTCCCCTCGTATATTCTTCATCTCTAAGATCATATCCCTCAATCTGCCCTGGATGTTGGCTTGCTTAGTCAACTGTGTCTGAATGGCCTATATGGATGTCAACATCATACTGTTGATCTCATGATGCTCGGTCATGGATGCTTTTGCATTGGATGCCATCTAGTTCTCAAGATTCATCTCTAAAAATGTGCAAGGAATCCAATCAATCCTCATAAATGATGGAGTCTCAAATGATAATTCGAGATTAAAGTCTATCTTGAACAAGGAATCTATTGGTGAAAGAAATGGTTATGTAGAGAAAGAAGAATATTCATAAAGAGAGTCATCTCGAATAGGTGAAGAGGATCGAACTGGAGTGTAAAGATATACGTTTGCAAAGTTCGAACAAAATGCATTCCGATATGACATCTTCGATATCAAGCGGAAGATGCGAGATCCCGATGTCAAACAAGAAGAATAAAGTGAAATAAGGCATGAAGTGCATGGAGGGATCTTTATTCTAAACAAATAGATACAAACCAAACCCTCACCAACTGAATGCACATGGAGACCGTATAAGTTTGGTCTTTTCTCTTTTCAAATTTAGTTTAGTGAATCAAACAGTTGCTTAACCGCAAATACATTGGGTGATGTCACCCTTTCACCCAATGTACATCCACAAACCTCCCCAAACAGTGGAACCATCTGCCCGAGATGATGGGTTATGTAGACCCAAAGGGAGATAAGAGGCAGAGTACATCAAAACGATTTTCTATAGTCAGAGTCAAGTACTTGCAACTGCGACCATGCACTGAAGAGTGATACATAGATGCTTAGTGCACAAGTCCAGGGATTTGGGCTCTATCTTTATGGATACGTCCTCACCCACTCTGTTTGGAGGTAAGTACCTGTGAACAATGAGGGGGTTACTCTCTCGAATATAAGATGAGTCGTTACGTTTATTTTGGGATCGAGTATTTTTAACAGTCTCAATTTTATTAGGGTAATCACTTTTTTGAGTAATTTTCAAATAAATCGTCTAACAAATTTTTCCAATTTCCTTTTTATCCTAAATCTAAAAAAATGGGGGAAGGAAATCAGAAAAGTCGATGCAAGTCGAAATCAATGATGCACACAAAGATAGAAATGTGTACATGTCGCCAACAATCTCCATGCAAAATGATCTGTGCATAGAAAATAAAATCCATCCTATATGAAAATGTACATAAGAACCGTTCTAGCGTAAATTTCTATCATCTGGTTATTTGACTAAGTCCAAGTACGAATCTAATTATAGATACATAAAGATATTATTGTATCTGGACCTATTATCTACCCAGCTCAACCAAGATTATAAATCTACAACTAAGAACCCAAGCACAAAATATAAAGAAAAAGAAATTCAGAAATCTCAAAATACATTACACAAAAGAAAATAAAGTTGAGGAAAACAAGACACGATGGGATCCCTCAAAAGCATCAGTACTTGGTAAAATAGACCCCTACGCGTACAAGTTATAACAGCTTTATAGAAAACAGGAAAAGGGAAAATGCCAACATAATTATTATAAATTATTTGTAATAATAATGAAATAAAATGATTGAAACTAAAACTAAAACTAAAAGTGCTAAGAAGTGTATTCCACTCTTCTACTCCTCCTCAGCTACTCTTTCCTGTTGGTCGGTGCTGAAACTCCCAGCCTCCGCATTGCTCTGGTGCGTTGACTCTCCTAGGATCGGTTCCCTCACTCGTAGGGCCATCACAACAAAGGGAAACAAGAAGTGTGTCAGAAATAGTTATGAGAAAAATAATAAGAAGAAATAAAATGAAACATATATTGACTGAAAATAAAGTCAAGTAAATGAAACAAGAAATCAAACAAACAACCACGAGTAGAAGGAAAAAGAGAAACCTAACTACCCTCGTTGTGCCTTCCTGGCAACGACGCTATTTGTTGAATTGACAATTCTGGATTTTTAAAAATTATTAATGTGAAGAAATATAAATAATGTGTCATCATAACCCAAAATTATCTTCAAACAAAAATTATTTATCTAGCAGAAATAAGTGAAACAAAAATGCTGGTGTGGTATTATTTACATGTATAACTATCAGGATCGAACTCAAGGATGTAACATTACATGAGGATATGCAAGATAATGAAGGAATCTTTTTCTTTTCTTTTTCTCTTTTTATTGTTTTATTCTTTTTGTATTTTTTAATATTTTCTATTTTCTAAATTTTTTAATGATGGTTAATTTTGTAAATTTTTATCCTCTTAATTTTTAAAAGAAAACGATAAAAAAATAAAATAAAGGAAATAAAATATCTTTTTGTATTTTTCAAAAATAGTAAATATACTCAAAAAGTTATAACAAAATGATTTTTATGTTTTTATATTTTTAAGTTATTTTTATGATTTTTTTGGATTTTTAAAATTTTTAGGAATTTTTAAAGGATTAAAAACAAAAACAAAACACAAAACAAATTTAATCTACTATTTTTGGTTTTTTAAATATAAAGTAAACTCAAAACTACTGAAAATCAAATCTAAACATAATATTATTTTACAATCTTTGATTCAAGCTAATTTATGTATTTTTCTAATTTTTTTAATGAGTTTATATCAATTTTTAAACTTTTATGTGTTTTTCATTTTTTAGATTTTTCTGAATGTTTTTCAAACAAAAAATATATAGATGATACAATTATATAAAAGACATATATAATAATTTTATAGAAATTTTAAATCATTTTTCAATTTTTATTATTTTTTAATGCAATAGGGTAATTTTTAGAAGTTTTTTATTTTTAAAATAATAAAAATAATATTTTTGAAAACAAAAGTTATTGAAGTTAAAACTCGTTAACAAGAGGTTACTGAAATTTTTGTAGATTTTTTTAGAGAAAATGGATATTTATTACAAACAATTAAAGAGACAAAAATTAACTTGCAAAGAAGGACTAAAATGTAATTATTTATTGTCTTGGAACCAACTTATACCATTTAAAAGAAATTTAGGGCAAAATATGCAAAAATTCCCAAAATATACGTGAACGAGCACACGATTCGCGTTGGAATGGACCCGATCACAATTATTTTTATTTATAGGACTAAATAATAACACCAAATGATGTTTTATTTATTGCAAATTAACCAAAAAGCACGTGCTTGTGCACGTGTATCTGTCAATGAAGGACTGAAGTGCAAAATACATAACAAATATGAACACTACTGCAACTATTCACTAAATATAAAAATGACACATGTTCAACTAAGGATTTATTTACAATGAAAATAAAAGGCAGGGGGTTGGAGTGATATTTTAATAGTGATATGTACCTCATACATGGGGATCAGACGGTTTAGATGTTGCACAACGAGATCTGATCTGATGATTTCAATTTGGGGTTGAATTGATGACTTCGATTGATTTTGGAGTGGTATGTTCTTGGTTCAATGCTTCTAAAGTCTGCTGGAAGAATTGATATGAAGGTCATGACTGATGTATTTTAATTGGCTTGTATGCCTCTGATCCACGTCCGATCTACTCGCTGCTCCAAAAGGATATTAGTAATCCTCCACGCTTATTGGAGACGGCGATTGGGTCAGGGTACCATTGATCGGGGACATGGATCTCAGTATTTGTCTCACGTTTAACTTAACCCCCAAGTACTCGACTCGAGCTCAAGATGCCTCCAAATGACATGCATGTTATTCTACACTCGGAGGTGATGCTCCAACAACTATTATTTGGCAAAAACAAATAAGAACGATGTGGATGGATCGATCTCCAGCGGCTATGGTCAGAGTGAGATCAAAAGCTCAGATCCACAATGGATCTAGTGATCATAAGGTGAAAGGATGATGGAGAAAAATTTGACGATGGTGGTGCAATGATCGAAGTGGGCTATAGACGAGTGGATGACCCTGATCGAGCATATCTGAGGTTGGATGGAAGCTACTGATCTAAGATCAAAATCGAATGGAAATTGACCAATTAGAAGCTAAAATGAAAAGCAAAATACTCTACGTTACCCTACGGTGAATGACAGAGTGTGATGGCCTCCCGATCCAACGGTGGAAAGTTGGAGAAGCTAGGCTCACCGATGGAGGTCGGACGGTGTGATGGATCTCGAAATTCCGCCCAAATCCCTGGCTCCTGGTCGTGGAGGAGCTCATATGTCACCTCATGTCTCTCCAGAAGTCGATCTCGGGCGAAGAAATGGTAGAAAAATAGATAAAAATGAAAGATGGATATGTGGTATTTTTTATAGGAGAAGGCAAGGGGCGAATTCAAAATTAAGGTAGCATGCAAACCGAGGCCAAAGGGAATGAAAAATTATTTGGGCATGATTGAGGGTTATTCGAGGAATCAATTGGGTAGGAAATCATGTTTGAAAAAGAGATGGATCATGTAAGGAAAATCTAAGAAGAAGGGTACTCAACACTTATTCGGGTTATCGGGAATGAAAGGGATAGTTGACCTCGGTCCCCCCAATGGGGAAAGAGTCCGCATGCGAACAGCATCAAAATGACAAAAATAAATGAACAAATGAAATTAAATAAAAAATAAAAAAGTTTTAAAAATAAATAGCATTTTTTAAATAAATAAGTCAATTTTTATTGACATTAATTTATTAATAAGTTAAATAAATAGGTAAAAATAAATAACACCCTTTGTTCGTAGGTAAAAATATCTATATATACGACAAATCAATTTTTAATTAATTATTTTTACAAATAATTTCATAATTTAATAATTTATTAATTTTTAGAATAATTTAAGGGTTTAATATATATTTCTATTTTACTTTTATGAATTAATTTAATAAGTTAATTAGACAAGGCTATGTGCAATATAGGTACATGATACATATATTATAAATATACTTATTTTGTTTTAATTCAGTTTTAATTTTGTTATTTTTATTTATATTTTATATAAATAGTATAAAGTATATACAACATTTTAAAAATGTAATATGTGCAAAAATACAAAGAAATTAATAAATGAATAAAAATATAATGTACAACATAGACAAACAATACAACAACACTCCAAAAAGCCAACTTTCACATCTTGACTCTAATTTTTACGGAACCATTTTCATTTTAAAGCTTATTTAGTTTTGGACACAAGGAAAGTGAGTTTGGTTTATTTTGAATTTTTACGAAGTATATATTGATCTGACAATTTTTTTCTTTATGGCTTTTTCAAAGTGTTATTTCTCTTATTCTATGCTTTGTTTCTTCTCGGAATTGTTTTCATTATTTACAATTTATTTTTATATACAATTTCCAATAAGAAAACATTTTTATTTGATATTGTTTTGGTGATAATCAAAATAGTAGAAAACAAATACAATATATACTGTGATGAATATACATATGTGAAGTCTGATTTACTTGATTTTTATAAATAAGACCATATATCCCCCTACTTTATTCTTTTTCGACTAGGCCAAGTCTTGACCTACTCTCGGGGTTAGGATCAACCTATATTTATTACATATATACAATTTTATTTTCTCTTTCTTTTTTATTTTATTTATTTATTTATTTATTTATTTTGAGTTAAAATAGTAATAAATATACACTATTTACATATTATCTGAGATTTTATGAAAAGGTGTGAATTACTGATATTTACAGTTTTTTTGTAAGGGATTTTAAGCCAACATAAATGAATAAAGATGATGAATCGGTTATTCATCACCACCCCATCCTCTTCCTTCAATTGCCCCTCCCCTTCCAACCCTCGTCCTCCCCATCCAGCCCCTCCTTTCTCCCACTGCTCCATCCTTCTCCTCATCCGACATCCCCTCCGCCACTAACCCCCTCCTCTCACATCCATCCCCCCCGCCCCATACTCCTCCCTCGACATCCCCTCCACCTCTTTTGCCCCATCCTCATCCTCCAACAACCCTCCCTTTTTAGTCCCTCATCCTCCACATCTGGCCCCTCATCCTCCCCCGATATCCCATTCACCTCCAGTCCCTCCTCCTTCCCCTCCTCCTTTGCCCCATCCTCCTCCTCTGATTGCCCTACCCTTCCAGTCCCTCCTTCTCCCCCTTTAACCACCCTCTTGCCCCTTTTCCTCTCCCTCTAGCCCGTCTCCTCCATCGTTAACGTGGAGTTGTCATGTTTTAATGCTGCCCATCAAGCTTTCCATCATCGAGATGCAACCCTTCAAGATTTTCGTCATTATCGATCAGGAGAAGGCATTCGATGAGGAAGATGGATTGGAGGAGGAGGAGGTATGTTTTTTCCTATTATGCCCCTCTTAACTACACCATAGTTTAAAAAAATAATTGTTTAATTCAACTAAGCGATGACTAGACTAATGAAAGGACGCACATGACTATTGTGGAAGAAGTCAAGGGCAAAACTAATATTCTCCAAAAAGTGTGGGACATAATTGATATTGAAATAGTTCAAAGGGGCACAATTGATAAAAAAATCCCAATTCTGTGTAGATTTGTTACCTCAAACTTCAACATTTATAAATTTCCACTCAAATCGATGATCATCAAGCAAACATTTTAGTGGTTATGCAGTGGATCGACATCTTTCATGTTGAAATATGTGATGCTAAGTCAACTTTAACTATAGTATTCCATCCTATAATCCTACAAAATATCATTCATGTAAGTTAATGTGTACGAGTTAATTCAACCAAAATCATGTCTCCTACGAAGATCAAATAATACTAGAACAATTGACCAAGCAAGTCATGTCACAATGAATAATCACAAGTATTCTCATCATACATAGTAGAAAAAGTCAATATTAATTTAGTCTAATTTTTCTATTGCAATTAAAAAGAATTCCAAGCATCAATTGCATAAATAGAAGTACACAAATATGTCTAAAATGAAGGAAAAATACTACTAAAGTATGGTAAAACCTTCTAAACTCTTCTCACCATACATTGTAAAAAAACTCAATGTTACTTTAATTCAAATTTTTATTAATTGAATAAGAAGGGTTACTAAAATACTGTTAATTCATTAATTGAATAAATAAAAGTGGATACATGATATGTCTGAAATGAAAGGAAAATACTACTAAAGGATGGTCCTCTAAATTATTCTCATGATTGATGCTGGGAGCTAATTGTCATCATCATCCTCTCTACATGAGAGATGTGCTCTCGCACCCTCTCGCTTGTATAATGGTCAACATCTCGTCTCCATGATGCCTTCACTCCTTTACGACTAGTGGTTCATGCTCTGATTATCGCCTCTCTTATATGTAACTGTCGATGAAGACAATCAATTATAAGATGCTCCAATGTCAGAGCTAAAGGAGGAGCCCATCATGGGAGCTTCATGCTCCACAACACATATCCAAATTAGGTTTTTGACCCTTGCCATGATTGTTTTCCTTTACTTTTGTTGACCTCTGGATGACACTCGTTGCTTTAAGCATTGTCCCCATTGAGCACTATCTCTTTAACTCGCCTCATGAGCTTTGGTTCCTGAACATAGCCATCATCGCTGCAAAGGGTCATGCATCACAGTGGTGGGACAACCTCTGCATGCTCCATGTTGCTGCTTCCACACCTCCATCGCAGTATCGTTGGTTGTGATCCATCATTTCACCACTTTGGGTCAGGGGCTCCCACTACTCGTAGTCCTCCATGACATAGGGAGGGGATCCTCTACTATAACCCAAGTTATAACAAATTAAATGTAATTCCATTTGTTTATCTATGTGAATTTGATCCCCAAAGCCCAACCACATAGTTTGAATCGTTGTTAATCCATTACATATTTACCAAATTTCATAAAGATTCGATATCAATTGCTTTTTATCTTAATGGTCAAAAGTTCAGTCAACATTTAAGCAACTTAAATCCCGTTCAAAAAAGAACTAAACATTTGACCATTAAAATAAAATAACAAATGATATTGGATTTTTACTAAGTTTGGTGGATATATAAAGGTTAACCAAATATTCCATCTACATTGTTGGATTTTCGGGATCAAATTCATAAAAAAATTAAATAGGGTTACAACACCTCTACTCTAACTTGGGTTAGAGTAGAGGATCCCCTCACATGATGTAACGGGGTGGCCTCAGCGACACAGATGTAAACAACTTAAGTTTTGGAGTTTATTTTAATCTTGAGGGCATATGTGCAATTTCATTAGTTGCCTTTTGCAAAATTTCAATTTTGAATTTTTTATTTCATGCAAAATATGAATTTTTGTCCATGGTCTTTAATACTCAGTTTGCAAGATAGCAATCTTGCATGGATTTCATGTAGTTTTGTAATCTTTGGAAAATTACCATAGAATGCCCCATATAGTAATAATTAAATATTCAAAACATAAAAAATTGAGAAATTTACAAAGAGACCTCTAAATTTCAAATGTACACAAAAGTCCCCTGAACTTAAAGAATATTATAGTTTGGTTCCTGAAACTTTAGAGAAAATAATATAATATTTTAAAAAATCTCGAAAAGTTCCTATACAATTTCAAAAACAACTAGAATCTTTTGACATATATTTTCACCATGTTTTGAAGTTCCAATAATAAAAGAGAAATATGAATCCTATCAAGTCCAATAAGACCAAAATGGTAAAAAATATAATAAAAACATGAGTATTTTTGCTTTCGCCCCATCTTGACTTCTACAATATCAGTTATACCTTTCTCTTTTTTAAAATATCAGTTGTGCCCCTATCTTCTTTTATCACTTGTGCCCCTTAAATTAGTTGTAGTCCAACTTTCAGATATAAGGGTAATTGGGGAGGTCATTCATAGTTGATATCTTTTGTTAGAAAACATTATTTCCTATCTTCTTCGTCCCCCTTCTCCTCCTTATGAACTCACCACAACCTCCCCCGCTGCCCCTACCTCCTCTGCCCCCTCCTCAGACACCCTCCTCCTCTTCCCAAAGGCCCTTTTCCACCCCACCCCATCCTCCTCCTCCTCCTCCTCCTCCTCCTCCCCTCTCCACTTTCTCTGACCCCAAACTTAGTTAAATATCTAATCCCCCTAATCTCCTCCCCTATATTTCCCCTAAAACAAATTCTTGATGAAGTGGTGGTACATGAGTTTGAACCACACTACAAGACCTCGCGGCTCTTCTACCTTCGAAGGACACCTCTTCGAGGCTGCATCCAGAAGAAGCAACACCATCCATGATTGAGCAGTGAATACCCAATCTTTGCTTGCAATTGAAATATCTAGGACAAGCCCTGCTAATCCATATTGACACCTTGAGCATGGCTTCGGCTCCTAGTGAAGTACCACCATTCTCGACTTTCCCTCACCGGAATTCACCATCATCAGAGGTTCAACCATTTGTGCCGACTGAGGCCACACCATCCTGCTTCATCTGCGAAGTCCAAACAATAACGAGGAGCTCCACTATGAATAATTGGGTCATCAGTAATCTCTACTACCTCTTTGAGCTTGACCAGCACTTAAAGCAACACTGTCCAAGAGTATTCTCCCCCATTTCAACACCTTGACCACTTGAGGATTAATCCATTTCACTGCCACCAAGTCCTCCACCTTCATCTGGTGTGTGGGATAATGGTGCAAGAAGTTGAGAGGGTGGGTGACGGAGGAGGTCAGGGGCAGAGGGGGCTTGGAAGGAGGAGAAGGGTTTGGACTTCTATACCCCTATTAATCACACATTGGTTTGAATGAACTATGATTTAATTCAACTCATTCAACAACCAAATTAACAAAAGAATACAAGTGATAATGTAGCAAGAAGTTTGAGACAATTAATATTACAAAAAGAGAGATTCATAACTGCAGGCCCTATTTGGTAGGAGAATAAACCCCGAAAAAAGGAGCCAATTCTCCTCCCGGCACGGTTCCCAGTGGTACGACTATTCCCCATTATTCTATCTTATTTCACTCTTATTCATATATTTATCCCACCTTACCTACCTTTATTTCACCTTATTCTCCTTATTCCTATCCTCCAGCCGAACAAAGAATAAACCCTTATTCTCCTTATTCCTCATCCTTATTCCTGCTTATTCCCGAACCGAACGGGCCCTTAGTGCGGAACCTTCAAGTCTCAGCGTTTGACTTTCAAACTTGTCACTATGCACTACTTATCTATCATTGGGTTTTCTTTATGTATTTCTATATGAAATTCTTTAATTTTTGTCAATGTGCACAATCATTGATAAATTAAAACACAATTACTTATGGGTCCAGATTTGTATCTTGAGTATTGTTATCTTTTTTTGCTATAGCAGCATGTAAAAAAGTCAAGATATCTACATCATGCATTTGCACACTTAGATTAGGTTTAACCTTGAATCAATCAGATGATTTTGACTTC
Organism: Ottelia alismoides; assembly: GCA_037367405.1. Lineage (NCBI taxonomy): Eukaryota > Viridiplantae > Streptophyta > Magnoliopsida > Alismatales > Hydrocharitaceae > Ottelia > Ottelia alismoides. The sequence goes on from JAZKJV010000407.1 coordinate 148,975, forward strand.
AATCTACAAATTAACCTTTCACTTAACTATTTTTTGCACTAATTGACTACTTGTGTTCCAATGGTAAAATTGACGTGTCTTGTCAATTTTGGCATTTTCATTTGACCAACTTATTGATTGTCACAAATTATCCTATGTTAATAATGCCGATTTATTGTGGTTGGACAACCAATCATAAATAAAAAAACCACTTAATTTTATGCAATAATCAAGTGGTCAAAATTATTTATTTCACATGGGAAAGCCTCAAGATCGACAATGAGAGACAAATTGATGCAACAATAGTTCATTTTAAACAACTACGTGTATCAATTTTCATAGAGATTATTTTATTATTCTTTAATGCATATTGAAATGCATATGTAAAGTACAACAATGCAAATTTTAATGTCAAATAAGCCTTCATTAGAAAATCAAAATTAATTCCAAAATAAGCTCTACATAAATCTATTTTCCTGAATTCTTTATTGAATGTGAAAATGCAAAACATATTTTTTTGTATTTTAAAGCTTAAGATGCAAGCATGAAAAATTTACCCAGTAAATGGGTATTTATGCACTTTTTCAATCACATGAAGTCAAAAAAATTACGAAACTTGGTAAGGATATGCAAGTAAGGATATGCAAGTATTTCATAAAAAAAGGATATGCAAGTATGCAAAATAAAGTTATTTTAATCTTTTTGATATTGTTAATAACTAATATGATTTTTTATGAATTTCAACTACGAGTGATTTTTCAGTAACTTAATTTTAACAAATACTTAACATTAATATTTTTTGGACCCAAAATTATTCGAAATGGATCTCAATGAGAGAAATTCAAACTATTTTTTATTTTCTAAATATACTAAGCATGGAACCAATTTCAAACCAGTTACTATAACCACGCTATATTTATTTTCAAGCAAAATGTACATGCGAATGCAATGAATTTCGGAGGCATGTTAGAGAATTAGATCCATAAAACATGATCTTATAGAGATTTTTTTGATAAGTGTGTGATTAATTATGAATTAATGGAGCTCAGATGGATAATTGTGCTTAATTACACCAAAATTATAATAAACCAATCACAGAGATGAAAATACTAAATAAATTCCATAATGTAGAGGATTAAGAAAGATCAGGCTTACATTTTGTAGAAATTGAAAGTGACGACAGATGAGTGTTCAATATTAAGCTCGAACACATGGGTACAATTGAAAAATAGTAATAAATTAATGCTGAACAAAAATAACGCATGGGACGTTTTATACAATTACCAACGCAAGCGGGGTTCAGGCGCAATATCTCATGGATCCACATGGAAAGATGCTGGTTGTTAGGGCCTCTTTATTATTCGATAAAGATCAGGGATCTATGTTGTAAATATTCTTAGTCAAGTGCGTGTTGCACGTGACTCTCCTTTCGAGTAGGCTTCCTAGCTGTTTGGAAACCTGTTGGATTGTGCGGACGATTCCAACCACGCGGTATACCAGATGGTAGGGCTGTTAGAAATTTCTCATGTTCCACATTCGCTTAAATTCAACTCGCTAAAAGTTTGATTCAGATTCGATTCGAAAACAAACGAACCGAACCTGAATACGAGTTTGGACTCGATTAAATAAATGAACCGAACCTCAAAAATATAGGTTCGCTCAGGTTCGATTAGTTTAAGTTCGATTATATACGCATATACATATATAAAAGTATATATACATACATATTGAATATATATAAGGAAAAAATACATTAGGGTTTAGGGTTTAGGGTTTAGGGTTTAGGTGTTGTGATGCTCTATCTACTATAGGGGCATGCAAGTAGAGAGATTAAGCTCGAACTGAAGGGGGGCCCATAAAGGAACCACACATCACATAAGCATGAGAGTGATATCGTATCCAACGGAAAACAAGACATGTCATGAAAGTCACAATACCATCGAAATTTATAAAAAAATTCAATGAAATCACATGGCATGGAAAAATTCACACGTCATTTCATCGTGATCACATGAGTATGAGGTTTATCTCTTGAAGTGCAACTGTGATCTCAAAACCTATAAAGGAAGAGGCATCCTATTTCAAGTTCGGTTTGATGAGAGACCACTTATGGGCATGTGGATGAGACACATGCTTCCCATAATCCAAGACAATGATCCGAGCAAAGAATCTCATGATTTAATTTCACGAAATTTGACGTCTTCTTCAAGAGCACAAGGCGTCGAAGAAGACGAAGATTCACGAGTAATCAGGTCGGTAACACGACGACAACGCGTTGACGATCGTAGTCTCCACGAACCCTATGTAGACGACCACAAGGGTTGGAGAGGAAGAGAGGGAAGAAGTGTGATGAGAGAGAGAGAGAGAATTGTTGCTCGTAACCATTGTATTCCTTGATTGATTCAAGAGAGCTAGGGTTAGCATCTCTTTTATAGAATAATGGATGGTGGAGATGTACTCCTAACAATGATAAATGGTTGAGATTAAAATATTATAGTTGTGCTCAAAGCATAATAGATTTAGAAATAACAAATATATTATTAATTCGTGCTCTCAAATTTAATCTCAAAATAAATCTTTTTCTCATGAATAAAAAGAAAAGAAGATAGTCTCCTTCAAAAAATGAGGAAAGGGGATAGCCTCCTTCCTCATTTGGTGTACACATCCATCGACCATGAGATTGGAGAGAGATTTTCTCTCTCTAATCTTCTTTAATGTAATCTTATTACATTAAATCTTTATTCATAGAATTTATTTTGTCAACAAAAATATCATCAAATACTTTGCATATTATTTGAGATAATTGTAAATAGACCAATGATATTTATGAGTCATATTCATCCATCTAAAACTAAATGTAAATCATATTTACATTTAATTGCTCAATTGGAATCAAATTCTCATTAGTATTTAAATTGTGAATCATATTTACAATTAGTTCTCTCTATGACATTGTGGATCATATCTACATTACCGATAATTATTAAGGGTAGCATTATCCACATAAATTTTATCAATGATAATTAGTTGCAATTTAATTATCTAAGTTGTATCTCCAAACATGACGAAATAATGAGAATTATATTCACATTACTTATGATAATTAAATCCAATTTAATCATCATTATTTATCTTTATTCTCCAATGTTTATGTCACAACCCGCCCCGCTAGCCGAGACGAGCATGACAAGTACCCTTGTATCATTCCTTATCTTATTAAAATGTCCACAAAAATTTCGGCAGCAATTCCTCTATAATTTGGAGTTCTCCCAAAAATGCCAACCTGTACTGGAAGATATATTACATAAATCCAATAACATCATCACACAATCCAATCGTACCAATGTTAATCAAAATCATCAATCTTAACATCAACATCAACACCCATCAAACCCATATCTAACATCCATATATATAATATCAAAAGTATCCAACCAACTGCTCTGTATCCATAACAAAAATTAACTGGAGTACGATCCAAAAAAACTTTCATCAAAAGTGGTCACTATAGCGGCAACAACCTCCAACTAGGTCAGTGACGTCCCCAAGCCTCCTATGCTTTTTGTTCTGGTATATCTGTAATATAATAAGCAATAGAGTGGTGAGTCTCAACCCGAATATAGAGTTTAGACTCAGTGAATGATCCAAACATTAAAATGAATATAACTTATTTCAACATACAAAAAAAATTCACCTTAACCAGAAATGTCATGGGGTTGAATGTAAAAATAACATAACTGTAAATTTGAAAAAAATCCACACTTAACAGATAATAACATGCTTGCTTAACAGAAATAATAAATAAGAGATAAAAAAACATGATTCCATTTCATATGAACTTAAAATATGCACCACTATTTCCATCTAATCTTACTTAGTCTATGAACCATACTGCTAGGGATGTTTTATCCATCCCTTAGCCTTGCATACTGCCTAGGAGAGAGAACTCCACCTAGGACCTTATCTTATTGTCATACGCGCAGACGACCCCAAAGGTCAAAAACACCCCGCATACGGCCCAAAGCCTCTATGTATACGGAATGCGGGCCCAAAACCCTCTTACTTGTCCATGACTGTTCTTTTAGGTAGATCTAGGGTGCATACATTCCAACATACGTAATGTATTTTTCATATTTGTTGATGAAAAATCATAAATCTCATAATCTTGCACCTATACATAATATCTTGCAAAATGTAACAACTTGTAAATTTGCCATACTAATATCAGCACCATAAATTCTTGAATAACATATAACATAAAGGAAAAATTGAAATTTGATGACATAAATAGAAGTTTGGAACTACTCACTGTATAACCTAGATCCAATCTAGTATCTATGTTGACTTTAGAAAGTATCCTTCATGCTGAAAAATATCCCCTGACAAAACAAAATAAGCTCACCTAGTAAGATCATGTAGATTAATAACACCCCATGCATGTTGATCAATACTTCCTTTAAAGTCCATGGATATGATTTTATCACGTGCTTGGCTTATGTTATCTTATCTTACAACACACTACCTATATTATTATGCCTATAAAATAAAAATATTACATTATCACTAACAACTTAAACTTGATATGTTTATGGCATAGTAGTATATATATATGCATAGTTGGATAATAGAGTATTGTTACTGTCAATGATCCTGAAAACAAGTAAATGAACTATTCATTCCTAATTGAATACAAAAGCTATTGCTGAGGGAAGCATTCTCTGCCCGTTGATTTAGCATTTCTAACTTTAGCATAATAAATTTTCATTATCCATAATATACGTTAAAATGTATTAGATAACCATTTAATGGATTGGTATTCTCTCACCAGCCAACTTGATTATACATATCTATCTAACTTAAGATTATATATACACACACAAAGTTATACTATCTCCCCTTTAATAATTGTATTAACCTCCCGTAGTTAAACAAGATTATTCCTCCCGTAGTTAAACAAGATTATCTCTGACAGGCAACCTTAGCTTTTATATAAACAATAAGGTTACTAATATTACATATAAGAATATGAATCTTTGACATGTCTTTATATCTAATTTTCATTCTCATATAATCTTCATTGGACGTGTGATGTATTAATAGGTGATGTACCTAACTCGTTTATATCATGTGATGGTTGTTGTGCTTATACCATAAGAAGTCAAGTTCATCTTGCATGATTATCTAAAGTATTAACTATGTGATTCACAAATAGAAATAAACGAGGATCTTACCTAAGCTTTATCTGTGATTCCTTCCCTCTCCAGGTTCTCACGCAGAATCCTGATCGAGCTATGCTTGTTTATCTTTTATTTGAAGCCCGTTGCCTTACAACGTTTTAAACCCTCGCTACCTTAAGCAAGAGAGCGGTTGTCCCTAAATGTAACACCTCAGGCTTCTCAAAACTTCGAATTAATAGCTCACTGCCACGAGGATTTCTATGCATCATATAATTTGAACCTTCACGTTATGGGATAGATATGACGGGCTTTTGCATTGTTAACCCTTCTATAACCTAAATATTAAAATAATACCCAATTTTATACACCCATACAACTCCTACGTGGAAACCATTCACTCTCCCTTTTTAAATTTTTTTCGGAATGGGAGTACTTAACATTTTTTTGTTATTATATAATTATATCATATATATTAACATCTTTTAAGATTTACTAAATTCTTAAGTATTTATTGTATATTCTTAATTTAGAATAGAATATTACAGTTTAGATATTGTATCTAATGGAACAATTCTTAAACTCTTTAAAGAATAGTGTGCCTTCTCCCATAATACTTGGAGATAAGGACATGACGATTATATAATAATCCAAGTATAGTGACTTTGATAGTGAGATCTAATCTCATATTCAGATCTAGAAGACCTCTCATAGATGTTTAATCAAGTCAGATAGAATATAAATAATCGAGATTCAGCCGAAGTCGTGTCAATCCACAAGGCGGATCGACAGTCGTCAAAGTGACCTCAGACGAAACCTCAATTGATCAACACTTAACTCATAACAAGAATCAAGTAATAAATATCAAAAAGGTGGAGTTAAATTTATTATAACTCTACAACATGTGTGTATAGTGTAAGCATGTGTAGAGGTCGAACATAAAGAGCAAATGGTAGATGGGGGCAAAATAATGCGCACAAAAATTTATCTTTTATCTCTTGTCCATTTTTATTGTTTTGCGAGTTTTTTATTTTTGATTTATTCTATTTTTTATTTATATTTTTTTATATTTTTAATTTTCTAATTTTTCATTTTCTTTTTATATTATTATATTTTGATATTACTATTTAAAAATATAATAAGGTAATATACACAATGTAAGTAAATATAATTATACATAAATATAAAAAGAGTCAAAATACAAAAAATATAATGTTTTTGGGTTATATATATATTTCTAAAGTTTTTATATTTTTTCTGGAATTTTTTATAATTTTATAAAATTTTAAAGTCAAAAAATATCTCAACTCAAGGATTTGATTAATACCCAAAATTGATTTGATATTTAAAATAGTAAATAAGGTCCAAAATTATTTAAATCAATTTTAATATATAAATATTTATACAAAATAAATTATAAAATAAAAAATATATTTTTGGATTTTTTTTATGATTTTTAGATTTTTATGAATGATTTTGGGGATTTTTAATTTTTAAGAATTTTCTTTTTCCATTTTTAGTGATTTTTGGTCTGTAGTAAAAATATGATAAAATAAGCAATATATTTTTTTGGAATTTTTAAGATATTTTTATATCTTTTGGTATTTTATACAGTTGACAAGACAAAAATGAGATCCTTTTGATTTTTAATAAATAGTTAAAATGCCAAAAAATGCAAAATAAATTCATGATGTGTACCAGGAATCTAAATCTATTCTTTCACATTTTAGGAGACATGGTGCTTTTTTTAATAAATGAAATCCGAGTACCAAAAATACATAAGTTGGCATGGACATATATGCAATTAAAATAAAGATCAGGGGTACATCTACAAATGTGCCAAAATTATACAACATAATTTAAAATTTATTGGACTAAAAATAAATACGAAAACTACTAGGGGTATACATGCAATTTTCCAGCTCATGTGGGACAATACAAGAGCTGAGCTGGACTGGACCTAAATGCAAATATGATTAAGTACATGGGCCTCGAAGTAAAATATCCATTTTATTTTAAATATGACATTTTATTTACAACATTAATAAAAAAATATACAAAAAGGTGAGGCTAAGTTGCAATTTACCCCATTAACGTGAGGATCCAACGATGCTCCTTCCTTCACTTACGCCACTTGTCATCGTATGGTGCGACGATACCCTTTCGGCGATGGACATTTAAGATATGATATGGGGACTTCATCAACGTTCGAGGTGATATGGACACAGGCGCCTGAGATTGAAACTGGAGACGCTCCCTTGATTGGTTGGCTCCAAGGTTGGCTGGAAGAATGGATGAAGAACACCACAAGGGTGAACTTCAATCGGCAATGCAGCGCAACTCAGGCGAACTCAGGGCCTCCTCCATAGTGCAAAAGGTTCCTGCAAGGATTATCTATATGTTGGAGGTGTCAGAAGGGGCAGAGGGTCACCGGAGCACCACCACAAGGTCGAGGAAGAAGTGGCACTCTAGGTATGTCTAGCGAGGACCCAAATCATCCCCAGGTGTCTCGTTGTTCGTCAAACCTGCACTGGATAAAGTGTATGGATCGAGGGGATGCTCCTCGACCAAAAATGAAGCTGGAATGCATCAGGATGGAGGTGGACGGCGATGCTCAGACGGTGGGTGACGGAGGAACATCGATCACTGACCAGAGACTGATCAAGGGGGTCTGGATGAGTGGTTTTGATGGAGAAAGTGTGGGAAGTGAAATGGGGCAAACGAGGATGGTCGAACACAATGAGGGACGACGATACCTAGCAGTGGAGCATGGCTGGAGCTAAAAAAGAAATGGAGGAAGGAGGTTGTTATTTATCAACATGTTAGGGCACCCTTATTGTTCGGCGTATTAGCGGAGATACAAGCTATGTACAATGGATTTGAAGACACGGTGTGGATCACAGAATGTTAAGGAACAGATCGTATGAAGGGATCACTGACATTTGATCGATGGATCGAGCATAAAATTGGGAGAAAAATGGGGAGTTAACGCTATGGACGAGTCAGAAGTGCCTGGAGGTTGAGTTGACCAGAGGTCAACTCTGGAAGTGACGTGATTGGTCCAAACCAGATGCTAAAAGACAAAACAGTCTGATTTATTATAAAATAAATACTTAAAAATATTAATTGATTTTGATAATTTTTTATCATAAAATAAAAAAATGTTTATTATTTATGTGGTATTTCCTTATATTTTTTATTTATTTTTTGATGTTATTTATTAGTAGGTAATTTTTAAGGGTATATTTATAGGTATATTCATCTATGTTTTTGGATATTTTATTTTTATTTTGTATCTTTGATTTTATTATTATTTTATATATGTATAACTTATTTTTATGTATATAAATATATTTTTATTATTTTTTGTGATGTTATTTGTATGGTTAAATAAATAGGGATATATGATATTTTCGTATGAATGCAAGTTTTTTATCTATGTATTTAACTATAATATTTATTTCAAAGTATTTTCTTTAGTTTTATTTTATCTTTGTAGAATATAAATGATATTTACAATAGTAATGGAATAAAGAATGAAAGAATGGATTTTGCTTTTATTTATTTACATGTATTGACATAGGTATTTTGCCTATATATTTATATAGGCTTATTTTATTTTGTTTGTGTCTTTTTGGTTTTATTTTTGTTTTAATATGTCCATAAGTTATAAATAATATTTATAGAATTATAAAAACATAAAATTGTAGAAATAATAAAGAATGAATAAATTGAATATTTTATTCAGATATACCATACATTGTGTTCACACCTTAACTCCAAAAAATATGAACCACCTTCATTAAGTAGCTTATTAAAAGTTATATACAATTAAAGATGATTTTGATACGTTTTGAGTTTTTATTTGGAAGATATGGTTATGTGAAGTTGGGATTTTGGCCTTTTATTTTGTGTATAAAAAGTACAATGTGTATTATTTTTGTACGAACTCAATTTTATATTTTTATTTACATTATTATATACAACTTTTATGTTTGTTTTTTATTTTATAGTAAATAATAAATAATAAAATAGGGTGTCAAAAATGATTTATTAAATGAATAAAAGAATTGGGGTTTTATTGTATTTTTGACCCTTATCTACCCCTACTTTATTCCTTGTCAACCAACTCAATTCTTGACTTGGTCTTAGGGTTTAGGGTCATAAAATACCTTTGTTATTTTTATTATTATTTTTCAATCTTTATTCTATAATTTTAGCAATAAAAATAATATTATTTACACAATAAATGCAATAAATGATGAATGCTATTTGTACAAATTAATGCTATTTATATACATTAATAGGGTTTTAAGGCCAAAATGATAGAATAAAGGTGATAAAATGGAGATTCATGAGATATCCAATTTTCTCGTTGCATCCGAATCACATTCAGATCAATGTACAACATTTGGACTAGGATTGGATAACTAGTCTACTGAGTGGAGTCACTAGAATTCAAACATCTTTCACCAATCCCTCATAATGGAAGTGCCATTGTTATACAATTGATTGAGATCACATCACCTTCAAGTACTTTCAATACTCGTAGATCTTGTATACTGGAAGGTTGTATTCAAACTTGAAGTTCCGATTTCATTTTGGATTGTCTCCTTCATGGTTTTATCGGTAAGTTTCTCATTCGACCATGGGGAAAGGGTATCGATCATATGCCTTCCAAAAAGTATCATACCTTTAAATCCTACCTCATTTTTGAAATAAGATGACCAATGTTGGAATTTGGTTTATCCCAAAATCTCATGAGTAAGCACATATCTTTTAGTTCAGTAGTGAACATATATGGTCCCTTTGAGAGATCAACTCTTATGTCTCACATGCACACTAGCTCATTGTTTTATAAACTTTGATTAGCTCATCAACCTAATGGTTTGTCTAATGCACGTACCTAAACATATAATAACACACATGTCTCCGGTTAGAGGATCCATGCATGTATCGTGACAACATACGATATAGGCCTTGGTTATCTCAATCTTGTTAAGTCAACTCTTTGACTTAATTCATACGACACTACGAATCTCTGCTCTTATGCAGAGGACCTGCATCAAGAGGTCCAATGGATGTCAGTCTTTGGAGTAAGGATTTCCATCTCCTTCTCCAGCTGGAGATCCCTTCTTAATAATCACTTGACAGTCTGGTTGAACCCTTAATCTAACACTTTAGATATTCAACCTTGCACCAACCTCTATGATATGACATTTGGATCAACAATTGCATGATATCAAGATGGCCATGGTACATAACCCTATTTTTACCAAGGGACCTATTATGCAAATTACTTATTCGTCATTTCAGATTAAGGAATAATAAGCAATAACTTTTATTACATAATAGCTCACCGTAGACTCACATGTCCAATACGAGCCTATAACTCAATTGTTGGGTCGTATAATAGAGGGTAAAAGAGTAGTAGTGAGTGAGCTCTAGTGTGAAAGGTTGTGGGAAAATAGACAGAACAACAGAAGGAGAGAAAGGTAGGAGAGGCGATGGTTTCGAGTTATTAATAGAATTTGAATACAAGTGAAAAAAAGAAAGAAGAAATGGGAGAAGGGAGAAACCACTAGCAGATGACAATAAAAGGGATTTCAAGGAAGAAGAAGAAGATTTAGAAAAATGGAATAGGAGGTCTACCTAGAATCATGTGTGTCGCCTTGGCTAGAGAAGCTATATGGAACCCTCCTCAATTCTAGCCTAGATTGGCTTCAACAGGATGAGCCAAAAAGATTTGCTTCTTTCCAAGGTGAAGAAGTAGCAGCAAGGACCTCCATTGATCTTACTGGGAGGTTGGTCGGTGTGGGACCCATTGTAGTGGGACCGTAACTTATTTATAAAAACTACTCTTATATAGTGTCCAAAAAATATAAATAAGCACTCCATCACATACTGCTCATTGAGACCTTTCCAATGAGTCCAAGAACGTTAGAGCCCAAAATCGGGAGTCCAAGTTATGACCATTTAGAGAGATCGGGTCCGAGTCAAATTCAGATCACCAAGATTTGGATACGAATTCCCCCACATAAAACCCTCCTAAAACCAACTCCTCCACTCCAAAATGCCCTAATTCAAGAGCAACCCCTCTCTCGTCCCTACCCTCATCGAAGCATCGTCGGAGCTCGACGAAGTGCGTCAGATCAACGATCTGAGGCTACCATCGTGTAGAGAAGGTCAAGGCCACCCTCGTGCGTGGGTTCGTATCGACAATGGAGCATAGAGTGAGTCGTTCTCCACTAATGGAGAAATCAAGGTCGTGATTTTTTTAGGCACGATGTTTTCCATCCTCTAGCTATTAGTTTCCATGAAATTCTCAGTACCTAATTATAGTTCTGAAAAAAAAATCAGATCGATTCCTATTGGTACAAAGATCATGCTCCTGAGCTTCTCTTAGTGGCCATGTAGTCCGTGTTTAGCTAATGCAATAGCTACTATTTGTCATGATTTTGAGGATGATTTGCGGATGCTATGATTTTGAGTTGTATTGATACTTCTGTCGGGCTGGTTATGAAAGTGATCCTCTACTTTCCATGTTATGTACATTGCTGCCCTTCCATATCAACTGTAGGCGAAGGGTTATGTAATTCTGTGATCTTTTTGGTCAGTTTTCTATTTTTATGAGATCTTGGTCTTTTCTACTACTTAACTTTCAAGGAAATGCCAGTATTGGGGGGGGGGCGATATTGTTTCCTAGAAGGTCTTTTCTAGCAAATTTTCAGTGATGACTCCTAGTTGGGGGTAGAACATGTTGGGGCTAATTCCCATTTTAGTGAAATTCCTAGAGGAGTTCATGAAAATAGAGGCAATATGCTATGTGAGAATCTATTTTATCAGGCTCCAAGGACTAACTAACATGGAAGAATAGTAGATGATGCCCTTTTTTGTCATTATGTTAAAACTTTGCAAGTACATGTTTATTATGCTTTTATCTCCAAGCTGCATGTCCCTAGTATTATTTTTTTACTGGTCATTACTCTTGTCTTATTGATTTTACTAATAAATGCAAGGTGGTCATGAAACTATTATGATACTTCTCATTTTATATTAATTATATTCTCGCTGCCCCTATTTGATTTCTAGCTCTTCTGATTTGCTATAAGACGTTGCTTCTCTTGTATCATCTATCATACATATTTTTGGCCTTGCTTTACTAGTGAAAACTTTCATTTTGTCTATCTAGGATGAGACTGGTTTTTATAAAAATATTCTTCAAGAAACCACATATAGATCAAGACTGAATCTACTAGTTTACACTACCATTCGATCTGGCTCTGGACATACTCCTATTTTACATGTAAAGTTCAGCTTGCATCATCCTGTAAACACCCCTCCAAAAGTATGGTATGTTGGACATGCGAGCCCACGGGAAGCCATTATGCAATAAATGTTATTGCGAATACCATTCCCTAATTTGAAATGAAGAATGATTAATTTGCATAATAGGTCCCTTAGCACAATTAGGGTTATTTACAATGGCCATCTTAATGATCATACATTCGTTGATTCAATTATTGAATCATAGAGACTGGTGCTTGGATGAATATCTAAAGAGTTAGATTGAGGACTCATCAAGCACCGTCAAATGATTATTGAGAGAGGATCTCCGGCCTGAGAAGGAGATGTCAATCCTTTCTCTAAAGGCTGGTATCTGACTAACCTTTTGATGCAGGTCCTCTGCATAGGAATAAGAGATTCAGAGGTGTCAGATTAGTTAGGTCAAAAAGTTGACTTAACAAGATCGTGATAACAAAAGTCCTATGCCGTATGTTGTCACAATATATGCACATCCTCTGACCGGAGAGAGATGTGTTATTATATATCTTAGTATATACATTTGGCAGACCAATAGGTTGATGACCTAACCAAGGTCTATACACCGGCACGTTGGTGTGCATGCTAGGGCATATGAGTAATACGATCTCTCAAAGGGATCATACATGTTCATTTACTAAACCAGAAGACATGAGCTCACTCACAAGATATTGGGAAGAATCAAATTCCATGCACGGTCATCTCGCTTTGGAAGCTTGACTTAATTTGTAGGTTTGATATATACTTTTGGAAAGTATATGATCAACACCTAGGTATAATATATGCTTTGGGAAAGTATATGATCGATACCAACTCCAATGATCAAAATGAGAAACTTAATGATAAAACCATGAAGGAGACAGTCTAAAAGAGATCTAAAACTTCAAGTTTAATTTGGGTCTTCTAGTATGCAGAGTGTACAGGTATTGGGAATACCTGAGGGTGATGCGATCATAAATGATTGTATAACCATGGCGCTTCCATTCCGAGGGAGTGATGAAACATGTCTGGATTTTAGTGACTCCTCTCATAGAGAAATGATCTAATCTTAATCCAAATGTTGGACATTGATTTGAATGTGATTTAGATATAATGAGAATATTAGATCTATGGCTTTGATTTAATCAAACATCCATGGGAGGTCCGCAAGATCTGGGTTGAGATGTGATCTAAATATCCAAATCACTATATGTGGAACAATACAATCGCCCTATCCTTATCTTCGAGTATCCGCGAAGAAAGCATATTATCCTTGAAAGAATTCATGGATAATTTCATTGTTGATATATGTATCCGAGAATTGAGAAAATTAATAATTAAATGTGATTTAATTACCATGAATAATATGAATTTGATTCATATTATAAGGAGAGTTATCTGAGATAGTTAAATTTGATTTAATTATAAAGGTCTAAATAATGTGAATGTGATTCATATTATTTGGGCACATGAGAATAGAGATCTAAGATGATTAAATATTATTTAATTATCATGAATATGAAAAATGTGGATAGCACTATATATATTAATCACATATACTATAAATGTAATTTATAATATATAAGAGAGAGAGCTATTTGTGATTTATATTTGTTGATTAATTACTAATGTGAATTGGATTCATATTAAATGATTAATTGAAAATATAATTACATTTTATTTTGGGTTGTGAATGTGATTCACATAATTCCAATGGCATGATTGCAATATTCACAAGATAATTATGACTTATTTTTGTGAAATTATTATTTACAACAAGTGTTGTTGTAAATCTTAGAGATATCATGAGATAATGAGATCTCTTGAGATAATGAGATCTCATGAGATATCGAAGAGATAGACCTAGTCTCCACCTTTTTGGGGATGAGTTTTATCTCCTTGTTATCTCCAAGGATAATTCATTGATTTGATTTGAAATTAAATAAATTTATTTATCGATATATATTAAATTAGACTAATTATTATTATATTTTTCACAACAAGATCATGGCCATTGAAAGGAACACAAATCAATCTCATCCAATGATTGTGTTTTGTCCATGGATTGAGATCTATGGATCCCAAAACCCTATATAAGAAGAGGCAACCCTTGCTCTTTGAGTTACAATAATGAATGCTCTCTCCTCTCTCTTTCTCCACATGATAATATCTCTCTCTCTCTACATGCCAAAGGTCCTTTCCCTCTGTCTCATTGTGGCCCACCATGGAGCCCAAGAGAGAGTCGTCATCGCCGCAGCATCGTCATTATGTTGCCGGATCATCTACTTGTGGATCTCCTGAAGGATATGGTTAGATCCTCAAGCGCATCATGGAAGCGTGAGCATCGTATCGAATACGATGAAGAACGACTAGTCGCACTAGTTATTCTATGCAGCGGAAATTAAAATTTTTCATGCGACGAAACCACATGATCCCAGAATACTTCTCGGATCATTTCGTCTAAACCACAAACAAGTAACATGATTACCTCTTGAAGCGTGGTTGCGATCGAGTCTCTAAACAAAGAGACCTCCTATCTCAAGTCCGATCCGACGGAGGAGACGCTTGCGAGCGCGAGGATGAACCGCGTGCTTCTCGCAATCCATGTTGATGATCCAAGCGATGGATCTCCTGATCTCGACACACGAGATCCGATGTCTTCTTCACGAGCGAGGCGCACCGAAGGAGACGGAGATCCACGAGCAAATAATCGGACAACATAACGATGTTGCGGCGATGAAGAACCTCTCTAGGGCATCCATGGTGGACGGCCATGAGAGGGAGAGAGAGGGCTATCATGTAGAGAGAAAGAGAGAGAGAGAGAGTTTGCTCCAATATTGCATGTCCCTAGAGAGCATGGTATGCCTGTCTATTTATAGGATTTTGGGATCCATGGATCTCAACCATGGGATATATAAAATCAATGGATGAGGTTGATTTATGTCCAATCCAATGGTCAAGATTGTTGTTGGTAAAAACCAACAAATAATAATCTAATTTAAATCAAATATATTTGACATCTCAAATATATCTCAATCCTAAATTAGATCAAGCAATTATGGAGAGATTTGCATGGAGATCTCCACATTAGGAGTGGTGGGGACGGCTACCAATTTCCTCGTGGAACTGGTAGCCGTCCACCATCTCTCCATGGTGGAGGCAAATCCATGTAATCTCACAAGATTACATATCTCCATGAATTTCTCCCATAATTTCCAACAACTTTTGTTGTAAAATATTCTACAACAATAATTCATAATTATTTTGTGAATATTGCAATCTTGCCATTGGAAATTTGTGAACCCTAAATAAAATGTAAATTACATTTTCAATTTAATGTCCAATTTGAATCCAATTCATATTAACATTTAATTAACAAATGTAAATTACAAATTGCTCTCTCTTATATATTATAAGTCACATTTATAATATATATGATTAATATGGATAGGGTTATCCACATTATTCATATCCACGATAATTAAATCACATTTAATCATCTTGGGTCTCTATTCTCATGTGTTCAAATAATATGAATCACATTCACATTATTCACATCTTTGATAATTAAATCACATTCAATAATATTAGATACCTCTCTTTATAATATGAATCAAATTCATATTACTCATGATAATTAAATCACATTTAATTATCCATTTTCTCAATGCTTGGATACATAATATCAACAATGAAATTATCCTGAACCCTATCAAGGAAAATACGCTTTCTCCGCGAATACTTGGAGATAAGGACATGGGGATTGTATTGTTCCACATATAGTGACTTGGATATTGAGATCATATCTCAAATCCAGATCGCGGGCCTCCCATAGATGCTTGATTAAATCAAGACCGCAAATCTAATCTTCTCATTGTATCTGAATCACATTCAGATCAATGTCCAACATTTGGACTAAGATTAGATTACTTCTCTACCGAGAGGAGTCACTAAAATCCAGACCTGTTTCATCACTCCCTAGGAATGGAAGCGTCATGGTTATACAATCGTTTATAATCACATCACTCTCGGGTATTCCCAATACCTGTACATCCTGCATACTGGAAGACTCAGAATAAACCCGAAGTATTAGATCAACTTTATACTGTCTACTTCAGGGTTTTTATCAGTAAGTTTCTCATTCGATCATTGGGAGTTGGTATCGATCATACACTTTCCAAAAGCGTATATCATACCTAGGTCTTGATCATATACTTTCCAAAAGTATATATCAAACCTACAAATTTAGTCAAGCTTCCAAAGCGAGATGACCGTGCGCACGGAATTTGATTCTTCCCAATATATCATGGGTGAGCTCATGCCTTCTGGTTCAATAAATGAAACTGTATGATCCCTTTGAGAGATCGTATTACTCATATGCCCTTGTATGCACACCAGCGCGCCGGTGTATAGACCTTGGTTAGGTCATCAACCTATTGGTCTGCCAAATGTACATACTCAAACATATAGTAACACATCTGTCTCCAGTTAGAGGATGCATGCATGTATCGTGACAACATACGATATAGGACTTTGGTTATCTCGATCTCGTTAAGTCAACTCTTTGACCTAACTAATCTGACACCTCCGAATCTCTATCCCTATGCAGAGGACCTGCATCAAGAGGTCAGTCAGATATCAGCCTAACTGAGAAAGGATTGCCATCTCCTACTCAGGCTGGAGATCATCTCTTAACAATCATTTGACGGTGCTTGACAAGTCCTCAATCTAACTCTTTAGATATTCATCCAAGCACCAGCCTCTATGATTCAATAGTTGAATCAACAGCTGTATGATCATCAAGATGGCCATGGTACATAACCCTAATTGTACTAAGGGACCTATTATGCAAATTATTCATTCTTCATTTCAGATCAGGGAATGATATTCACAATAACATTTATTGCATAATGACTCCCCGTGGGCTCGCATGTCCAACAATCTCCCCCTAGCCTAAAGAGCCATGAATGAGCTAATCATTTAAACCCACACTCATGTGACAATCATAGGCTATTTAGAAAATAGCTCGGTAAGCTGATCAGTCACTCTGTTCCACGAGACTACGCCAAGTTCTTTTATGGCACTTGCATATCCCCAGTAACAGTGCTCGCATCTAATGCGAATGTTGCATCTTATGCAACTAATACTCAATCTTGTTTAAGCTATTATAATGTCCTTGAAAATATAGCTTAATAATTATCATAGCCAACATTTCCATAATCCTTATCAGAATACCCTTATTTCTGGAGATCTCTATCTCCTAAGGTATCCACAGTTAAGACCTTTTTAGATCTCTATCTATAAAGTCTTAAGTTTGTGAAGATAAGACTTTGAGATCACTATCTCAAAAATCTTGTCCTCTATGAAGATATTGTTATTACTGCAATCAAGTGTTTTATCTCCATAGTAGTATTAGCAACACTTTGCTACTCCCACTGCATGGCAGATATCTTGCTTTTGTATACATCTAGCATACACCCAGCTTCTCATAACTTATGCACAAGTGCAAGTAGTTCTAGCATTCACTTCCTCAACTCTTTGAGGTGCTATCCCTTTAGATAGATCAATACCATATCTTAAGGGATGGAAGCCTTTCTTGGAATTTCTAAGAATAGAATATGTCCAAGGTGTACTACAAATGTGACAGTCCCAATATCCTCTACTCTTTGCTTATGAACAACTTCAGAACTAAGATCTAAGAGGTATCTTTGAAATCATATTTCAAGATATGGAACAACCAGATTATAAAGCACTTATTATTATCCTTATATCATTTAAATGATTAGGATATCATCTACATTTAGCATGATGAACACAAAGGCACTCCCACTAAGCTTCACATGACTCATCAAGATTCTATCTGAAATCAAAACATTTATAATTTCATCAAATCTTATGGTCCAACTTCAAGAAGCTTATTTGAGTCCACAGATAGATTCCTTAGCCTGCACACCTTGCTCTCCTCAACCATGAAGCCCTGGGGCTACTTCATGTGAATATCCTCAGAGAGGTATTCATAGAGGAATGCAATCTTGACTTACATCTCTTGAAGATCCATTTACACCTTTATGGATCTTACCCATATAGGTGGATCCTCGAGGGTCCATATGAAACACTTGTATATGAAGTCTACTTTAGACTTTTATTGCTAAAATCCATCTTTCCATGTTATGATCCTCAGGATTTTCATCACATGAAATCTGATCACTGACACATGGAATACATCCTCAAACTTATTTGAAGAAGTATTAGTGTTTCGTCTTTAATTGTCCTTTTAGTTCCCGATTTTAGGAGCTTCATTATCTTCTCAAGATTAAATGAGTTCCTACACTTAATTTTTATCTTGATTCTCAAGAGAGTCATCCTCTAAGAATTACATTATCAGAGATGAGATCTTTTAAGAATCTCAAGGTTATAAAGTAGGTATCCAATACCATCCTTTGTTTTCCTAATAAAGCTGCACTCTTTAGTGCTCAATTCCAGCTTACTTGCATGGAATCTTAATAAGGATATATAATGTAGTCTCTACTACATATATACCTGGAAACTAAGAGGACATTATGTTAAAATTCATCATTGATCAAATCATGTCACACATGATCCAATTGTATCTCCCTATAACTCTATTGAGTCAAGGTGTATTAGGAGGATTGAGATAGAAATGATTTTATATCTCCATAAGGTATTCTTTGAATTTATCTAGTAGGTACTTGCTACCTAGATTAGATCAAATTCATTTTGTATTCCTTCAAACTTTGGTTTCAAACCAAAATTAATGAAATCTTTGAACATTTCAAAGGTTTATAATGGTGAAGGGAAGAAATCTCATATCATACATAATCATCAATAAATATCATATATCCATAGGGTTTACTATGATATAGATGATTTGCATACATCAATATGTATGAGATCCTGAATACCTTGACATCTTACACCTTTCCCAAAGAAGGGTGTATTGGACATTTTTCTTTGAATACAATATTCATAAGTATGTAATATTTGAACCTTTAGACAATCTAAAGTTTCATCTCTCACTAGTCTATAGATCAAATCAACAGACAAATGTCCAAGGCTTGATGTCAGATCATTATTAAATGATCTTTATCCTCCTATTGATCTTTTAAGGTTTAATTTCAGTATTAGAAATGTTAATGAACCATTCATTAATTTTCTAATTCAGTGAAGTCCACTAGATTTTAGATTACTATCTGAAATATCTCCATCATAACTCTTTATGATAAATTTATTACAGAATTTGTGTTTATTTCCAATATTTAGAAATAAACAATGAGTGTATTCTAATATCTAGGTCATAGAGACATTCTCTAAGACTAAGGGCTCTCCCACTGAAATTATGAAGCCTTTCAATCCAATAGAGATTGTTGCAACAATTGCATCAATATCTATGTGGATGACTATAAGCCTTAAGATCAAATTTTCTAGTCTTCTAAAACATATGCAACCCATTGCAAGTGTTGTAGAAGATTGAGATACAATCACAAGACTTTATCTTATTCAATAAGCAAGTCAATATCAATGATTTATGTAGATTACTCTAATGTTCTATCCGAGTCCTTCTCTAAGGATTCTAGACAGACTTGATAGTCATACTGTCAACACATCAACTTATTGCAATATTGGCATCCATCCAACTCTTTGGATGTCATATGGAAGTCACAGAAGTACAGTCAACTCTTTGACTATCCTTCTCACTTGGATCCAACCCATGCTTCCACTGCGCTCCCTTTATCTATAAACAACGATTGCTTAAGACTAGGGATCTCTTATGTTAAATTCAAAAGAATTCAATGTAAGAGCATTTCAACATTTAATTAACATGCTTCACTAAATTCATACAATATGGATATTATGAAGCTTCATGAATAATTAGAGTATAGACACTAGAATGATGGCACTCATCGTATCTACATCCATCTAAACTCTTGAAATATTGGTTCAGGTAGGTATTCAAACATTTTGAATACGTCATCGCTTATAGAACCACCATTCTGCATGATGCAGAGAACCAAGTCATTCATGATAAATGTTGAAAGCACATATGTGTACCAGAATATCTTCTTAGATTTTATAAGGAATTATTTGACAATTGCGATCATCATCGACATGTTACTTCCAAAGTACATTTGATGATATCAAGACTACATAGACATACAAATCCTAGGGTTGTATATCTACTGTCTATTTAATTGTCATTCCTTATTATTATGAGGAAACTTGCATATTGCAACGACATACATTATGTGTCCAACTGCAAGTATAATATCTGGATCATGAGTCCAATCCATGATATTTTACTAGTTATTATTGAGTATAACATTGAGTGGGTTTAATGAAGGATTTCTGAAATAAGAAATTTGCATAAGTGTATATATTTATATATACATATTTTACTTTGATTTAGGAAATTTTTATATCAAAGTTGTCTTGCCTTGTCAACACTGAAAGTTCATTCCCTTAATCACTTTCAATGTAAGAGATATACTTACCATTATATCTCAGCAAGATCTGGGATCTCTTTCCTTATCTTTGTTACATCCCAATAATATGAGAATCTGCAACTCGGATAAAAAGAAGCGGGAACACATTCTGCCTTGCAAGTCCAACTTGCATCTCCCAATTCGATCTTTAACACCCGGGCCCACCACCCCTAAGGCGATGTTGACCCATCATTAATTGAACCAACTGTCAACAGGAATACAACTCATTATGCGCAATCAAATATCGCCCCAATAATATGAGGATCCGGTATTGGGGTCACTATACATACGTCCTTACTCTTTCGAGAAGCGAAGAGCCCGATCCAGATGCGCTTGCATACAGGAGCCATCACTTCGGACAGGCGTCTTCTACATACAATCCCTGGCGACAGAACCCTCCGCCTTGATGGGAGACCATGGATGTCACTTATGTGATCTTCCATATCATATTCAACTTCTAATTAATCATTATGAGTCATATTCATTATGATCAATTCTTCCAAGGGAAATAACAACTCTATTTATAATAGAGTGTCTTAATTTTTAATTGGATTTTAATTAATCTAATCATATTAAATTAATGATCCAATTAATATCCAACAAATATTTTAATTGTTACTTGAAATTATGGTATTATCTCAAATACGTATTATTTCAAATTTTAATAATTAGAAATACATCATGATTTCTTAAGCATTATACTAACCCTACCCGCTGTCATGGTCAGTACCGACGAGAGTGGGACGGACCACATACGTTGCAACCGGCTACCCTAATGCTCTCTGACTAGACACCATATCCACCTCGGGAAAGGATAATGCAAAATAGAACACTTTGTACTTGAGATGATCATCGGTTCTTCAACCGAAATTATATCATATAATAATAATCAAAACAATTTTGACTAACATTATAATGAGATTTGCAAAACAAATCCCAAATCCTATTCAAGCAACATATTTGTTGGAATTAGATCATGTAGATCATGTAACCAATTAGTGATCTAAATCACATCTAATCAAATATTGGTTAAGGCAATGTCATTTAAGAAAATAATTATCATCAAATATTTAACAAATATTTATGCACAATTATTCCAGGAAATTAAATAATTTAATTTCACTAATTGATTAAATGACAATCACTAGGTTCTTGATTAGGAAAGTATTTCCAGCAGTGACCCTCACTTACTAAAAATACCATATCTCAATCAATTTAAATCCACCATTAAGTAAAGTAAGTTCCTAAAGTTTGTTAATTTGATTTAAAATAGAACCTAAGTGATTTGCACGTATTTCAAGGTGTTACAAATCCGCAATTACCTCTTTAATTACGTTGAAATTCACAGTCCCCGAAACTGTGGATACATGTTCACTAAAATGAGCATAACTTGAGCAAACAGAATCGAAATCACGTAAACTCAGATCCTACGGTTTTCTTATTTAATGGGAAACAAAATATAATTATTATTTTCATATTTAAAAAATTTAAACAGTGCCGAAAATAATCTTAAAATAGAGATACGAAAATGAAATGCAAGAAAACTTTCGCAAACCCTCATGAACCCAAGTCGTCCTCGGCTAATGGATCGTATCCAAAACCACCGACCTAAGGCTCTTATACCACTTTGAAAGATATGGTTAGATCCTCAAACGCATCATAGAAGCGTGAACATCGTATCGAATACAATGAAGAACGACTCGTCGCACTAGTTGTTTTATGCAACGGAAATTAAAATCTTTCATGCGACGAAACCACATGATCCAAGAACACTTCTCGAATCATTTTGTCTAAACCACAAACAAGTAACATGATTACCTCTTGAAACATGGTTGCGATCGAGTCTCTAAACGAAGAGACCTCCTGTCTCAAGTCCGATCCGATGGAGGAGACGCTTGCGAGCGCGGGGATGAACCGCGCGCTTTTCGCAATCCATGTTGATGATCTCCTGATCTCGACACACGAGATCCGATGTTTTCTTCACGAGAGAGGCGCACCGAAGGAGACTGAGATCCACAAGAAAATAATCGGGCAGCATAATGACGACGCTGCGGTGATGAAGAACCTTTCTAGGGCATCCATGGTGGACGACCATGAGAGGGAGAGAGAGGGCTGTCGTGTAGAGAGAAAGAGTGAGAGAGAGAGTTTGCTCCAATTTTGCATGTCCCTAGAGAGCATGGTATGCCTCTCTATTTATAGGGTTTTGGGATCCATTGATCTCAATCCATGGGACATATAAAATCAATGGATGAGATTGATTTATGTCCAATCCAATGGTCAAGATTGTTGTTGGTAAAAACCAACAAATAATAATCTAATTTAAATCAAATATATTTAACATCTCAAATATATTTCAATCATAAATTAGATCAAGCAATTATGGAGAGATTTGCATGGAGATCTCCACATTAGGAGTGGTGGGGACGGCTACCAATTTCCTTGTGGAATTGGTAGCCGTCCACCATCTCTCCATGGTGGAGGCAAATCCATGTAATCTCACAAGATTACATATCTCCATGAAATTTTCCCATAATTTCCAATAACTTTTGTTGTAAAATATTCTACAACAACAATTCATAATTATTTCGTGAATATTGCAATCTTGCCATTGGAAATTTGTGAACCCAAAATAAAATGTAAATTACATTTTCAATTTAATGTCCAATTTGAATCCAATTCACATTAACATTTAACTAACAAATGTAAATTATAAATTGCTCTCTCTTATATATTATAAATCACATTTATAGTATATATGATTAATATGGATAGGGTTATCCACATTATTCATATCCACGATAATTAAATCACATTTAATCGTCTTGGGTCTCTATTCTCATGTGTTCAAATAATATGAATCACATTCACATTATTCACATCTTTGATATTTCAATCACATTCAATTATCTTAGATAACTCTCTTTATAACATGAATCAAATTCATATTACTCGTGATAATTAAATCACATTTAATTATCCATTTTCTCAATGCTAGGATACATAATATCAACAATGAAATTATCCTGAACCCTTTCAAGGATAATGCGCTTTCTCCGCGAATACTTGGAGATAAGGACATGGCGATTGTATTGTTCCACGTATAGTGACTTGGATATTGAGATCATATCTCAAATCCAGATCGCGGGCCTCCCATAGATGCTTGATTAAATCATGACCGCAAATCTAATCTTCTCATTGCATCTGAATCACATTCAGATCAATGTCCAACATTTGGACTATGATTAGATTACTTCTCTACCGAGAGGAGTCACTAAAATCCATACCCGTTTCATCACTCCCTAGGAATGGAAGCGTCATGGTTATACAATCGTTTATGATCACATCACTCTCAGGTATTCCCAATACCTGTGCATCATGCATACTGGAAGACTCAGAATAAACCCGAAGTATTAGATCAACTTTATACTGTCTACTTCAGGGTTTTTATCAGTAAGTTTCTCATTCGATCATTGGGAGTTGGTATCGATCATACACTTTCCAAAAGCGTATATCATACCTAGGTCTTGATCATATACTTTCCAAAAGTATATATCAAACCTACAAATTCAGTCAAGCTTTCAAAGCGAGACGACCGTGCGCACGGAGTTTGATTCTTCCCAATATCACATGGGTGAGCTCATGCCTTCCGGTTCAATAAATGAACCTGTATGATTCCTTTGAGAGATCGTATTACTCATATGCCCTTATATGCACACCAGCGCGCCGGTGTATAGACCTTGGTTAGGTCATCAACCTAGTGGTCTGCCAAATGTATATACTCAAACATATAGTAACACACATATGTCTCCGGTCAGAGGATGCATGCCTGTATCGTGACAACATACGATATAGGACTTTGGTTATCTCGATCTCGTTAAGTCAACTCTTTGACCTAACTAATCTGACACCTCCGAATCTCTATCCCTATGCAGAGGACCTGCATCAAGAGGTCGGTCAGATATCAGCCTAAATGAGAAAGGATTGCCATCTCCTACTCAGGCTGGAGATCATCTCTTAACAATCATTTGACGGTGCTTGATGAGTCCTCAATCTAACTCTTTAGATATTCATCCAAGCACCAGCCTCTATGATTCAATAGTTGAATCAACAGCTGTATGATCATCAAGATGGCCATGGTACATAACCCTAATTGTACTAAGGGACCTATTATGCAAATTATTCATTATTCATTTCAGATCAGGGAATGATATTCGCAATAACATTTATTGCATAATGGCTCGCCGTGGGCTCGCATGTCCAACATCTCCATCTCCTTCGGCGCACCTCGCTCGTGAAGAAGATGTTGGATCTCGTATGACGAGATCAGGAGATCCTCCACTTGGATCATCAACATGGATTGCGAGGAACACGCGTCTCATCGACACACACGTAAGCGTCTCCTTCGTTGGATCATACCTGAGACAGGAGGTCTCTTCGTTTAGAGACTCGATCGCAACCATGCTTCAAGAGATAAATCTTATACCTATTTGTGGTCAAGGTGAAATGATCCAAGAAGTGTTCTTGGATCATGTGGTTTCATCATGTTTAAAATTTTTAAATTCCGCTGCCCATAGTAACTAGTGCGACTAGTCACTCCCGATCGCATTCGATGCGATCCTCATGCTTTTGTGACGCGCTTAAGAATCTTACCATATCCTTCGCGGTGGAACTCTCATGAAGAAAACCTTTATATCCACACTAGTGCAAAGTGTCATAGATGCTCTAAACCAACTAACTTAACATGTCACTTTCCCCTAATTTCTCAGTATTCACTTTGGCAGCAATGCTTGCTCATATCCCATAGCGAAATAACTAGTTAATGCTAGCTATTAAGATGTTTAAAATAATCTCTCATAAAACATATATCATTATATGATCATATTAAATTGAACCAGGAGATTTATACCAAATTCGATCCCTATATTCTGCAGTGTCGATAGTATCTAGTGGTTTCATGGATTACGACAACTCTCATCCATTTTGAAACAATGTATAGATGGAGTAGGTGCTTCAAGGGAATGAGCATGCACCCTTGGGGCCCCAAGTAGAAACTTAGGTGCCATGAATCCACCATTTCAGCTGGTTGGGGGACATGTTGCTTGGCACACGAGGAGTTAGCGTGTGGTGTTCATCTTCAATACTTGCGTGCCTTTAGCCAAGTGCTTATAAAACAAGCCAATCCCATATTACAAATTCATGCTCGATCACATCCCTTGCCATCCCTGACGAACCACCTTCCTTCTCGCTTATATTTTATCTCTCCATATCTTCCCCAATTCGGCAACATCATGGCCGAAGAGTAGCTCCTTTCCACCACCAACACCTGAGCCCCATCCACATTCAGACTTGCAGGAACCCAGGCTAAGCTTCGAGATTGAGGCATCCTCCCTTCTTGTAGGTCACAAACGTCTGAGTGCCTCGCCATCAACAAAGCAAGGTCGAGCATCGATCAAATTGATCATCAAATGAGCCCTTCAGAGCAAGGGAAGGAGGATCCTCGAAGGAAGATGAAGAAGAGAGATGATTCATCCTCCCTACAAATATCATCAGATCTTCATCCAAGGGTGAGCATCGCATCTAAAGCACACCCCTTGGATACTCTCTAGAAGAGCCATTCTAGACATTCAAAAGTGCCCAAATGATAGCCATTGAATCACCTCCAGTCCAACGCTCCAGAATCCGTTCTGAACCAAGAACCAAGCCTTTGCCTCGGGAGACTCAAAGCAAGTAGGCACACCCACATGGAAGTGTGGACCATACATCTATCCGTGCCCAGGATCAGGTCATGTGCTTCCTGCACGTGACCTTGGGACAATTACAGAAGTATCCTCATGCCTTAGAGAATTGCACTCACGCCCCTACCGAAGGATAATTTGCATAGAAGCCCAAGTAGATTTCCAAAATTACATCTCAGCCCTCTATAAGGTCAAATATGAAAGATTTGCATTTATTTTATTTTACATGTTGGTCCTTGAACTTCATTTAATTATATCTTGAGCATCTAATGTATGATTTTTGTGTTCTTCATATCGTTTTGAACCATATTTAATCTCCTACCTCATAGAACAATGCGATTCATTTTCAGAGATATTATTGAGTATTAATTAATTACGGGAATTGTTTTGTCAAATTTGAGCTCATTTATTTATTGGGATTGATTCCATTACTCAATAAATTACACTGATTTAGCCATTGATCTGGGGCTTGATTTGGGTAATGAAATTGACTTTATTGATTATTTATTCTATGCAATTCACATGGAAGACTCTGAACTGACTAATTGCTACTTGATCGCTTATTCCTGCATAATCACATTCATTCACATTCATTTTTGCATTTCATAGCATTATTCATCGTTTAAAAATAAAAAAATACTGGATTTATTTCTTTCTCTCGCACCACATAACATTGTATTATTTCTTGCATAAATTATTTGTAAAAATTCATGCATCGTAATTAATTAAATCTCTCATATTAAAACCCATAAAAATATGAAAACTACAAAACCATAGAAAAAATATTCTCCTTTGAAAACATAATTATTTGAACTATTTAGAAATTAGTTCTAAACCCACATATAACCTCCCTAAATTCGACCTAGGGACTTATCCAAATAAAATAAATATCCGACCACATTGAGATATAATTTTCCATATATTTTTCTCAATGTGGTCATTTTTGATAGATCTCAAATTACCCAACTACTGCAAAAATGACAATTTAAAAAATAAGGGTGATTCTAGGGTATTAAAATGACATCGTTGCCAAGGAGATATACGATTTAGGGTTAATTTCTAAATAATTTAGATTATGGTATTCCACCTCCGGGATGTCTGACCCCGATTTTTTGTGCAATTTTTTCTCTGTTTATATTTTATAAATTTTAATGTTTTATTTCTTGTATATATTTACTATGAATATCTCTAACATTTATTTTCTTTTTCGTGCAAGGCACCCAGTATACTCGGAGCAACTTTCTCAGAGGCTGCCGCAACTCGGATAACCAGAGGCAAGCAATTCTATAGACCGAGCTTATTGAGGAGGTATTAATTTTTTTTATTTTACTGAAGGAAGAGTGTTTTATTCATTAATTTTTGCAATTATTTTGTAATAATTTGCCTATTTCTAATGGTCTTTGTTTGAATACCCCTGCATGTACCTAGACACTGGATACTCGACCATCTGGCCTATTTTTTGTGGTACTTGATGTAGATATGGGATTCCACAGCAACTATTAGTGTTACTCGGATTTATTTTTGCACTCATAGTCTTACATCTATACTTTCACACTAATAGATACACTAGACATTCTAGTTAGACATAATTTAACATATTCTTTGCTCTCTAATAGAACTATCAATTTTAGATTTGGTTTTTCTGATGCACTCATATAGATTAAATTTCAATTCTATTTAGCATCTGCATGAAGATTGCGAGGATTACTGTAAGTGTTTCCAATTTAATCAAACAATATTTTTTTGTCAAATTGCATCTACTTTCTGACTTCTTCCTTGGTGTTTTCTCACTTGATTTAAAGAAATTTGGATTTGCTCGATAGACGTGCTTGGTTCTATACCTCAAAAAAATGTCCGCTTAATAATATTAGGACTTCTAAACATTACTGCTTAATTAAAACTTGATAAAACTTGTATGCACTATCTTGCAAGAGAGTAACCCTGATCCTTGTATGTAGGTACTTAAGTCCATATTGTGAGTGGGTGAGGATGTAGCTGTAAGGTTAGAGCCAAAAACCCTGGATCTGTGCCCTAAGTCTCCAGATTCAACTTCCACAGGTTCGGAATATACAGACACTCACCTTTGACCATAGTCAACGTTTTGGGTGTGTAAGACTGCTAACTCCTTTATGGGTGTGATATAACCCGACAGCTCGGGAAAATCACCCCTTTCATTTAGGAATAATAGAATCACATATGGGCATCATGGCGACACACCTGTGTGTAATAGATTTTCAGATTACTTTTTCACCAACTTAAATTGAAAAGATAATCGACCATACTTTTACGGCCTTCACTGTGTTAAGTTTCTAAATTTGGGGTTTGCATCGTATATTGTATTGTGTGCACTCAAAAAAGTTCATTGCCCTTGTATACTTATATCGAGGTTCGCGAATCATTCTCCACCTTCCTTTTCGAAGATGTCATAATATTGGTGCTCATACCCAGACTCCATGGGTCACAACTACGGCCGTATCCCAATCGTCTTCGTTCTCATTTCAGAAGAACCCTCTCTTTGAGGCAGTTCTTCCCCAGCCTTCACTCCCTCCACCCTCACACATTTCACCCTCAGTCCACTACCCCACTTCTTCCTTGGTTGAGTCTTTAAGATATGACTCACTCGTAGAATCAAATGAATATTATGTGAATGTAATGGACCGAGCTAATTCGAGGATGGATATGAATGTAACCTAATTTGAAAGAGAAACATGATTTCCAATTACGATTGACAATTCACTACTTGAAACATCCCCAACTTGGGATGACTCTCTTCCCGAGTACGACCACTTTTCCTTTAACCATACATTTGAGATCCAGAGTCAATGAAATATGACTCATGATTAGAAAATGACCACTGAGAATGATCGTTACTCAGCTCATGATTGCATGTCAGAGTCACGGCTTGATAAGTACAACTATTCATCTCCAAGTCATGAGACGATTGTGAATGACATTGCTTGGATTAATCAGAGATCTAACACTTTGACTGAACAACTTGACAGTATCATCAATATGGTAAAATAATTGATAAATAACTAAGGAGAAGCGAGGACCACACAAAGTGAACCCAAGGCACATCATGTGTAAAATTTTCAGATACAAACTGCACGGGCACCTGATACCACTAACTAGTCCAATGACTATTCCACTGACTCTAATAAAAAAACCAAAAAATGGACAACAATGAAATGGAAGCATTTTGTAAAAGCTCGATCTTAGACCTTACATTAATCAATGCCATAGAGTATGTGCCCAATCTTCAAATATTTGTGAAGAGTTGATTATCATCTAAGAAGACAGTGAAGAAAAGATCTAGAACTGAGTTTCATTTAATCACTATGGCCAGTTCAATGGTAATAACTACGAAAAGCATAAGTCGTAGAGACAAGTAGTTGACTAGGGTTAATTACAAAATTAAGGATACAAAGTTTACTCATGTTCGGATATCCACATCTCCACCTTGAACATCTTTTTGAAGTCAGTGTTTGAGCGAGTCAAACTCGAACCGCTCAAGAAGACTAGAGTAATCGTTCAGTTTTCAGATCGATCCACAAAAAAGATCAAGAGGGATTACTTCTATCGTCATGAACTTCCAAAGTGTCAAACACAGAGTGGACTTCATTGTCCTGGACATTGAGCACTGTGGAGAATTGTCGGAGTCTCCCATTATTTTAGGAAAGCTGTTCTTAGCCTTTACTAGAGCGACTATTGATTGCAAGACTCAGGACATAAAATTTTCGAACCAATTTCATAATGATCAAACTCTCGAGAACATGCTTGACCTTGAGATAACCTAACAAGAAGTCAACAACCGTGACCAAGAGGAGGCCAAAGAGCCAAATACTTCACATGATCAGACCTCTCCTCAAAAATACTGACCAAAGATAAGACTCAAGGAGGGACACCTGAGGATCTGACTGTTGAGGCTACCAATGCTGCCGCCAAGGTGAATGAACTTGACTTAGATACATCCAAGTCATCGAACTCAGACATAGTTATTTCGGATTTTCTTGATCAATACTATGATCCGACACCTGAGCCAACAAAGTCCAAGCCAATTCAGAGCACCATCAAATACCCAAAACGTGTAATGACCTCACAAGATATATACGATAGACAAGGTGATTCATCTAATAAAGAACCTGGAGAACACCTCACATACTCAGTTTAGAAGGGCCATATTCTCTAGTCCGGTTGCTAGTGAAGGGAAGAGGTACTCTGTTACTCCTCCTCTTCTTTCCTCAGGATCTAGCGAACCGACTAAGTACATAACTATAGACACGAATTATTATGAGGATTACTCTGTAAGATATTGTACATAGGCCGAGGTAATCAGGTATGACCAGACTGATACATATGCACAAGAATATTCATCATCCAAGGTCAAGTTGGTTGACCACGTGAATGAGCAGCCACACAGAAAAATTAGTTGGAGAGCCTCCACTGAACACTATTACTCTTCTGAGGATAACTACGACGATGATTGGGAATCTTCTATCACATTCTTCCTATCCATATTCCCTCCCACCTCATGCCCGTAAGAAGGTTTGCCGAAAATCTCCTTGAACCTCTTTACATTCTCTCCTGGTCCCATTGGTTCCCTTATATTTCAATAATCAAGTATGGGGGGGGGGGATCGATGACCTTGTTTATACTCATTTTCTCCTCCTCTTTCCTCCTCTTTCCCTTGCTCGTCCTATTTTTGTTTTCTTTTATACTTAGACTCAACCTAAGTATGGGGTTCGACTAACTTTTATCTCTCTCCTTTCTTCTTTTGCATCCTTCTATACTTAACATATGCTAAGTATAAGGGGGCGAGTTGCATTGTGTACATACTCTGTATTGCACTGTACTATAATGCACTATATTTTTTTGTAAGTATTACACTAATATGGAGTATGGGTATGTTTTAAAACCTGTAAAAATCTGTAAAATATGTTCAATATTTGTAAATATGTATAATATGTGTACAACCATACAAAAAAAGAGAGGACAAAATAAAAAAAATAAAAAATCCAAAAAATGCATCTCATGCATCTGCACTTCATTCAGCATTTCATGCATATGCATTAGTGAAAAGCCCTTGGGTTCTGTATCGAGTTTTGAGAAAAAAGCGAGAGTGTCCTTGACATAGCTTTAATCCACTTAATTCTCAGAGGAACTTTACTGAGAAATAAAATTTTAGAAGCTCCAAGTCATGGACTTAATTCTCTGAGTCCCACATGACAGTATTCAGAATTCGACTTGGTGTCTAACCTGATCGCCTCATTTTGAGTATGACTCTTGAATATGGAAGTAATCTGTACTCTAGCACTATGCACTTATCTCAACTCAAATGAGGTGTTGGAAGTATGTGTGGAATTCCTTTCTGGTAGCATGGACATCTAAATACCAGAGTGCAGGTTGAAATAAAGCTCCGTATGAGGAATGAACTGCTAGCGTAATTCTTCTAAGACCCAAAACATGAGCGAAACAAAAGATTCTTTATCCGTTGGGGCACAAAAAGATCAATGCAGAGCGATAAAAATTCATACCAAAAGAAACATTTCCCAAGTACATCGTTGACCACAATGGTTCAAGCTTCAGATAACCTGCATATCTTGGTGGAGACTTGGTTACACTGGTCGGGATTCACAGGAGATGTGGCTTTACTGGTCACACTCCAGTTTTGTTCTCATTCTTCTAAACGTCTTCCACCATATTCATTGTGAACTAGCACGTACCTGAACTTAAGGAAAAACCTTACTCCCTGAGGATGAGTTACTGGAGGAGAGATCTGCACGATAGTCAGGCATGTCAAATGTGGAGATCTAACACCCTTCACACACACAGAAGACAGTTGTTCAATATTCATGGGGTATGCTTTGGGGAAGAGGATTGGTATGAGATGACTTTTGAGCCGAACCTATACAATGATGTGTCGAACTTGGGGGCTGTTGATTTTAAAACCCTAATTCTCATAGAAGTTCCACCAATGGCGTGTATATATCACATATATACTTTACCCATAGCTCGTACTTTTGTGTAGTTTTGTATATATTATGCAATAATTACAAGATGGGTAAAACTAATTTTTTTGTAAAACACATGTATATTTGTATAAAATGTATATTGTATACAAGCTATAAAATTTGTATAATAAAACTTGTATAAATTTTTAAAATTCCTGTAAACAATACTTTTGTAAAATTTGTTATAAAATGGTATACCAGAAAATTTTAAAAAAGCTCTAAAAAGAGAAAAAAAAGAAAAAGGAGGCTTCTTATTTAATCTGCAGATCATACTTGCATTCATAAAAAAGAGTCTTGCACTTTATTCATATACATTGCATGTCATCTGCATTTCATTTGTATATCTAGCATATGCGAAGTGAAAAGTTAGTGGGTTCTGAATCGAGTTATGAATATAAGTCGAGGTTGGATTTGATTTGACCTTAATCTATTTAAATTCAGAGGAACCTTATAGGAACTGGAGTTAAGATTTTTTAGGTTAAGAGACTTAATTCTTTGAGTCCACAAGACTATGTTCACATGTCATTTTGATTGGTCTAAGTAGAAGATTTCATACTTACACACGATTCTTTTAGACAGTGACCTAACTTGGACAAGTACCATGTACGTAGCTATTCATTGATGAGGTGGTGAGGAGATAGAATCCTTTGTCTTGGAGTAGCACACGGGTGGAAACATCCATCCTCTAGGGAGGGTAGTGCATCTCAACCTAGTCTAATGACGCCGACGTCTAACAACGGGATGTTGTGGGTTGCAATAAAGCTTCAAAGAGGGACAATCTATTGTCTCAAGAAGAAAAACTCCTTATGTACATGCTGCACCTTGTATATATGTCAAAAAAAAGAAAATAAAAAAAAGAAAGAAACGTACAAAAAAATATTTTTGGGGGTATGTTATAGGTATAAAATACAGAATTTTGTTTTCTACAATGTTTTGGCATTTTAAAATAAGATAAAAATCAAAGAAAATATGAAATAAATATTTACAAGTTATTCTCTTCTTTGGATTTTTAATAATTAAGAAAATAAAGAATAAATAAATAAATAAAAGGAACATATGTACAATATACAAGGAGGGGCCCAAAATCCAAGTTTCACATACAAACTCCGATTCTTTTGAATTTGGTCTTGTTTTGAAGGTAATTGAACGTACATTAATTCAAAAGTGAATAGGGGTCCATAGGAAACTGTATTAGAGAGATATTCATATTTTAAGGTTCTTAGTCTCAAACTAGGGTTAGGGCTTTATGGGTCAATTTACAAGTTATTATTATTTTTAACATTTTTCCTTTATTAGTGTTAGTAATATATACACTATAAAGTTGATTTTATTCAATTCCGAGTCAGTGAAAAATAGATAAAAAGGGAAATATGGTGAATATACACGTGATATTTGCAAGTGAATTTTGGCTTCTTATTTAATGCAAATATGCATGCTAAAATGTGGATACTAATTCTAAACATATGAATGAGAATAATGCAAAAAATGGAGATATGCAGCTAATTAGTCGAGAACAAAGCTCTATTTCCAAATTTTTGAGTGATGAATAACATATTCATCAACACATTGAGCTCTATTTTCACCTTTTGCTCATGATCTTAGTATAGGACCCAATCTCATTTCACTTATTCATTTTTAGTTGCTCCGGGATGAGCAAGGTTTAAATATAGGGGGTTGATGAATATGTGATTCATCACTCTAATTAGCTGAAAATAGAGCTTCATCCCGAGAAAATAGGTGCATTCATGTGTTCAAATTACAAATTAACTTTCATGCACTTGTAAATAATTTGCATAAATCAACATTACATTCTGCATTCATAATCATGTGCATTTTCACCTTACTTCACCCTTTTTTAATTTATTCATACTAACTCCAATTAACATGAATATGACTCCATTGTGTACATATCACTAATCTTAATAAATGGAAAATCCTAAAAGAAATACTAACTTGTATATATTTAAAATAAACCCAACCCTAATTTCAGGATAAAAGTCGTATACGCTAATATCTCTCTCATATAGTGTCCAATTTCACTCCACTCACTTTTAAATTAATGTACATTAAAATATCTACAAATCAAGATCAATATAAAATAATCAGAGTTCATTTGTGAAAATTGAGTTTGGGATCTAACTGTGCATTGTGCATATTTGCTGATTGTTTACCTATCATTTCGTGTACATATTTGACACTTCTTTATATATTTCTTTTTCATTTATTTATTTCATTTTGTTTTATAACTAATTCTCTAAGCTCCAAGGCCTAACTACCCTTGTTGAGCGATGATCGGAGCACCTTCTAGCGTTCAACTCAAGCTCCGCTCCGCCCCTTCTTCATCGTCGAATCCTCCAGGTTCTTACTTGTATTTTTTTCTTTTGTTTTCTCTTAATTACTACGCCACCTACGAAGCATCTAACCATCGCCTAACCATCCTCCATCGTCCGTACTACATCCACCGTCTTCAGCTGATACTTCGCTCACCACCTCCAGCTCCCCATCCCTTTGTCCATGTCGAACCACCTTCTCCGCTTTCAAGGTTGAGGAACTGTTGGGTCTCCACCTTCCTTCCCACGCACAGACCCCCATCTCACTCACCTCGCATGCACAATACCTGCCTCGACTATTTCTAACCTCTGCATATCCAAAGACCCTCAATGGTCAGACATTCCGAGGTGTCTCCTTTCTCAGACTTCGTCTCCGACGTAGTACCCTCGACAACAACTTTCGACCCTCCCTGCATCTCCTCTACCGTTCAAGCTTCTTCGCCAATGCTTCCGGGATCTTCTTCGATCATCAGGGAAGCGAATGGAAGACGAAGGAGCATGACGGGGCTTGCCAGGGCACAACCAAGTCCGCTGCAGGAGGCGGCATTAGTGGAGGAGGAAGACAAATAGTTACCGTCCGATCCGCACGATCGGATGACCCAAATGGCCTCACATGGCGCCTACCGACCCTGCAACCATGGACACCCGAGACAAGCATCGAAGCTTCTAGAAGCAACCAGGTGGCCCGAGCCTAGGCCGTTTCCTGAGCCTAGCCCCCTCGCGTGCTCTATACTGGAGGGGTTGGGAAAATTGCAGCGAAGACCCTGGAATTTTCTAATATTACATTTAGGACCTCCAAGCATGTTCCTTACGTGAGCGCCTAGGGTATTTTATAAGAGGCCCTGGCATTGCTACATAATTACAATTATACCCTTGTGCACAAAAAGGAGAATTTACAGAAGGGATCCTTCGGGTTTTGATACTTGCAAATAGGTACCTCCAGGGGCCTATTTGAAATATTTATATTTATTTTTTCATGCATTTTATTACCTTTCCCCCTTCGCACTATTTCTTTCATATCTTGAGCTTTGTAGATCCAAATTGAACGATTCCAGTTTCATTTTGAAGCTTATTCGATTCTCTATCTGATGGCATGTTTAATTTGTTGATTTAACTCTAAATTGAATGCAATGATTTTTGATGAAATATAGTGTCTCTTGCTTTATAAGTCTTTTCCATTAATAGATGCTTGTTCGTGATTTAGATGCTCAATTTGATTCTGAAATTGACCTTTAATCTATTGCTCATGGATTTAATATTTCTAGGATTTATTTGTATATTCCTAAATTGCATGCATGGCGTATCACTTTTAATTGCATTTAAAAATAAAATGAAAATACATGCATCATTCCTTGCATTATTTCATCTGCATATCATTTCGCATTTGCATAAAGTCTTAGAACTAGAAAATACTCACTTTTGAATTAAACAATAATTTTTGATAAATAGACGAAGAGGATCGTGTCCTTGTATTTGATCTTGGTATGCTTTCCAAGTAAAATAACTTACACATATTTGAAGGTGTGGATTTTGCGTGAGCCAAATTTGCCTCATGTGCTACGGCAATTCCTGATTGCTAAAGAGGCAAATTTGCAGTTCATCAGAACCCTCTTCACTTTCGATAGAAACCCTACTCATCACCCATATCCTCCAAAGATTCTAACCAACCCAAACTTCAACTAACTCTATCCCTTATCCCCTTCACCTAGAGCACCATTCTCTTATGCCTCTATCACCTCCAACCGATGACACCCACACCATTCTCCAATCCCTAATTCTCCATGGATCTCCTCTATTTAATCCTGACCACTCCCTCTAGTCAAATGATATGCCATTCATAGAGAGATTAAAGGAGAGAGAGAGAGAGAGCTACGAGAAGGGTGGGGACAACACCCCACGTCATTGGCGATAACCTCTCTCAGGCAAGATCTATAAGGGGTAACCCTTGTGCTGTTCTTTACCCCCGTGAACACCCCAGCTTTGGTCTATACCGAACCTTGAGGTGATAACTGGAGAAGAGTTTCCATTCCTGCACTATCCTAGGCGACATCCTTCAATATCCCATGCAAATCCCTTATCATACACCCATTACCACCGTATTCCACTTGCAGTTTCTTCTTCATCTTTCTTTGATTCGATCACCTTCAATACCCCATCCCCTTCTTCTTCTTTCTGTTATTCATTATCTTCTTCTTTACATCTCAAATTCCACTTCTCATACTTGATCACATCCCTTGCCATCTCCAACAAACTACCTCTCTTCTCGCTTCTCTTCTCTTTCCATATCTTCCCCAACTCCGGCCATCAGAGAGTAGCTCCTTTCGACCATCAACACCAGAGCGCCATCCACCTTTAAACTTGCAGAAATCCAAGCTAAGCTTTGATCTTGATTCATCCTCCCTTCTTGTAGGTCATGGACGTCTGAGTGCCACCCCATCGACGAAACAAGGCAATGTGTCAACAAAATCGATCGTTAAGAGAGCCCTTCAGAGAAAGGGAAGGAGGATTTGCGGAGGAAGACAAAGAAGAGAGAGAATTCATCCTCTCTATAGATATCTTCAGATCTTCATCCGAAGGTGAGCATCATGCCTAAACCACACCCCTTGTATCAACTTTTCAAGAGCCATCCTGGCCATTCAAAAGCACATACATGATATCCATTGGATTACCTTAAATCCGACGCTCTAGAATTTGTTCTGAACCAAGAACCAAGCCTCTGCCTCGGGAGACTCGGAGCAAGTAGGTGCACCCACGTGGAAGTGTGGACCATACCTCCATCCGCACCCACGTTCGGGTCATGCGCTTCCCGCACGTGACCTTGGGATAATTATAGAAGTGTCTTCATGACTTCAGAGAATTATGCCCATGCCCTTAACGAAGGCCAATTTGCACAGAAGCCCAAGCAGATTTCCAAAATTGCACCTCTACTCTCCAAAAGGTCTAATTTGAAAGATTTCCATTTATTTTATTTACATTTTGGTCCATGAACTTTATTTAATTATAACTTGAGCATCTAGTGTCTGTTGAACTATATTTAATCTTTTACCTCATAGAACACTATGGTTCATTTCTGGAGATATTATTGAATATTAATTAACTTAGGGAATTATTTTGTCAAATTGGAGCCCATTCATTTATTATGATTGATTCCATTGCTCAATAAATTACACTGATTTGGTCATTGATACGTTGCTTGAATTGGGTAATGAAATTAAATTTATTGATCATTTATGCTACGCAGTTCATATGTGAGGTTCTGAACTGATTAATTCCTGCTTGATTGCTTGGTCTTGCATCTGCACATTCATTGACATTCATTATTACATTTCATAGCATCATTCATAATTTAAAAATCCAAAAAATATTGCATTTATTTATTTCTCTCGCACCACATATCATAACATTATTTCTTACATAAAATTTTATTTTTAAAAATTCATGCATCATATTTAAATAATTAATTACATCTCTTATGTTAAAAACCATAATAATATGAAAAATACAAACCCTAGAAAAATTATTCATTTTTGAAAAATAATAATTCGAATTATTTAAAAATTAATTCTAAACCCTCGTATTACCTCTCTGAGTTTGGCCTTGGGATTTACCCAAGTAAAATAAATATCCGACCACATTGAAATATATTTTTCTGTATAATTCTCTCAGTGTAGTCATTTTAATAGATCTCAAATTACCCGACTACAACAAAAACGACAAATAAATACCGTGATTCCAGGAGCTGTCAGTCTTCCATTGTGGACTCACCTAGTGGATGAGTGTTTTCTCTTATAGTTCAAGCATCACTATGACATTGACGATTGAGTCTTTTACAACCCAGCTTAGCGATCCATCACAACCTACTTCAACATGCAGACATGGCAAGAACTAGAAGTTAGTAACTTGCAACACTATATGAGCTTTACTCACTACAAATTGGTAGATGGCATGATCGGGGCTCGACAATGATAGGATCATTTGGAGGAAATGCAACTGAAGGATGCTTACGAGGTGTGGAGGAGATAATGGACATGCTTAAGCTACTAATGCCATACGTCTCTCTGGATGATTATATTAGGTTGACATGCAGTCAAAGGATCCTTACCAATGTATCATCTTCAACATAGCAAAGAGAATCCCCTCAAAGCTCACAACATGGGTTGCTCTACAACTTAGGAAGTTAGATGGATGACATGTGACCTTAGGAGATTTTCCATTATTTCCCACTCCAGTTGTTATGTCATTTCATATCATGTAATCTACCATGGCGTGTACTATTTATGGACATGTATTTTCTCTACTCATCTGCACCTTCTACTTTGCATGTTTGACTTGCTAGTTATGCTTCAGACCTTATACTTTGCTTGTCTGAGTTACTAGATATGTTTCAGATTCTTAAGTTTCATAGAATACTTGATCTTAAATGTTTATTATATATCATGACATGGATCCATTGTGGTCACTTCGTTCGAATCTTGTTGTTATGAATATGAGATATCGGCACGCAGTGATGTTGGAGGAAGAATCCGAAGAGGCAGGTACGACAGAGTTCATCCCCCGCCTATAGAAACACACAACCCCTAGACGGGTCACATCTGAATCTGGGAGATGTTGAGTGGCCACATGGCTAAATCGTATGCCATGTTCTAGATGTTCCCTTCCACATTACTTAGCTTATGTCGACTCCTCAAGGAAAGAGTTGGCTTGTGCGACCAAACATATCAAGGCAGAAGAATCCCTGTGCATTCTTCCGTGTTACCTGGGGCACAATGCAAAGAACCGAGTTTTGTGAGAGCACTTTCAACCTTTCAGAGACACCATCTCTAAACTCAACGGTGTCATCCTTCGTATAGTTTCTCTACGAGATGAATTCATATGTATGCCCCAATTCTGGATGCCATATGAACCAATCGTAACTTCAGTACCCTTTTCGAGTTATTCCTTAATCAAGTAGTGAGACAATATGTCAGTCTTCCATATCATCAGTATGGGTATTCTTCATGCTTGATGTCAATGGAACTTGTGGATCGAGTAACACACGATGGAGAGCACGAAGTAGAAAAACAATAATTATCGGTTGGGATGAGATTGTTGCGCTTTTAAATCAGAGATTTAAACTCGGATATCCATGCCACTGGATAGCCAAGCAATGGAGGCATTTAAAGGAATAATTAACGAAGATCAATTTTCTTATATCAACAGGGGCGTAGTTGTGGGATGATCACATACAATGTATCACACCTGATGACCCGACTTGTGGGAGTCAATAAGAAACGACTTATATATTGGAATAAAGAGTTAGTATTTTAACATAAATTTCCTTTATTTTTCCTTCTAGGTAGGTGAGGCGTATGTAAACCTGAAAGACCGTCAAATTCCATCATTCCAGATACATGGTGAAATCATGAATCGCCTATAGTGACCAACACCAGTGGAATGCGTGAACTAATTTGTCACATGCTATGAACTTTGTGTACATGAAGAAAAGCAACAAAATAAATAAAATATATTTTTTATGAATCTAGAAATGTACAATTGTGTATGACCCCTACAAAACAAGACCAATTCAATTATCTCTACTCACTTTTAAATTAATGTATGTTCAATTATCTACAAAATAAGACTAATTCAAAAGAATCAGAGTTCATATGTGAAACATGGGTTTTGAGATCCCATTGTTTATTGTACATATTGACTATTTTGACCCTATTATTTTATGTACAAAAATAACTCCTTTTGATTTATCCCTTTTTAATTTATTTTCTTTTATTTATATTTTAATAACATATGTAAAAATCCAAATAAAAATTGAAGTAAAAATCAAAGAAAATAAATCACTTTGAGTATATGTACAAAGTCAGTATATATCTTATTTTATTTATTTATTTTTTTCAATATTAAAAATACCAAAAAATTAGATTAAGTTGTAAATAATTATTTTATATTTTATATGATTTTATTTTTATTTTAGACTTATTTAAAAATGATAAAAAATGTAAAATATAAAAACACAATATTTGATATTTATAGAGTATCGTCAAAATACTTTTTGTATAAATGATTTCTTTTAGTTTTAGTCCCTTCACGAAAGTTATAAATGTCATTGACACGAACAAATTTAATGAAGATGACTTTTTCAGTTGACATCATTTCTATTTTTTCATTTTTCTTTTCATTTTCTCTCTGATTTTTCTGTGAGCGAAAGATGGCATCTCTTGGAGCCGCAACGTGTCAACCCCCTTTTTGTTTATTTTCTTTTTTCTTTCTTTTTTCTTTTTTATTTTAATTATTATTTACAATTTACTTTATTTTATCCACCACACACCCACTCCTCTGTGCACCACATGGCACCTTTTCTTCCTACTTCCGTCCTCACCCGTTGATCCGTCGTCTACGATAGTTTGCCCGGCCCTGTCGCTTACCCTCTGCCTCTCTCTTTGTCGCCCCACCTTCTATGTCCTGCCTACCCACCTTATGCAACCACCATGCTTCATGCATCAATGCCTCCCTAACCCTGACGAGTCGACCCTCCTCCTGTGCACAACCACCTTTCCACCCCCTTCGTACGCTCGTTCCTCCATGATCTCCAACTTTTTCATCGTCGCCAACCAATCAATCACCCATAAGACCTATCGCCCTGCCACCCATCAGGCCTATCCATCTCCTTCAACAAGAGAGAGAGAGCTCCCAAGATCTGCTTCGATGACAACAGAGCCAAGTCCGGTCGAGCGACGAACTCTCCTTCTCACAGCGAGATCCAAGGCTTCTCTAGGCCTTGATTCAACCTCACATCACAACTGCTCAACTCCGCATGCTGCCGCGTCAAGAGAAGATAGGAAAGCTTTGACGAGCTTTTCTTCCCTAGGCACATCCATCCACTTCCAAATA
The DNA here is from genome assembly GCA_037367405.1 of Ottelia alismoides. Classification (NCBI taxonomy): domain Eukaryota; kingdom Viridiplantae; phylum Streptophyta; class Magnoliopsida; order Alismatales; family Hydrocharitaceae; genus Ottelia; species Ottelia alismoides. The sequence goes on from JAZKJV010000407.1 coordinate 190,892, forward strand.
GAGTCCATCTTCTTTCCCTTTTCTTCTCCTTTCTTCTTCTTTCCTCTTCTTCCTCCTTTGATCTCTGCTCCGCCTCTTGAGCCACTATGTCCCATTTCTCCTCTGCCAGCCTTTCGCTCGCTTCGCACCCTTTACCATCAAGCACTTCCACGACCCTCTGCCTTAAGCCAGATCACTGTAGCTCCTCCGAGCACCGTTGACCTCGCCACCCTTAAGGATTCTCTGCTATACTCAACAAGCTCAACCTCTACCCGCTCGTGACTCACCTCGCCATCACGGACTTCACGTTCCACAACCGACACTTCACCTTCGGCTACCTTCACCTTACCACCACGGAGCACCGCAACATCGACCTTGGTGAGCAGCTTTGCGCTCCACCACCGATGCTTTGCCTTCATCCACCTCCCCTCACAACTCCCCATTGTTTCCTCATCGAGCTTCTACGACCTCCACTTGCCACACTTTCCAGCCACCCCGCGTCGTGTGTAAACCAGGGGCTCGACATTCGCACCTCTCTGATGCTAGTAGCCTTTCGATCATCACCAGAGACCTACCCCAGCTTCAATGCCTCAGGCTGGGCATCATCACCACCAAGACATTGCGACTCCTTTACTCTTCGGCGCCATCGGGGAGCGAGCGTCACCGATATGTTCTGCCAACCCCATCTCCCCCTCATGTGAGAAACACATGGGACGGGGAGGAATTTCGCCGAAGACACTACTTTTCTTCCAAATAATGAAGAGGTTCCGACCAATAGTGACTGCACGCAACTCACGCGTGCCTTCATTTCAGTTATTTTAATTTCCTGTAATTGCATTGTGCACCTTGTGTTTCTACTTTAATTTGAACATCCATCCATCATCATTTTAATTTCCAAAAGTGGTATTATGTTGTTCAATTGATTCGTCTATAACATGGTGATTTGAGTATATTTTTGTGAGCCTTTGTTAAATTATCAAAATCCATATGGTGAATATTTACATATTTTACCCTGTCTGCTTTAGAAATTTGTAATTAATTACTACTTGCTCCAATTCCTGAAAAATCATATTAGATAGAATTAATTGTGTTCTAATATGTGACCAAAAATCATCTCATTTGCATGCATAGTTAGTCCGAAACAGATTATTTTATATACTGAATCAATGATATTTAGTCATAACTTAACATTTTAAGAAATGAAAAATTATTCTAATTCCTTACTATCAGAACTATTTAGGATAACTTTAATTCGTGAAGTTATTGAGTTTTGATATTTATTGAATTAAATTGCTTAAAATCATACAGTCTGCATATTTAATTCATTGAAAATTCATTATGCATCCAACAATTCTAAAAAAATCACTATAGATTAATTTTACCATTTTTAATATTCTAGCCACGTTTTAAGATTTTGAACATCATTTGACTGAAAAGTGCATGTACATTTTAGTCCCTAAACTTTGCTAAAATTTTATATCATCATTAATTGCATAAAAATATAAAAAAATATTTCTATGAAAATCTTCATCATCTAAAATTGATCCAAGGAGACAGTGGCCTCCCTGAGTTTGACCTTGGGCTTGGCCAAGTAAAAAAATAAAGGTGACCACTCTCTTTTAATTAAATATTAATTTAAGTGGTCCTGTTGATTGATCTATGATTGCCCACATAATCAGGGTAATTGATGGTCCATCAATATCCGAATGAACTGGTGGTAAGATCCAAAAATTCCCAAATTGAACCAAACTGTGAAATACGGATAACAGGACATGCTCAGGTCCGGTTTGCCGAATGAACCAGTCGAACTGACCGGAATTGTCCGGTTTCAAAACACTGCTTATAAAGACATCACATAGAATACAACTCAATTGTCATTAGGATTATGAGTCCAATCCCTTGAGTATTTATAATCCTAGTAACTCTAACCCTAACAATCACCCATTGAGTTGAATTCCATCACGATCTCCACATTGTCGTGAGTAAGCACATGGCTATCCTCGTCATATACAAGTCTCTTTAGCAGGAATTCACCACCTATGGGCATCTCACTCGTTAGAAGATGCTCTCAACATGCCCCCTCTCAGTCATGCTCACACAACTTAATGTTGAGCCTATTTATGTGGTACAACAAATCTCTTGTGATGAGGACTCTCTGTATTCTATGTATTTTCTTCTTCCCCACATAGTAAAAATGGATCATCACATCCAAGGAAGTAGCCTGATTATGGGTGAACCTTGTGAATCTGTGTGTCTTCGTGCTTGCATAATTGATCTTTTTGTGTATGCTTCCACGATTCACAACAAACATTCTTCATCTATTGTTGCCATAAGGTGAAGTTGTTCTTCCCGTTGAAGGGTTTCACAGAGAATGAGGCACCTCTCAATGTAAACTTCACTTTATGGTTTGCATGATGTAGCATGATCTCGTCTACCATGAATCTCCAACACCTTAGTTAGATTGGATATGCAGATCACCTTGAAAACCAGTCCAATCTACACCTCTCTGCAAGATCTGAAAAGATCGGAGTGGAATCTCCTCGATCTGAACCGTCCAACTCGTTCGAAGTGTTTAAAAACCCCAATTTAGACATTGAATTTCCTTAATGTGATTATAGATGGTGATGATCTCTTGGTTCATCGTAACCATCACGAATTTTGAAGAATGCACATGTCAATTCTCGCTCTTTGACCCCCTACACATGTCCTCTTGATGATGTCTAACATGACTCTGATACCACTTGATGGGGATACGGACTAAATGCTAATGTATAATTAACCAGTGTTACAGAAACTCGTGTATAAGAAGAAACCACATTATGCAGATGATCGATCATCTCTAACAATCACTAGAGGAGAAAATTCACTAAAAAGAAGGAATATAACTCTTTCCGTCCCCTTTCTCTCCTGCGTTGTTCCCTCTTATTTCAATCAGGACGCAATACCTACCTACTTTTTTTTATATATAAGCCAAGTACAAACCCATAGTCTTATTCCTATAAGGACTGCGCATAGAATACAATTCAATTGTTATTAGGATTAGAAGTCCAATCCCTTTAGGAATTCCTAATCCTAATAGTTTGGTTGTTAGAACACTGCTTAAGAACATTTAAGATTCATTAAGCTAAAAAGCTATAAATCCGATTATGATCAATTGCACCTCTTGAGATAGGTTAACAATTTTCAACTCTATTTTTGATTTTGCTTCACATATCGATCTGATTAGGCCAAGTATCCGAACCGACTAAACTAAATTAAATGGATCTATTGTGGCGATTAACAGCTAGCTTGGATATAAGTACCTCCTAGTTAAACAATTTATTATCTAATAGTCGTATCTATTAGGGCACCTGTTGGGACTGACAAATCCAAATCTCAAGCCGATTTATACATATCTTAGTTGGGCGTAGATCTGGCCATATGGCCGGTCATGTCGCCTCATGGGCCATACTTTAAGGTCCAAGCTTGACTTATGTCTCAGTTAGGCCGGACCGGACCGGTCCATAGTCCAACCATAATTTTCTCTCATGATTTTTATATTGTATTTATTGATATAAAACAATTTTATCCACCAGTTAAATCTTGTAACTCCAATTTAATCGCTAAGTTCTTAATTAATAGGTTGGCTAGGAAATTCTTATTATATGTTAACAAATTTATATCTGTATGTGTGTGTCTATATATATACATATATATACATATATATATATATATATATATATATATATATATATATATATATATATACAGGGTAAAAGGGGCTGCCTTCCCTCATTTTTTTATTTTTTTGGAAAATAAAAATTTGTATATTCATCACTATATCCCTCTCACATTCTATTAAAATTTCGTCAGAAACAGAGACTCCCAAGCCCTCCATCTAGACGTCATTTTTTAACGGTCGCAGGATTTTTTAAATCGACCATGTTTGGATGGAGGCCGTAGGAGTCTCTGTTTCTGACGAAATTTTAATAGAATGTGAGAGGACATAATGATGAATATAAAAATTTTTATTTTCCAAAAAAAATGAGAGAAAAATAGGGGTGGGAGTAGCCAAGTTGGCTACTCCCTGGGGGCAGCCCCATTTACCTCATATATGTATGTATGTATATGTGTGTGTGCTAGTCATGCAAATTAAATTTTTATCGGAGATGCATTAACACATCTACTTTGCTGGGAACACCTTCGCGAACCTCTTCTTTTGAACGTTACTGCATCTATTTAAATCGTATGGTTTGATTCACATCGAATTGTAGGACATTGTATTTTTTTTGCGAACACATAGAATGCAGTGGATGATATTTTTAATAGCTTTATTTGAAGAGTTTAATGGAGGGGCAGCCAACATGGCTGTTCCTGCGCCTTTTTCGGTATTTTTTTTATTTTTTTGAAAAACATCGTCATGTATATTTATCCCTGTATCCATCCTTTATGCCATTCGAATTTCGTCAAAAATAGAGACTCTTACCACCTCCATCCAAACAACCATTTTTTAACGTTAACATGATTTTTTAAATCGACACCATCTCGATGAAGGCCGTAGAAGTCTTTGTTTCTGACGAAATTCGAATGGCTTATAGGAGGGATATAGGGATGAATATACATGGCGATATTTTTCAAAAAAAATAAAAAAACACCGAAAACGACGCAGGGGCAGCCCCATTAAACTCTTGTTTGAAATGCCAATGGAATGGAAATGCCTATTGTTTAGTTGAATGAAGTGGAAATAGAAATTAATGGATCGAGCACAAGCCATCGCATTCCGAGAGAGATTTAAGCAGCTCACACGCAAATGCACGTACACACGCACCTGCACGCAAGTACATGACATCCACACCCACACGCACTTCTTGCTTATGTTTCTTTTCCCGACCATATCTTATGTCATCTACTCAACGTTAGCGATCATAAAGAGAATGCCCTATCTTATTGTGTATTAATAAACCAGACGTATTGACAAAAGCTAATAATGCAACTTTTTGAAATATACAATTATTAAATGCGTATTTTAGCGAACACAAGCACACATCATCTACTCAATGCTAGCCGTATCTTACTATGTACTAATAATCTAGACGTATCGACTAACTCTACACCCACATGCACCCACCCACACATATGTATATGCCAGGTTTATAGAGCATTTGCCCATGGTCCACCAATTTAATGGACGGGCTAATGAATGGGCCCGGCTGGGGCCCATATGCCAATATCTTTGGCCCAAGCCTGACCCATGAATGGGCTGGGTGGGACGGCTGCCGGTCCAATTAGGTGTTTATGCAAATGACCGCAAAGTGCTAACATTAGCTTGCACGAGCTTTTTGCATCAGTTCATGGAGAAAGGCACGCATATGAGAGGAATGGACGCAGATCTCAACGAGTTTTTTTGATACTGGATGAGGAAAAATATAGCTGTAACTAAGAAGATAGCTCATACGAAAATGAACAACTTCTCCACATTCAATAATCTGTTCGCGAAGTCAGAATTTTCTGTAAAGCATCTTGACTTCAGGCTTTGCGATATTCAGGAGTTTACATTCAAGAGTCCAACTCAAGTTTTCAATATGGTATTTTTTAGTTTTATAACTTAATGACAAATACAGTACAAGTATAATCTCCTTGTCGCTTCATCTATTTTCCTCAGGGGATAGATTCCCTATTGATAGATCTGCTATTGATAGATCTATAAAACTAATCTAAATAGATATAAGATTACCGGAAGTCATCGCAGCTGAAACGAAGTGATGAAGATGGGATTTACTTCTCATTCTCAACAATTGCTTAATATGCTTGAGTAATGGATCCTCTTGCATTCATTAGTTGAGAGAGAGGGGACCCCAATCCATATATAAAACATGATGGTTACCTATCCATTAAGGTAACCATCAAAAGCAACCTCTCAAATTGATGCATCTTTTCACAATTAATCATGAGCCACAAAAATAAGAAATAAAATAAAGTTGGCAACTACCATATTTGGTAGTTGCATACATAATATTTCTTACATTCTCCCACTTGGCTCATGTAACAAAATTGTTGCTTTATATTTGTCTAGTTAAGCTCTATTAATATAAATCTTGGCGGTAGATACCTTTCAAGCAGATATATCCTTTCAAGCATTACAATACTAATAGTTTATTTAACACGACAAATCTTTATGTGTCAATATCCATATATTAACACGGGTCCTTTCTTTATGTCTGTTCATTAATTGCATGCAACTGAAATATAACAGACAATAAACAACTAGATCATTATACCAAAACTCAAGGTGTACACACATGGATGTATTGATACTATTACAAGGTACTAGATAGGCCCATTTCAGTTACATGATTGATGAATACACTAGGCGGCAAACCCTTTGTCATATGATCCACAATCATGTACTTAGTACCTATATGTTCAATCAATACTAAATGATCTCTAACTTTATCTTTAACAACAAGATATTTAATGTCGATTCTCATTCCGGCACGCGTATACTTGTTGTTGTTAGCAAAAAATACGGCTGCAGAATTATCACAATGAATCTTTAATGATCTTGAGATTGAATCCACTATCTTGAGACCCCCAATGAAGTTTTTTAGCCAAAGTGCTTTTGTAGTAGCCTTATGACATGCTACGAATTCGGCTTCCATTGTACTTGATGTGACAAGTGATTGTTTCACACTTCTTCATGAAATAACACCTCCAGCAAGCAGAAAAATGTATCCAGAGGTAGATTTTCTATCCTTCTTATTTCCTGCATAATCCGAATCCGAATAACCAATAACTTCTAAGGAATCTGAATGCCAGTAGATTAGCATAAAATCCTTAGTTCCTTGCAAATATCGCAAGCCCTTCTTTGCCGCTATCCAATGGTCCATACCTGGATTGCTTTGATGTCTACCCAACATTCCAACTGCAAAACATATATCTGGTCTAGTGCATATTTGGGCATACATTAGACTCCCAATGATAGATGTATATGGAATGTCCATCTGTTCCTTTTCTAAATTATTTTGGGGACATTTGAATGAAAAAATTTTATTTCCTTTTACCATAGGTGCTGGGGGTAGGAGAACAATACTTCATCCCAAATCTTTCTAATAATTTTTCAATATAAGCCTTTTGAGACAATCCAAGTACTCTATGAGATCTGTCTCTATGAATTTCAAATGCCAATGACATATTTAGCATCACCCATATCTTTCATTTCAAAATTATTAGAAAGAAACATCTTTGTATCTCGCAACATTCCAAAGTCATTACAAGCAAGTAAAATATCGTCTACATAAAGGACTAGAAAAGCATATTTACTCCCACTCGTCTTAAGATATATACAATTATCAACAATGTTCTCAACAAAACCGAATGAAGTTATTGCATTGTTGAACTTAATGTACCATTGACGAGATGCTTGTTTTAGTCCATATATAGACTTCCTTAATTTACAAACCAAATGCTTGCTATTATCCAAAATAAAACCCTCAGGTTGTCGCATGTAAACATGTTCATCCAAGTCTCCATTAAGAAAAATCATTTTCACATCCATTTGGTGTAACTCTAAATCATAATGAGCTACTAATGCCACGATTATTCGTAACGAGTCCTTTTGTGATACTGGATCGAAAGTCTCATGGTAATCTATGCCCTCTTTTTGAATGAAACCTTTAGCCACAAGTCTGGCTTTATATCTCTCAATGTTACCTAATGAGTCTTTCTTAGTTTTAAAGACCCATTTGCAACCAATAGATTTCGCTCCTTTGGGTAGCTCTACCAAGTCCCATACTTGGTTTGCACTCATAGAATCCATCTCCTCCCTCATGGCATTATACCATTTAATAGAATTAATTCCACTCATGGCTTGTGAAAATGATATTGGGTCCTCTGAAATTCCGGTGTCATAGTCACATTCTTGTAGGTATGTTATAAAATCTGATGAGATTGTAGATTTTACTACCCGACCAGATCTAGTTGTAACAACACCTTGTTGAACAGTTGGTGCTATTTCAACTTGATTTTCAGGTAGTGGAGGATTCACCATTGGTTCAACCAAAGGAAAATCTTGGACTTGAGGGACAACAATATATTGATGTTGTGACTCATCCAAGATATCATGTTGAATATTTTGCTCCTCCCTTTCTAGTGGTATAACAAGATCCGATAATTCATCAAGTATGATTTCTTTAATTACCATCTTTCTCCCACTATTCTCGTTATTTTCCAAAAATATAGCATTCCTTGATTCTACAATACTCGATTCTTTATTTGGACAATAGAATCTATAACCTTTAAAGCCTTCTGGATAACCAAGGAAGTACCCGCTTGTAGTCTTCATATCCATTTTTTCTCATGTGGGTTATAGATTCTAATCTCAGCTTGATAACCCCAAACGTATATGTGTTCCAATCTTGGTTTCCATCCCTTCCAAAGCTCAAATGGAGTGGATGGAACTGCTTTTGATGGAACTCTATTTAATATATACACTGCTGTCTTTAGAGCTTCACTCCAAAAAGATAAAGGTAATGAGGAGTTACTCATCATACTTCTAACCATATCCATTAATGTGGGATTTCGTCTTTCGACGACACCATTTTGATCTGGTTCACCAGGCATTGAAAATTGATGTTCAATGCCTTCATCCTTAAGAAATCGAGCAAATGGTCCAAGTTTTTGTTCTCCTCCAACATATCACCATAATACTCATCACCTCTATCTGATCTCACAATTTTAATTTTCTTTTCTAATTGTCTCTCTACTTTTACTTGATAATCCTTAAAAGCATTTATAGCTTCTGATTTTTCAAATAAAAGATAAAGATACATGTAACGTGAGAAATCATCTATGAAGGTGATAGGAAACGAGCCACATATGTCAGTATGTATAATTTCTAAAAGACTAGTACTTCTCCTTGACCCTTTAGCATGTTTGTTGGTATGTTTTCCCTTAATACATTCCAAACAAACACCAGAATCAGTAAAATCTAGAGTATCAATTACTCCATCATTTACTAATTTCTTGATCCTTTTTATGGAGATGTGACCTAATCTTTTATGCCAAAGCATTGATGATCGATCATTATTACGTTTTCGCTTTTTACCAACTGCATTGCAAACAAGAAGATTGCTTTCAAAATGCGAATCTAAATGCATTTTGTACAAATTATCAACCAATTCACCTGTGCCAATTAACTTATCATTCTTGAACATTTGGAAAAGTAATTTATCAAATAAAAATTTATATCCAAGTTTGCAAAGTCTAGATATAGAAATCTAATTTCTAGAGAACTTGGGTACATAAAAACATTTTCCAAATCAAGAACATAGCCAGATTGTAAAATGAGTCTTTGCGTTTCAATCACTTCTACATTTGAAGACATGCGATTTCCCAATAAAACGCTTTGCTCATTTTCCATTGGTCTCCTTGTGCTTAGAAAGCCCTGCATGAAGTTGGAAATATGGATTGAAGTTTCAGAGTCAATCCACCAAGTATTAGAAGGAACATCAATGAAATTAGATTCATGACATACATGACAATGATGTATACCTTTCTTGACGAGCCATTCCTTAAACTTGATACATTCTTTTTTAACATGCTCAGGTTTCTTGCAAAAGAAGCATTTTGCCTTCTTAAATTCGTTTGGCTTCTTTTCAGGATGTTTCACATCCCTCTTCCATTTATTCTCTTCCTACGAGTGACCAAATGGACACTCTCAACCTTCTCTTGCTTGAGCCTATTTTCCTCTTGTACACACACTACTAGTAACTCATTTAGAGTCGAATGATCTTTATGTGTGTTGTAGGAAATCTTAAATGGCCCATATTGTGAAGGTAAAGTGTTGAGAATTAAATGAACAAGTAAGGGCTCAAAGATATCAAGTTTAAGTACTTTAAGTTGAGCAACAATGTTGCTCATTTCCATTATATGCTCTTTATCCCGGTGCAACCATTATACTTCGTAGAAGATAATTTTGTTAGGAGTATGCTTGCCATAGCCTTTTCTGAAGTTTTAAACTATTTTTCAACAGACTCTAAAAACTCCTGTGCAGTCTTACATTCAGGAATTGAAACCCTGATATTCTTGTCTATGTTAGTTTGCATGATCATTAAGCTTAATCGGTTGGATTTCTCCCACCGTTCATACAAATCCTTGACGCGTTGACCACTTTCATCCTAGGTTTCGCTGGTTCCTCAATGCGAAGTGCGTAGTCAAGGTCCATATATCCTAAAGCAAGAAGAATCTTCTCTTTCCATTCAGAAAAATTATTCTCATGTAGAATAGGAACAGAGTTTAAGACGTTGAATTGAGTAGACATGAAAGCTGAACTATCTGCAATAATTTCATTATAAGACTACCGCAATAAGCAATAACTCAAGCATAAAACTTAATCCAAAATATTAACTTATATAATATTTTGAGAAAAAAATATCAATGTATTATCATTACAAAACTTGCTGTGGCTAAGGTTTTGTAACATACATTTGATATTCTAAGTTAATGAGACAAATAATTTGACAAAGACCATCAAAGATTCCGTATCTGTGGGTATTTAGAATAATTGATTAACATATTATTTTCCCATTCCACCATGTAGATGCAATTTTGATGCCATTAGTTCAAATAATTGAACTCTACCACTTGATGCAATTATTGACATTGTTATCCTAGATGCTGTGGCTATTCTAAGATAATTAATCATTAATTGCTCACTATTTAAAGTGATGTACAATACAAAACGAAAAGATGCTATGGCTACTCTTCCCGTTTCGATTGTACAAGTGATCACATCAAAAGAGGTTAACAATATAATAAGCAATCGAAAGCAAAAAAAAATTCTTATGAGAGGATGGCAATATAGAGTCATGATTATGACAGTTGTTGTCAACAAGTAGATAAAAAAACATTACTTAACAACATAATAAAATGCATACAAGACACTGGATGTAGAAAAAAAATGTTACAAACCAACGGGCACATATCAATCAACGGTACCCAAAGGACACATATCAATCAACGGTACCCAAAGGACCAAATGGTACATAAGTGGTAATAAAACACAGATTTGTTGCTGTCTTTGTAAATTTCCAGAGTTAATAATAAAATCCATATGCGTATTAAATGAGATGCAAGAGTGTCGTTGTGTAGTTGGTTATCACGCCAATCTTATACTGTGAAGGTCCCCAGTTCGAACTTGGGCAACACCAAATTTATTTTTTTATCAGCAAAAAAAGAATTGTATCCTTAATCTATACGAGGGTTTCTTACGGGAAGGACTCGAGTTTCTTATACCGGAGGCCCAATTACCAAACACTGTTGAAAAACCATTAAAAAATAGTATTCATTAATGATCTTAATCCCACATACAACATGCGTATGAAAATCTTCAATTCCATGCAACTTACGTAAACGAAAATCCCATGCAGCATTCGATAGCAAATAAACCAAGATAGTTGCACAAGCAAGATAAAAGAAAATCTCGCTAGAACACCTTAAAAAAATATATATAAGCAACATTGCTCTTGAGTTTCAAGGGCTCTGATACCAATTGATAGATCTTCTAATGATAGATCTATAAAACTAATCTAAATAGATATAGGATTACCGGAAGACATCGCAGCGGAAACGAAGTGATGAAGATGGGATTTACTTCTCCTTCTCAACAATTGCTTAATATGCTTGAGTAATGGATCCTCTTGCATTCATTAGTTGAGGGAGAGGGGACCCCAATCCATATATATAAAACATGATGGTTACGAATCCATTAAGGTAACCACCAAAAGCAACCTCCCAAATTGATGCATCTTTTCACAATTAATCATGAGCCACAAAAATTAGAAATAAAATAAAGTTGGCAACTACCATATTTGGTAGTTGCATACATAATATTTCTTACATTCCCTACATGTGAGGTTCCATTTACATCATCGTGCGCGTGCGCGTATTACTATTAACAACTGAATCATCTTTACAGTTCAATGAATAATATCCATGCAGCGTCTCTCGTGCTGCAAAATGTAAAATTTGTGATTTTGTGTGTATGCCCAGGCTCCAGAAAGGGGAAGGTAACCCCTCAAATCAGTTGAATTCACATTCCAAGTGGATATACATGGGATGTTGGTCGCGCAGATTGTTTGACCAAGCTGTGTATCATATCATCTTCTCAAACTTGTCAAGATTCCGGACCCTCTGCATAGATCTTATCAAGAGTACGAAGAATACACCTGCATTTTTTTGTAAACTCTAGTTGGTTCAATCAGGGCTAAAACACAAACATAATAATAAGATTGCGGCAACAGTACTGCAGGTGATATATCTCTTGAAAACATGGAAATTCATAAAGGCTACATTTTCCAGGCTATCAGTTACGGAAAGGCTTCATTTTCCAGGTTGATAAATGCTACATTTTCCAGGTTATCTGCCGTACAGATCAATGTAGTTCTAAGGCGTCACAGATCACAAAACGAATCTGGAATTTTGCAATTCTATAATGAAAAACCACACTTAGCCTTATTCACCGAAGTTCAAAGGTACTCACCAAATGTTATTTAATCAATCAAATGCCTTCTTAATACACCGGGGAATATAAATCAATCAGCTTCTTTTTTCCTGATGAGGCCTCCTATGATATTAGGTTGTGTTGCCTTTCTTCATTCACATGCCCATTGTTGAAACTAACGGTTTTCCTATGTACTCCAGGTTAATAGAGGCTACATATGTTGGGATCCAATTCCACGTAGTCAGCTTGTTAGTGTAGATTTTTTTTGAGGGTGGTATTCCGAAATAGAACCCACCACAGAACAACAACAACAAAGTTTTTTTCCACAATTAAGTAGGGTCGGCTACATGGATTCTTCGCCTCCATTCAGATCTATCTTGGGCCAATCCCGGGTTTATATCCACAAAACTAAGATTCCTTCGTATGGTCTCTTTCCAACACTTCTTGGGCCGTCCTCGCCCTCTCTTAGCCGGCTCAACATCCCAACACTCGCATCTCCTAACTGGTGCATCAGCTGATCTTCTTTGCAAATGTCCAAACCATCTTAAGCGGTTTTCTCGCATCTTATCCTCGATCGGAGCTACACCGACTTTCTTTCTGATTGCATCATTCCGAATCCGATCTTTACGTGCGTATCCACACATCCACCTTAGCATTTTCATTTCTGCTACATTCATTCTCTGCACATGTCTATGGTTCACAGGCCAACATTCAGATCCATAAAGCATAGCAGGTCTCACGGCTGCTTTGTAAAACATTCCTTTAAGCTTTAAAGGAATTTTCTTATCACAAAGAACAACAGAGGCTCCTCTCCACTTTAGCCAGCCTGCATTTATTCTATTAGTAACATCTCCATCAATTTCCCCATCATATTGCAGAATAGATCCCAGATATCTAAAGGAATCTCTCTTCTGAATGTTATCATCACCAATCTTCACCTCGATTCCTTCACCATTGCTTCCATCAAAGGTGCACTCCACATATTCCGTCTTAGCCCTACTTATACGAAATCCTTTAGTCTCCAACTCATGTCTCCAGACCTCAAGCTTCTCATTTACTCCATCTCTAGTCTCGTCAATTAACACAATATCATCATCAAATAACATACACCAAGGTAACTCATCCTGAATGTGACTGATCAACTCATCCATAATCAAAGTAAAAAGAAATGGACTCAAAGCAGAACCTTGATGTAAACCAATGTTGATGTCAAAATACCCAGTCTTCCCAGACGGGGTCCTTACACAAGATAAAGCCCTATCATACATGTTCTTTATGAGGTTAATGTATAGGACAGGTATTTGTCTCTTCTCCAACAGTCTCCACAATATCTCTCGTGGGACAAAATCATAAGCCTTCTCCAAATCAAAAAAGATCATATGGAGGTTCTTCCTTTTAGCTCTATAAATCTACATTGTTCTTCTCAACAAATGGATGGCTTCAGTCGTTGAGCGACCTGGCATGAATCCGAATTGGTTTTCTTTTACATTAGAAATTTGCCTCAACCTTCTTTCGATCACACGTTCCCAAATTTTCATAGTGTGACACATCATCTTGATACCTCTATAATTTGAACAATTTTGAATGTCTCCTTTATTCTTATAAAGAGGCATCACGATACTCCTCCTCCAATCTTCAGGCTTTTTCTTGCTTCGCCAAATAACATTGAATAGATTCGTAAGCCAAGTCAAACCACGCTCACCACAGAAATTTATATTACATTAAATAGGAAAAGAATACATTCAGTGATAATTCCAGGCCAATAAGATGGTTCTATAATGACTTAGTACATTCTCAGGGTAGAACCTCTGCACATTAAGAATATCTTCATCACTAGTGCACTAAATGGACCAAAAGAGTGCAAACCCAGGAGTGATGTCTTCTTGTGGGTTACCACCTCCAACTTGTTAGTGTAGATATAATCTTCTTTGTCATGCATCTCGTATTATTCAATTGCTAAATACAAGCACAGGTTCCCTCTCCTGCTTGTGACCATATCCCTACTCCTAAGCTAACTCCTGTCTAGGGGGGCTGACATGTCTCAGAACTGGGGGATGGATGAAGTGGTTGTTCTATTACTAATAATTTAATTCACAGTGGAGATTGTTGATAAAATTTTTAATCGTAATTCACAGTGGAGATTGTTGATAAAATTTTTAATCGTAATTGATTAGAATCTTTTTAGATTCTAATTGGTGTGAAAATTCTTTCAGATTTTGATTTATTAGTGTATCCATCTGGATTCTTATTAGAGCTCCATCCAAACCATAATTGACCGAAGGATCCATCCAGATTCTGATTGTTTCCTAACCAATTTGATCTTCCTATTGAGGGAGATTTTGAGACTTGGAAATTTGCATGTTTAGAAAGATTTTAGAATCCATCTATTCGTAGAGATTTTATTCTGTATGGTGTAATATATAAACCCTCATATAGTTATTGTTTTGAATCACCCTCTTGATTATCCTATGTATTTTCCCTTTCTCTACAAATAGTAAAACCGATCGCTGCTACCCAAATGACGTAGCCCAGTTATGAGTGAACCTTGTAAATCCGTGTGTATGTGATTTGCTTGTCTGTGTTTTTGCATGTTTGCTTCCGCTACTCGCAACACATGCAATTTGAAATGTGTGAACCTGTTATATCATTGCCTTTGGGTATTATTTTAGACCATAAAATGACATTTTAGTAAGCAAACATGATCTTCCTTTCCTTTATTTGCAAGATCCTTAGTTTGTCAAATGTATATCTTCTCCTTAAGCTTCCTATGCAAAAGACAATCTTCATGCCAAGTTATTCCTACTCCAAGTTCTTTACATCGGCCAAAGCAAGTCAAGCTACTTCACAACAAGTGAGAAGATGTCATCATAGCCAATACCTACCACATGATCGAAGCTTTTAGCTATATGTCTCGCCTTACATCTTGTTGGGGTCTCTCTTGATATGCATTTTTGAAACAAAAATCTACTCGAAGCCAACGGATTTCTTTTCTTTGGAGCATCTGTCAGCATCCAAGTCAAGTTTTCTATAAACTCCAAGTCTTCTTCTATAGAGCAATTTACCTTGTAGAGTCCGTGATGACATAGCTAAGGAGTCGGGCTTTTCCACTTCACATATCTCTGCTACAATTAGTAGTTCGTGTGAAAAAAAATGGAATCAATATATCTATAAAGCAGACTGATCACTCTACATCCTACCTCTGAGCAATGTACCTTAGGATCATGTGGACTGCATTCATATGTGCCAACATGGTTGCTCCATAAACTAATTAACTTTGATTACTTCGACGGAGATGCTTGGCCTAGTGGTAATAACATATACGAGCTTCCCAACTGGCATCATGTATCTCCTTGTCTAACTCATATATCAACGGGCGACAGGCATTGAAGAAAGGGTTCCCAACGGGATCCCTAAATAAAAGCTCTTATTGGGATTTGGCAGTTTAAAAAAAAACTTTTTTTATCGTAAATGCCCAAGTGGGCCAATGGTTCATCCAAAAAAGAGGAGAAAGAAGATTAGGCCCAAGCGGGCCGAGATGAAAAAAGAAGGGAAAAGAAAAAATGTGTTTTTTAAAAAGAGGTGCGTACAAAGAAAAGCCGTGCACATATTAAAAAAATGATTACTAAAAAACATGAGATTTGAAAAGCCGTATAAAAAAATTGTACGACTTATTAATTTTTTTGATTAACGGTTATTAAAAAAAGATTGATGTCAAAAAGGATTTTTTTTGCAGGAAAAGCCGAAAAAAATGGCTTATTTGTTTTTTCTCCCCATCAATCTTGTTTTCTCCCAACATAGTTGAAGACATATATTCCGACTAGTATGGGAGAAATGGGGAGTATAGTGTAGAGGTCTTCAACATCATATGGCATCACCACTTTCAGTTCATATCCAAACTGCTATCCAGACTTCATAGAGTTCAATCTCCAGGTGCTAGTGCAGATTCTAGTCCAGATGCCTTCAGTTGTTCAGACTCTACAGTTGTTCGGACTCGACGTCAGATGGTTTCCGAGTCTTTTGTTTCAGACACACACACGTATATGCGATCTTCTTTTTAGATAAGCACATATTTGCCATCATTGTCAGTGGTCCCCATTATTCTTGTTTTGTCGACCAGAGTTTTCATGTGAGCCAAAGGGACTCCAGAGTAGAAGATCATTCCCTATGTCACATTGGCACGGGTTTTCATGTAGTATCATAGGGACTCCAGAGTAGAGTACCATTCTCTGAGCCAAATGGGAGAGACCCAGAGTACTCCGACGAGGAGACTCATTTCCAGTTGCAGTGATTCTGATAGGCGCAGTACAAAGCACATGCTCTCCGACGAGGAGATTCAACTGACTCACACTCTAGTCCGTTCGTCCTCCTCACCTGCACGACATGAGAAGCAACATCCTCGACAACAACAAACAGTTGTGCACGTTGAGTTGATATTGTCTGTAGTGTCATCTAGTGTGAGTTGAGTTTCTTTCTGTTTGTCCAAGTTGAGCATTGCATGCTCCAACTTGAGGGGAAGTGTTGGAGTATTTGGTTGTGTGCTACTTGAGTTGGAGGAGGGTAAACGGATCCCTCCATGATCTTTTTACCCCATCCATGCGTTTAATCCCACATCTACCAGTGATGGGACTTGGAGGCTCTGTGGAGCCTATATAAGGAGCCCCAGACCTCATGATGAGAAAAAGCAATGAAGCATATGACCCTTTGAGGCTTCTCCTGTGGTTTCATCCCGCTCCTTAGGGAGTAGGGTTCCACGTAAAAATCTTTCGTCCATGTTTTATATTTATGTTCTTATGCTCTGTTTATCATTTCCGCTTTCGTATCGTTATTTTCTTGCAATATCATATGATCCCTCCTTCCTAGTAAAACTCAATGAACTCTCCAAAATAGACTTAAGCTCATTATCTACCATGAACCTCTTCAGATATTTGTCTATTATCTTTTCAATAATCTTCAACTACCCAAGTATGCAATCACTTCATCTTTATATCTCAAAAAATAGATTGAGATCTTTTTCAAATAATCATTACTGAATGCCAGCATGTACCTTTCAACTCTTTATGACGCAACTTGAGAAGGACCCTATGAGTTGTCATCTTTTGCCTAGTGTCTGACCCATCATGTAGTACCAAAGCCTTGTCTGCTCTAAAGGCGACACAACTGTTGCCATAGTCCCATGACAGTTTTTCTTTAACATGGCATAAAAATTTACGGATTTCTCTTCGACAATCGAAGTTGTACCATTTTTTGTAATTGTGATAAGGTTGTCTTTCACAGTATATCAAAATCCATTGGCCTCAAGGGAAATAGGATTTTTTCTTCAGCTTTGGAATGTGTCTGACATCCGACAACCAAGATAAAGGATGATCCATCTTGCATATGTAGATCCATAGTACCAATCCCCTATATGGAATACCGTTCTTATAACCTTTGATTTCTTCCCATGATGAGGGAGAGAGAGGGGGGCCGCAATGATACTGTGACAGAGGGGGGAGGGAGGGATACCGTTTGAGAGTGCAGGAGGCAGCAAGCAATCCCGACTCTCCATTTCAAGTGCGAGCTAGAATACTACGTAGCTACGAAGTTCGGTGGGTGCTCCGGTATGTTATCGGTGAGGTCGGGAAGGCCATCTTCGCAAATATTACCCTCCGACTGTAGAAGGACAAAGGCGTGCTTATTGAGGAGATGAGGGAGCAAGATGATGATCTGGTCAAAGGTGTGCTTATTGTCGAAGAGAATATATGTTGGTGATTTTGGATTTGACTGCAATGGGGAAGGAATTGGGGAGTTGGCTGTTAGAACCCTCTCTTTTTGTGCGAGGTGTGGACAAGAGATTGATGGTTTTTTGGCGGGGGGGGGGGGGGTATTTCCGCCAAAGGTGATCTAGAGAAAACCAAGGTTGATAGATGGAGCTGTGGAGGAGAATCCAAGATGGGTGGTGGAAGTCCGAGGCTTGCCGATGTCTTGGTGTGGTACGGGACGCTTTGCGACCAGTGGGCATGGTTGAGGAGGTGATCAGGATCGGCCTGAAACCATGAGAGAAGTAGGAAGTTCTTGTGTTGATGAAGGGAAATCCACACGCTTTACTGGAGTCAGTGTGGTTTCGGGTAGGGCATGTTTGCTTCAACTTGGGCTGGCCACGGTCGACGGAGCGGTGAGGTGATCGGTCGCAAGCGAAGAGCAGAAGAACGTGGAGATAAAGGTACAAATCTTGAAAGACCCGGAGGATGAAGCCGAACGAGAAAAGGCGCCAGGAGGCGCAACGAAGCTCGGCAGAGGACTAGAGGTTGCTGGAGTTCCGGTTGAAGGGGCCCCAAGAATCTGAGCATGATCCTCGAAGGATTACGACAGTTACGCTCGAAGTTTGTGGGCATTTCCGCCTGTAGCAAGATTTAACCCTAGTTGCCCATCGATAGAGATGATTTTTCTGAAAGGAGGCAGTAATCAGGTCAAGGAGAAAGGCTTTTTATCGGGTTTCCGTGACACGATTGGCGGTGGTAGCATACTTCTAACTTGGGCAAGATCTGCCCCTCGTTATTCGGGTCTCTTCCCCGAATCTTTAAAAAGGAAGGAACTGATGTTATCTAGGATCACTACAAACCCGGATCTAGTGGGAAGGAAGGGATCCGAGTCCTTCGTAAACGTGGATCAAGCTTCTGCTATTTCTCCCTTGCAACCAAGTCTCGCAGCCTCGCCGATGGAGGTGGAGGCGCCTGCTACAAATGTTCTCGATACACAAATGAGAAAGATGATGGTGGAGGAGGTCCTTTCGATGAAGGTGTAGGAAGTATCAGATGTGGCTGGCCGGGGTAGGAGGGTCTCGAAGACACTGGACCTGGTTGAAGTTGGCAACCTTCGAGCAGAAAAATAATTTGTTGCTGCTACGGGACCGAAAGTTGCAAATGTAGGGTTTCTTGAGAGCACATGGACAACGTCATTGAAGTGGGATCTCTAAAGTGAGAAGTGTTTGGTGGCTGCAACATGAGCAAGTAGAGCGCAGAGGCTCGTACTGGGAGAGGGTTCGACTAAGGCACGGGCAAGGCCGCTTTTTTTGTTCTCATGGAAGAGGCAGAAGCCAGAAGCCTGGTCGTGGTTGGAGAGGGAGATGGAAGTCAAACATCTCTATGTAACTGCGAGACTGGGGGGTGTAGGAGAACAGATAGATCGATTGGGAGAGAAAGAGGGTGAGGAGAAACAAGATATTATTGGAGCTGGAGTGGTCTTGCTAACTTTCTGAGTGGGTCTTAATGAAGATCGTTACCTGGAATGTGTGGGGGTTCACCGATGGTTGGAAGTGCTGGGGGTGTCGCTTTACCGTGGGATAGAGACCTTTTCGTATTGGTGGATGAAAAGGTGGGCAATCGCTCTGTGTCAAAAGTGCTGGAGCGAAGAGCAGACATAGGAAGGATGTTGTTGAGTTTGGTGTATGGACCACCTGCAAAATGAGAAAGGTGCTGAAGAGGAGACAACTCGAATAAATAAGATGGAGAATGAGTAGGATCTTAGTGTGGAAGAGTTGCAGGCCAGATCTGAGCAGGAGAAGATTGTGGCAAGTAAAGATTTGAAAAAAGAGGTGTAGTGGAGGCAAAGATTGAGACAACTGTGGAATAGAGTGGGAGATGCAAACACACGATTCTTTCATGCCGTGGCAAATGGGAGAAAAAGGAAAAACAAGATACATGAGCTTGTGGTAGGGGGAGAGAGTGCGAGGTGATGACAAGATAGGGGAGGCTGTGGTGTCTCGTTTCAGGTATTTCAGCAAGAGGATGACGTCTTCTGGAGCTGAATGGATTGGGAGGGGAGTACGAGAGTTGGAGGAGGGACATACGAAAGAGCTTACGACGACTATCACTAGGGAAGAGGTTTGCAGGGTGGTTTTTGATTTCAATGGCGATGGTTGTCCGGTCCATACGGACTGTTTGTTTATTTCTATAGATAGTTCTCATATGTAGTAGAAAAGGATGTCAAGTAGTGCATCACATGATTCAAAGAGAACCGGGGCATTGAGACGCTGAACATATCCTTGATTTTCCTAATCCCCAAGAAGGAAGTGGCGAAGCTTGTGGAGGACATCATGCCAATAGCATTATCCAATGCGGTTTATCTCGTTGTGGCCAAGGTATTGGTTAATCGGCTCAGGGGGGTTCTTAATGGGATTATCTTTCCTGCTCAAACAACATTCATCCTTGGATGTTAGTTGTTTGACCACGTTTTTGTAGCATCAATGTTAGAAAATAGAGAATGTGGAAGCAGAATGATAAACAAAGCATAATCAGAAAGATAAACATGACGAAGAATTTTTTTTTACGTGGAACCCTACTCCCTAAGGAGTGGGATGAAACCACAGGAGAAGCCCTCAAATGGGAAGATATTCTATTGAACTTTCTCAATGGATACAGGAGGTCTAGGGTTCCTTATATAGCCCCCTCAGAACCTCCACGTCCCATCACAAGTAGATGTGGGACTAAACATATGGATGGGGTAAATGGATTCTGGAGAGACCCATTTACCCATCTCCAACATATGAGACACATATAACAAATACTCCAACACCCCCCTCAAGCTGGAACATGCAATGCTCAGCTTGGACAAACAGAAAGAAACTCAATTCACAATACATGACACTACAGACAATATCAACTCAACGCGCACAACTGTCGGCTGTTTTCAATGATGTTGCTTCTCATGCCGTGCAAGTGTGGAGGACGAACGGGCTGGAGTGTGAGTCAACTGAATCTCCTCGTCGGAGAGCATGTGCTCTGTATTGCGCCTGTCAGAGTCACTGCAACTGAAATGAGTCTCTTCATCAGAGTAGTCTGGCCCGCTACAATAATGTGGACAACCGCTCCATCTCTGAAAAGGGCTGAACTGAAAGAGGCCGTGGAAGTGCAATCCTCGTCGGAGTCCATGGCCGCTGGGGAATGGAGTCTGAAATAGATTCCTCGTCGGAGAACTGGGTCTCTCTCATCTGACACAGAGAATGATACTCTACTTTGGAGTCCCTATGAAACCACATGAAAACCCTTCTACATGGCATAGGGAATGATCCTCTACTTTGGAGTCCCTATGGCTCACATGAAAAGTCTAGCCGAAACAACAAGAATGATGGGTACCAAATATGGCAAACAAGTGCACATCTGAAAGAAGACTGCATACATGTTCGTGTCTGAATCTGAGGACTCGGAATCTAATGCCGAGTCTGAAACTGGATCTGAACCGTAGAGTCTGGAAAATGGTTGGTCTGGAGAATATGTATCTGAAATCCAGATCTGAGCTATGACTCTACATAATACTCCCCTTTTCTCCCATACTTGTCGGAAAAAGACATCGACAAAATTGGGAGAAGACAATAAAATGGAGAAAATAACATGAAAATAATAAGCCGAACTCACAAAAAAAAGTTCCGGCTTTTTTCTCTCAATTTTTTTCAGTTATTTTTGTCAAATTTTTTTAAGACGTTTCAACATTTTTTTCAGATTTTCACCTTTTTTGAAACGTTTTTCCTTTTTTTTTCTTTTTTTATTGCCCAATTGAACTCTTGCTCCTTTTTTTCTTGGCCCACTGTTGGGCTTCTTACAAGTGGACCCGATCCATTCCCCCCCTTTTTTCAGGAGCTGCCCCCACATTTGGACCCTTAAACAAACAACTTTCACTAATTTTTTTAATAACTCCGACGCCCATTAGGGTTTGTAGGGAACCTGTTCTTCAAAAAACAGCCGCCCCCCGATGGAGGTGCAGCTGCAGGAGAGGGGGCTCCGCCTGGAGACCGGCCACCGTATGGCGGACCTCCTGGACCGTGCATCTGGAGACTGACCACTGTCCGGTGGCTTCGCATGGATGCATTGCGCGACTGGAGGGATCGTTCAGGCTCCGTGATCGAGCGCGCAAGAAGGCTGGACTGCGCCACAGGAGTATCGCACGTGGATGGTCCATAGGGATGGTCTGCCGCCATGAGGATCGATGGGTGCTGCACCGCTGCGGGAGCTAGGAGGAAAGGCGTGGATCTGGCGCGCGAGGGTTGGAACCACCTGAGAGTAGAAGCGTGCACACATTGCGCACGATGCGCTGCACGCTCTCGGAGAAGATGCGTACTCGGGGGTTGCGTGAGGGTGCCGCCTGGAGTGCGCACGATGCATTACACGTCCTAGGAAAGATGGGAAATCCGAAGATCAACAAGAGGCTGGAGATGATGATGCGTCGTCGCAGTATAGACTCATGTATCTAGAGTTTCAGAAAACCCCGGGGATTTTGACTAAATCTCTCATAACATGAACAATAGTCTTCAAAATAATCTTCAAGAATCGAATCTCGAAAAAAAATATGAACAACATGGACATCCCGAGAATCAAACCCGCTCTGATACCATGCTAGAAAATAAAGAATGCAGAAGCGGAATGATAAACAGAGCATAATTAGAAAGATAAACAAAAAGAACAAAGATTTTTTACGTGGAACCTTATTCCCTAAGGGGCGGGATGAAACCACGGGAGAAGCCTTCAAAGGGGAAGATATTCTATTGAACTTTCTCAATGGATACATGAGGTCTGGGGCTCCTTATATAGACCACACAGAGACTCCAAGTCCCACCACTGATAGATGTGGGACTAAACATATGGACGGGGTAAATGGAACCTGGAGAGATCCATTTACCCATCTCCTACATATGAGTTGCATATAACAAATATTCCAACAATCAGAAATCGTTGCAGACTAGAAAAGACGAGGAAGTACATGTTTTTTGTGGAAATGTGACTTTGTAAAGGCAATGGCCCGAAGGAGTTTCTCGGATGCTAGGATTGCTTAGATAAAGAGATGCATCACGACTTTGTCCTGTTCAGTACTGTGAATGCGAAACCTTTTGGAAGAAATGAGTGCCTTGCTATTTCTGAGAACCCTAGGCTCTCTTATATAGAGAAGAGGCCTATGGGTAAATTACATAAGGTGGAAATATAGAAATAAAAATAAAGAAACGATACATATAGAATATAGAAATACGTAAATATCTCTACACTCCCCCTCAAGATGGAGCATATATATCAATCATGCTCAGCTTGGAAGAACACTTCTGGAATGGTCCTCTGAGTAATGGCTTGGTAAAGATATCTGTTGTTTGCTCTCCCGAACTAACATGAGAAGTTGAAATCAAGCCCTTCTGAATCATATCTCTGGTGTAGTGACAATCTACCTCAATATGTTTCGTCCTCTCATGGAACGCAGGGTTGTTTGCAATGAACAAGGCAGCCTGGTTATCATACTGTAACTGCATGGGTAGAGGAACCTCTATGTGCAAATCCGCTAATACTGCTCGCACCCACATTATCTCTGTACTTGCTTGAGCCATAGCCCTGTATTTAGATTCAACACTTGATCTCGGTACAACTGTTTGTTTCTTGCTTCTCCAAGAAACGAGAGAGCTGCCAACAAACACTGCAAATCCCGAAGTCGATTTCCTATCTTTAGGGCACCCTGCATAGTCTGCGTCGGCATATGCGGCTATAGAGGGAGTTTCTCCTTTCTTGAAAAGTAGTCCTGCACCTGGAGAGGATTTTAGATATCTCATTATCATGTATATAGCATCCATATGCACTCGTCGAGGCTGCTCCATGAACCGACTGACTTGACTCATTGCAAAGGCGATATCCGGTCTGGTAATTGTAACATAAAGGAGCTTTCCCACCATCTCTCTGTATCTCCTCTTATCGACTTCATCTGTATCATCATCATATAGTTTCATGCTAGGATCCATAGGAGTAGTAGAGGGTCGACATCCAATCATGCCCGTCTCAACAAGCATGCCTGTAACATATTTCCTTTGGGTCATTACAAGACCCTGTGCATTTCAAGAAAATTACAACCCTAAGAAATACCTTAGGATACCCAAATCCTTAGTCACAAATCGACAACCCAGAAATTCTTTTGCCATCTTGATTCCCTGCTCATCATCTCCTGTAATAATTATATCATCAACATAAACCATGATAGCAACTGTACCTCTAGGTGTTCTCTGCACAAATAAAGAATGATCTGCATTTGACCTCTTGAACCCATGTCGTTCAATCGGATATGAGAGCTTTTGAAACCATGCCCTCGGACTTTGTTTAAGTCCATATATTGCCTTATGGAGTCTACAAACCTGTTGGCACTCCCCCTCAGCAGTAAACCCCGGAGGCTGCTGCATATAGACTTCCTCTTATAGATCTCCATAAAAGAAAGCATTTTTAACATCAAGTTGAAATAAGGGCCAATCACGTACCACATCTACTGAAAGAAGAACACGCAAAGTGGAGTGTCGAGCAACTGGTGAGAACGTGTCCATATAGTCAACACCATAGGTCTGCATAAAACCTCGTGCCACCAATCTTTCTTTGTAACGATCAATGCTCCCATCTGCACAATGTTTAACAATAAACACCTATTTGCAACTTACAACAGATGCGCCAAGAGAAGCAGAAACCAGACTCCATGTACCACGGGATTGCAAAGCAGCCATTTCCTCTTCCATAGCAAGACGCCACCGGCTATCTCTCAAGACATTCTGGTATGTCCATGGAATTTTCACGGCAGATAGAGCAATTGCAAATCTCTGAAAATCTCCTGTAAGGCGATGAAAAGAGACCTGAGAAGCAAGTAGATAGATAAGATGCACAAGTACGCCTCTGCTTCCGAATGGCGATGGGTAAGTCCAGATCCTCGGGAACCTCATCTTACACTGATCCCTGTACAGAAATATCTCCAGACCCATCGTTAGAAGCCATGTTATCAGAACAAATCTGGGGCATGCTTGATGACGGGCGATAACCGTGAGCAGAAGGTGGCCGACACATATAGAATTTTGGTAACGGTGGAACAACAATCACATGCGACTGTGTAGATGGAGGAGATGGAAGGGGTGGTGGTGGTGGTATGACTGGTAAAGGAGATAACTGATTCATAGGAGGAGATGATATGTAGATCTCAGTATCAGTTTCCGAAGTAGTTAACCTGTCACCTGTAGGAGAGAAAAACATCACAGATTCAAAGAATGTAACATCGACGCTAACTGTTAAGAAATAGAAAGCGGAAGCACAATTGAAAATAAAGAAGAATAAACATGCAAGAACAAAGATTTAACGTGGAACCCTACTCCGTGAGGAGCGTGATGAAACCACGGGAGAAGCCCTCAACGTGGCATATGCTTCTATTGCTTTTCTCAATAGATACAGGAGGTCTGGGGCTCCTTATATAGCCTCTCCAGAGCCTCCAAGTCCCACCACTGAACAATGTGGGACTAAACAACTGGGTGGGGTAAATGGATCTTCTCCAGGATCCATTACCCTGCCACAACTCATGACGCATACAATGAATACTCCAACACTCCCCCTCAAGCTGGAGCATGCAATGCTCAGCTTGGACAAACAGAAAGAAACTCAACTCAACGCTACAGGACACTACGAACAATATCAACCCAACGCGTACAACTGCTGCTGTCGAGGACGTTGCTTCTCATGCCGTGCAGGTGATGAGGATGAACGGGCTGGAGTGTGAGTTTGCTGAATCTCCTCGTCGGAGAGCATGTGCTCTGAACTGCGCCTGTCAGAGTCACTGCAACTGAAATGAATCTCCTCGTCGGAGTACTCTGGCCCGCCACAATAATGTGGACAACTGCTCCATCTCTGAAAAGGGCCAAACTAAATAAGAGCTGTGGCTGTGCAATCCTCGTCCGAGTCCACGATCGCTGGAGAATAGAGTATGAAAATAGTCTCCTCGTAGGAGAACCGGGTCTCTCCCATCTGGCCCAGAGAATGGTGCACTACTCTGGTGTACCTATGATACTACATGAAAATCCTTGCTGACATGGCATAGGGAATGGTCCTCTACTCTGGAGTCCCTATGGCTCACATGAAAACTCTGGCCGAACAACAACAAGAAAGATGGGGACCACTACAAAAGATGGCAAACATGTGCTCATCTGAAAAGACTGCATACTTGTGGTGTCTAAAACTGGAGTCTCTCTCTGGAGAACTCGAAAAATGAGCCTCTCAACTTGGAGTGCCTCGAACTTGGACTCTGACCAATCTGAATGTCGAGTCTGAATTACTGCAGTGAAGTCTGAACAACCGACCGGGCATCTGGAATATGAAATCTGTCACTGAACCAGAACTGAAACTGGAATCTGAATCGTCAGAGTGATGATGCCGAAGAAATCTACACAATACTCCCCATTTCTCCCATACGTTGTTGAAAAACATGGACGTCGACCAAGTTGGGAGAAGACAAGACAAATGGGGAGCTTCGCCGTCTCTGAGAGTTACCGCCATGATGCGCCTGATGTGCAGGCGAGATCTTGCGCCGCTGTAGGGATTCAAAGAAGGTGTTGCTGAGAGTCACACCTGTTGAAGGAGGGGCATCGCATGAAGCTGGAGGAAGGGCAGTTGATGGGTTTCGCTCGCCTGGAGATGAAGGGCCATTGCGCGCGGGGGAAGGAGTTCGAGCGAAGAGGGTGCCGCCTGGGCCTGCGTCGGCCTTGAAGAGCCCACCTGCGCCCTTCAAAGGGGCTTCGACATCATCGGTTCACGAGGGTTCCGTCTGGTCTTCATCGATGGGGCTTCCAGGGCTGCGGCCTGGAGTTGTGCTGCCTGGAGGCCAGGAGATCAGATCTCGCTCCTGGCGACGATGGAGGGCTCGCATGGTTCTGGAGAAACTCCAGAAGCTTCAGATCGCCGCATAGCGGCTTTGTTGACAAGAACCGACACCATGATGCAGAGGATTTCTTGACAGCACATCTAGGTTTTCAAAAACTAAAACCTAGCAATAATAGTATGTTCCCGGATGATTTGGTGCAACAGATCTTGAACAAACTCACATGTAAATCTTCAACAAAAAGTGGCTCTCGAAAAATAAACAACAATTCAAGAACAAATCTCCGAGAATCAAACCCGCTCTGATACCATGTTAAGAAATAGAAAGCGGAAGCGGAATCGGAAATAAAGAAGAATAAATATGGAAGAACAAAGATTTAATGTGGAACCCTACTTCGTAAGGAGCGAGATGAAACCACGGGAGAAGCCCTCAACGGGGCATATGCTTCTATTGTTTTTCTCAATGGATACAGGAGGTCTGGGTCTCTTCATATAGCCTCTCCAGAGCCTCAAAGTCCCACCACTGGACAACGTGGGACTAAACAATTGGGTGGGGTAAATGGATCTTCTCCAGGATCCATTTACCCTGCTACAACTCATGACGCATACAATGAATACTCCAACACTAACAAAGTATTTTCTACGTAATGGGTCATAACACCGATATCCCTTTTGAGTCCTACAATATCCCACAAACACGTATTTGATAGCTCTAGGAGAGAGCTTGTCAAGACCTGGAGCCAACTGGTGGACAAACGTGACAGAACCAAAGACACGAGGAGTAAGAGAGAACAACTCCTTCTCAGGAAAGGCTATAAAGAAAGGAGTCTTCTCACCCAAAACAGACGAGGGCATGCGATTTACCAGATAACATGTCGTGAGAACGACATCACCTAAAACGAATGTGGAGCCTGACTCTGAATAAGTAGGGCCCGAGTGATGTCAAGTAGATGACAATGTTTCCTCTCTGCAACACTATTTTGCTGTGAAGTATAAGCACATGATGTTTGATGAATTATACCACGAGTCACGAGATGACAAGAACAATGAAAGTGCATGAGTACAAAATTCTAATGCATTGTCAGACCTCACAATTTTCACAGAAGTAGAGAAAATATTTTGCACCTCATTGATAAACATTTGAATCACATCTCCTGCTTCAGATTTATTTTTTAATAGATGTACCCAAGACAAACGAGAAAAATCATCGACTGCAACAAGATAAAACATGTGTCCCTGGTGATCAGGAACACGTCTAGGACCCCAAATATCAATATGGACTAACTCAAAAAGGGAGCTACTGCTCCGACTTTGACGACTCGAAAAAGCGGACCGATGATGCTTTCTCAACTGACACGCTTCGCACTAGAAGGACGATCTCGGAGACATCTGAGGCCAAATACGACACATCTTCTGAAGAGGTAGGTACCAAAATGCAGATGCCATGTATATGGAGAGGCTAGTCCTGTGGAATGGAGTGACGCGCCTACATATGGAGTACGGACCAGACGATAAAGACCGCCCTGCTCACGGCCACAACAAATCACTTTGCCTGTAAGTATGTCCTGAAAAACAAGAGACGATGGGTCAAAAATAGCTCGACAGTTCAACTCCTTTGTAATCTGGCTAATGAATAGTAAATTCATAGAGACATCAAAAGCATGAAACACATTCTGCAATCGCATGGAAGGCGACAATCTAATCTCCCCATGTCCTATGATCGGGGAATAAGTCCCATCGGATATCACTACAGTTCGTCCTGGTGGAACCTGTCCTCTTTGTCTCCACATAAGTGATGTGTCACTCCTGAGTCCATAATCCATTATGTAATCGTAGATCCATCACAAGAGGTGAGGGCATAAGGGCTACCTGAGGTACTGGCAGAGGCGGATGTGCTGGCAGAAGCAGAGGCTGCTACATCTGAATGGCCTCCTGAAGCTGTGTCTGGAGGCATGATGTTCCTCAGTCTGGCTTCGAGGTCATCAAATCACTGGTCCAAAGAAGATGGTGCAGGAGACTCAACCTGTTCTGCTACCCGAGCTGATGCTGGAAAACCATGCTTAGAATAACATGTATCCTCAGAGTGACCAGGACGGCGACAATAAGTGCAGGGCTGACGGATCTGACCCCCTCTACTACGGGGACCACGACCACAAAAAGTAGACGAGCCACCTCTTCCCCTGGATGCAGCCATCTCCGAAGGTATCTGGCTAGTAGTAGAGCTCGGGACAGTGATCCGACTGAGTCGGCGGAAAGCTTCCTCCATAGGAGGGATAGTGGCGTCAACAAGAATCTGAGAGCGGGCAACATCGTACTCTGGATCAAGGGCAACAAGGAATACCCTAATCATGGTAGCATTTCTGTATATCTTTTGCTGCTTAGGAGTGGCCATCAAAGGCATGAAACTATGGAGCTTCTCAAACATCCCTTGCAAGCATGTGTACAGTGAGTGAATAGGTCGTCCATTCTGCTTGTCTGTAAAAATATCATGCTGGAATTGAAGTATCTTGGTCTCATTACGTGCCTGTGAATATGTCGCAGCCAGAATATCCCACATTGCCTTTGCCGTGGGCTGATGCAGCACATCGTTGGCGATCTCTATCGTCAACGTCCCAGAAAGCCAAATTTTGACGTACGCGTCATAGGCGTAAATCCCTATTTTCTCTGTCGGCTCATCATCGGTAAGAATATGTTTCTTACCGTTAGACTTCATGAGGCTCAAGAACTGCATCGCCCAAAGCTCATAGTTCGTCCCGTCCATCTTGACAATCGGCGCCGGACCTCTGAAGGCACCTGTGGTGGGTACGTCAACTTTGTTTTCTGACATGATGCCGAACGAAAATTACAGGGTATGTAGACCAATAGAGTGGTGTCTACAATGGCATATGGGGATTTGATTGCATTTGTAGACTTATGCAATCAAATCCATCTACCAAGATGCGCGAAGAAGGAGAGCAAGTACTGGGGCCGACGACACTTGGGTGCCGACGACCTAGGCGGGCTGAGGTTGCCCGCGATCAACGGCGGTGCTGACAGGAGGAGGCCGCAGTGGGTTGGCGGGGCCTGGGCGACGGGAGACCGACAGGCAGAGGCCGCAGGTGGCACCGCAGGAAGCTGGAAGCTCCGGCCTGGGGTGGCGGTACCGGCCTGGTGGCGGCGACACTGAAGGATAGAGAAGGAGGCGGCCCAGAGGAGGAGGCGGCGGGCGGCCTGCGTGTAGCGGCGACGTTGAGGAGGAGAGAGGGGGGGCTAGCGGAGGGGGCTAGGGTTAGGGTTAGGTATACGAGCTCCGGTCTAGGACCGCCGCTCTGATACCATGTTGGAAGAAATGAGTGCCTTGTTATTTCTGAGAACCCTAGGATCTCTTATATAGATAAGAAGCCTATGGGTAAATTACATAAGGTGGAAACATGGAAATAAAAATAAAGAAACAGTACATATAGAATATAGAAATACGTAAATATCTCTACAAAACCAGAAAAGGTTCTTTTTTCAGCTGCAACAGGGATGAAGTAGGTATGCCCCTTGGCCCCATTACTTTTTTTGTGTTGGTTGCAAACACATTGGCGATTATGTTGGATTTAGCAGCGGAAGGTGGATTTTTTCGGGGGTACTCGAGGGAGGATATCTCGATCCCGATTCTTTAATACGCCGAGGATACGATTTTTTGTATTAAAGAGGGGGTTGAAGAATGCAGGCGGTTAGAGTTGTAGTAGACATCTTTGGGCAGGTGTCGAGATTGAGGGCAAATGAGGTAAAATCTGCTTTTGTCCATTTAACCAATCTCAGGAGATAGTGACTTACGAGGGAATATTTGGAACTGCACGTCAAAGCTTGCCCCTTAACTATTTTGGTATGCCTTTGGTATGCAGGAGGCTAAGGCAGGGGGATTGATTGTCGATGAATGAGATGTTAAGAAAGCCGGCGGGATGAAGGTGGCATGGCAATCAAGAGGACGGAGACTAGTGCTAGTGAAAGCAATCTTATCGACAATCCTAATCTAATTTATGTCTACCAGATTGATACCGATCGGGGTTCGTAAATGGCTGGAAGGGGTAGTGACTATTGAGGCATTTCTTCTGGGCAGCTACTTCGGAGGGAAAGGGAATGACCTTAATGGGCTGGGGGATGATGATGAAGCCAACCAAGGAGTGTGGATTGAGTGGGTTGAGAATTGAGGACATGAACAAGGCTTTGTTGTCGAAGTGATTTCTGAGGATTTATGGGGATGGGACAGATTTGTCTTCATGTACGGTGAAATCCATTTACTATATTTCGTCTAGCTTGTATGCAAATGCTAGAGTTGTGATCGTGTAGACAACTTTATGAAGAGGTATTTGCATCATGCTACCGGATATAGCAGCCTCGATGCAGCAATTGTTAGGAAACTGGAGAGGTTTCATATTTTGGAAGGACAATTGGACGGACAGCTCGAGATTGTGCTAGAATTTGGGGTTGGAAATTATCCATGAGGGTAAAGATATTTTTCTGGTTGATGAGAGGACGACATATGCTGGGTGCTAGTAGAATTCCCCGGTTGAGAGGAGACATGCATAAGATGTAGTGAAGCAACATAAGATAGAACCTCTCTTTTTCAAGTGTCCCAGGTCTATGGAGACATGTAAGAGAGTCAGTCTGCAAGGGGTAAGTTGGGACAATTTTGAGTCCTTCTGGGACTCCTTTTGTTCAAATTGGACATGATCATATGAAGGGATGTCAAGAGTTTACGTAATGGTATGGGCCATCTGCCTGGGAAGAAATGATGTTGTGTTCAAGGAGGAGAGATTTTACGCAGAGAATGTATTCGAGCATGCTAGAGCTATTTGTGAGAGTTGGTGTTTGTAAATATGCATTTATTTTTTATTATTAATATATTCTTTGGATGGGTCTCTAAAGGAGGTTCATCTTATTTCTTAAAAAAAAGAACAACCCCACCTGTAAATGATTTTATAGGTCGTGGACCACTCTAATCTGCGACTTATGTGGAATGCGCATCTTGAGTCCATGATCAAGACATCCTGGATCTGTTTATGGCAACAATCAACTCAAAGCATCTACGTCTTCGATTTCAATATGATCCGCTCCGGTTGAATTGGTTGTTATATTTTTGTCATGTCACTTCTGTATCAACACTATTCCACGTTGTGTCATGACATGTTGCAGAAAAGTGTAACTTTTAATTCTCTTCCATTTACAATCCTATCCTTTGACATGTCCTCCTTTTCCTTGCTTTTAACGAAGAGTAACTATGCCTTTGCATCTAAGGTGGTCATCCTATGAGTTCCTTGTCCATCAACTCTTTCAAAAATTTGGTTGACTTGACATGGTCCATGGCACCATATACTTTTAACAACTTTATATAGCCCTCGATCTAAGGTGACTTGTTGGGGTCTAGGCTATATTTTTAGGGTTTTTATAACTTGTGCCTATCCTGACTTTTGCAATATCAGTTATGCCCCTCTCCTTTTTGGAATATCAATCATGTCCCAGACTTCTTGCACTGTTATCATTTGTGCCCTTCCGTTAGTTTGACCGTCAACTAATTGAACTTAACTATGTTCATTCAAACTATGGTGTGGTTAAGAGGGGCATAATCGTCCCTCTCTTCCTCCCCCTGACCTCCTCCTCCACCCATCCCTCCACCTTGACCTCCTCCTCCACAACCCAAACATGGCCTCGACCTCCTACCCCCTCCTCCTTCCTCTCGTATCCTCTACTCCCATCTTTGTTTGTGTATCCTCTAAGCCACTACCCCTCCTCAACCTATGCTACCACTATGCTCCCCTCTATGTCCATGTTCTTATCTTCACTTCGGTTATCTTTCCTTCTCATTCCTTAGTCTTTTAGCATCCTATTTCCTTGTCATTATTCTGTTGTGTATCATTGATTTGCCATCAACGAACAACACACCCAACAATCACAGTAGGATCTCTTCTCCCTCCAAGTTCTTCCTCTATCTTCCAAAACCCATTATATGGCTGCACTACTCTCCCTCATCCCTCGCTGGAGTACCCATTCACCACCTCCAGATCATCCCTTATCTGAGTATACACCCTTAAATTACCCCAAAGTCGAGTTTTAAGAACCACGACCTGGAGCAGACCTATCGTATTTACAGGTTCAAGACTTAGAGCGCAAGACGATCATCACAATTCTAAAGAGATTGACCTAATCCTCTTGATCCCCTCCTCCTCCACCTAGCCCTTCGCCTCGACCTCCTCCTCCACCACCCTAACTTGACCTTGACCTCATGCTCCCACCCCACCTCCTCCTCCTCCCTTTCGTATCCTTTGCTCCCATCTATGTCCGTGTATCCTATGTGCCACCACTCCCTCCTCAACCTGCGCCACCACCCCTTCTTTCTCATGTATCCTATGCTCCCCTCTTTCTCCGTATTTTTCTCTGCACTTCTATTATCTTTCCTTCTCATTCCATGGTGTTCTATAAACATATTTCCTTGTTATTATTCAATCGTGTATCGTTGATTTGCCATCAACAAAAAACACATTCGACGACCACAGTAAGATCTCTTCTACCTCCAAGTTCTTCCTCTATCTTCCACAAAACATCATATAACTGCACTACTCTCCCTCATCCCTCGTCAGAGTACCCACTCACCACCTACATATCATCCCTTATCTAAGCATATACCCCTAGATAACCCCAAAGTCGAGTTTTGAGGACCACGACC
The DNA here is from genome assembly GCA_037367405.1 of Ottelia alismoides. Classification (NCBI taxonomy): domain Eukaryota; kingdom Viridiplantae; phylum Streptophyta; class Magnoliopsida; order Alismatales; family Hydrocharitaceae; genus Ottelia; species Ottelia alismoides. Next base: position 224,655 of record JAZKJV010000407.1, read on the forward strand.
TAGAGCAGACATGTCATCTTTGCAGGTTCAAGACTTGGAGTGCAAGACGATCATCAAAATCCTATAGAGACTCGTTGCAGATTGCACCTTTGCCAGACTCCTATTGAATCACATGAGTAGCACCATGGTGTATTTGGCTTATGCTGCAAAAGGGGACAACATAGGCAAAGCCGCATTTGTCGCCCAAGGTTTTGTCGTTGCTAAAAACATGCAGCCATAAGATCCACATCAAACACGTGAAAGTTGTTTTGAACCTCTATATGAATCTCATCTTCGGCCATCATGTTTGCATCAAACATGCGCATGAAATAGGAGCGGAGGAGGAGGGAGGCAAAGGAGGGGAGGGTGATGGAGGAAGGAGTTGGGTGGGGATGAAGGAGTAAGGGGCTAAAGAGGGATGGGGGAAGAGGAGGAGGTGAGGGCGATTGAGGGGGAAGAGGCCGGAGGAGGACACATCTAGCCTAGGCATTTATTTCTAATTACCCTTGTGCCGAAGAGTTAACGTCTGTTTGGAATGTGGATAGAAGACCATTAAAATGCGGTGTACAAGCAATAATTGTGAAAGGTGTAGGGGCATAACTGATATTCCAAAAAAAGGAGGGGAATAACTGATATTGCAGAAGTTAAAAAGGGCATAAGTGATAAAAATCCTATTTTCATAGCAAACAACCATATACTAGATGGATAAAAATTAACGTCAGTTGTCTCCATTTATTAAAGAAGTTGATCCATGTCGATGTGGTCCACATTTTCTCTTTGGATTTTTTCGACTCATAAACAAGATATATTTTTATTTTCCTTCAGATGATGAACCTTCTCCAGTAATATTAAAATCCAATGGAATTTATTCATTGTCTAGAGAATCCAAACACTATTCTAACTAATTGTGCTTCTTTCAGTGGATTACATAGCTGAAATGTATGCTACATAGATTAAACATAAAGTAGGTTCGAAAGCATACCTGCTCCGACAAAAGATCCATTTGCAAAAAGTTCATTTCCTTGAGTTGTCAACGTCAGCCCAACGTTTACCAAAGTTCCTCCCGCTATTGTATACAACGTTGCCATTTGCAGTATGGTTGCCTTTCTAGCCGCTCTTTCGGACTGGCACAAATATTTCACACCATTATACAATTTTAAACCAAGCTTGAAATGTAAATTTATGGAAGATCATCAAACTGATTTTTGATGGTTGAAGTTGCTTGATGTGAAACAGTAACATGGACATGAATCAGTGATTGGCCAAAAAGCACACTTCCACAGTTCATAAATACCATCGATACAATATGTATTTTATGACTAGTTAGGATCGTGTTCCCAGCATTAACCAAGTCAAATATTATTTTATAAACCGGCAAAGCGTTCTCTCTACTTAAACCTTATACTTCAAGGACGGGGTTAGTTGATTTCGTGGTGGGAGTAAAACCCTTTTGTTTCTTTTGTTTGGAAGGTTTAAAAAAAGACTACTTGGATACAGTAGTCATTGGTATTGTAATATTGAAGGGTTAAAACCAAGAAATTCTCACGATGTAACATTGTTTGTGGACTAGAAAATTAAAGGGAACGGTTTCCAAGAAGCACATGAATAAGTACTATAAAAACAGGCACCCTTGAGGAGTTCACATTTGTACAAGGAGAAAGAATGAATTGCATTTATGAGAGGCTCTTGGGTTCTCTTACGTAGGAGATGAAACAATTGAACAAATTATATAAAAAAGACAAAATTAATAGATAATAAGAAAACAATAAGAAAAATAACAAATATCTCAACACTCTTCCTGAAGTTGGAGCGTAGATATCGATCAGACTCGGCTTGGAACGTATCTGCTAAGGCCCTCTGGCTAGGGCCTTAGTAAGAACATATGATGTTTGGTCTCCAGAGCTGACATGCGTAGTGGCGATAAGACCCTTTTGTATCATGTCACGAGTGTAGTGACAGTCCACCTCTATGTGCTCAGTCCTCTCATGAAAAGAAGAGATGTTGGCAATTAAAATAGCAGTCCGATAATGAAGGTGCATGGGGAGAGGCACCTCTATAGTCTAACAGTAAGAACAAATCTGACACACTTCATCTCTGTGCTAGCTTGTGCCATGGCCCTGTATTCTGACTCAGCACTCGATCTGGTAACCACGGTCTACTTTTTGCTCTTCCATGAAACCAAGGAATTCCCTATGAACACAACGCAACCTGAAGTAGACTTCCTGTCCTCTGGACACCTAGCATAATCTGCATCTGCACATACTGTAACTGAGAGATGTGCCTCTACTAAAAAGAAGTCATGTACCTTGTGATGTCTCCAGATACCTCAGAATCATATGGATATACATCCATATGCGCATGTCTGTAACATCCGGATCTATACAAACCCGAACCCGATCCGATTAGAGTCAGTAAAACTCAATAAAGTCATCAATCAGTGTTAAATAACATAAATAGATCAATTGATCGTGGATCAAAAGTCGTTCGGGCGAAATCGATCAAAAATCGATCGCATCGTAATGCGTGCCGGAAAAAGCCACGACACAAATTCGGAAACCCCAAAACAAACCGAGACCACCCAAAAATCCGATTCGACAAAATAAGACCAACGAAATCAACCGTTCATCGATTGGAGGTCGTTTGATATTTTAAATTTGTAAAATTTAATAACCAATCAAGACTGTATGTCGGAAATTTCGGGGATTCATCTTCGACCCGAAGTATATGAATATTATACTCATTTTGATCGTCATTCAGAGACGATCAAAACAAGTTATTATACGTCGAAATCAGGTACTCGATGCATGAATACGGGCGACTTTGGTATTCCACTTTAAAAGAGAGATAAAAGTAAAAAAAAAATATTTTTCTGCTGTTGACAACAGAGCAGACAGCCGGTTCTTTTCCAGGCCCCATTTGGCCTTCAGCCCCTCCACTTGGCTCCTTTGTATCCACATGTCAAACTCCAAGGGTCTTCCTTGGTTATATAAACAACGCCAACCCCTCTTTCTCTTGTCCTCTTTATTTCCTCCAAGCAACAGCCAATAGAGCCATCTCCAGTCCCCCGTTCTCTTCCAAAAAGCAGATGGATCGGCTCCCCATGGTTGAAACAAGAAGGCTTCTCACAACAGCTGAAGATCTGGAGCCCTTCCTTCTGCTGGAAATCCTCTGCTGAAGCCAAGACTGCTCTAAAGCAGCCATTAGCTGCTGTTTCCAGCAACGGGAAGAGCTGCAAAGAGCAGCAACTCCTTGCTCTTGGAGCCTGCTACTGCATGCTTCCAGTGAAGCCATCTGCTGCTCATAATCACTGATGCATGCATTATCTCCTCCAAATTTGAGATCAATAGAGGTACAATCTTCCATTCCTCTTGCTACAATCTATGCAATCAAAATCCTCTCCTCTTCCATTTCTCCTCTAATCTTTTCTCTCTTTTCTCTCCTTAGCTGCTGAAAAACAGCTACTGGAGCTTCTGAGTGTCAGAATTCTGGAGCCCAAACCATTGCAAATTATTGTAGTAGCTGCTACAATAAAGTTGCTACCCCTCTCTTCAGTATTTCCAATCATACAACAAGAAGTTGTTGCCCTCTTTGGTGTCTCAAGCTGCTGCCATTAGCAACAATTACTGCTGCTCTAAAGCAGTTGGTAGACCCCTAGAGCAGTCAAACAATCAAAGGATCTTGCATGCAAGAATCCTCTCCAAGGTTTGGAGAAATAGGTACAATCTATCCCTCTTTTGCTGCCATCCATGTTCTTGCACAATTATCTAAAGCTGCCTCATCCACATAATATTATATTCATATTGGAAATAATTGAAAACTGCGTTAGTACATATATCACATCTTATAGCATCTCATTTACATACAGCTCTGTGCAAAAATATAACCTCTTCTTTCGATCATCAGTAGAAAAACAAAGAAGAAAATAGAGTTCTACTTAAGGTAGATGCAGAGTTCTGCTAAAAAAAATAATAATAAAAGAGTTTTTATTAAGGGGGGGACTTATTGGAGATAAGATGGATTGAGGATGGAAAGGACATGAAGGTAGTGACATGGAAGTACAAGATAGAAAGGATGTTGGGAGAATTATGTAAACTAGATTCTGAACTTCTTAATTATAATGCTGGACAGTATGTATGTAAGAATATAAAATCAAGGACATTTGATTCTTCTACTATTGGATCTCAAGGATAATATGGCTTTCAGCTTTTCAGGTACCAGTTTTAACTCTACCTTGAATTAGTTGAACTTGAAAATGAAAGCATCAGCGTTTTATTGTGGGGTGATTAGAAGGAGAAATCAAGAATTAGAGGTAAATATTTACAATGAATTCAGACTCCTGTCTGTAGAGCAACAAGATATAGTATTTTGAATCTCTCGATTTAAGGGATAGGAAGGAAAGCATAAGAGTTTTCTTGTGTAATAGTTAGAAGGACAAAAGCACGCCTTCCGATAAACTTATTGTACACGGCTCAAGTGTCATTTTTTAACTACATAATAAAAATGGTGATAATCTACTATATATATGATTTACTGGTTACAATGTTTGCCAAAACCTGATATTTAAACCATAATGAGTTAACCTATTTTTCCATGCTATGCATGTGTAGAGGACATTAAATGTAGCATTAAACTTGAATAGTCTTTGAAGTCAGGGATTATTTATTATCACATTCATATATAATTAGGTACAATTACTTATCAAATTACAGTTGGAAGGCAATTGTTGTAGTTGTTAAGAAGTTACATCTGGCATTTATAATACCATAGACACAAATGAAGCTGATGTAAATTATATATTGAATTACCAAGTCAGATATGTTGCCTTTCAATGAATCAAGAATTCACTTTGAGTACAGAATTCATATTAGCTATAGCTATAACTTGAAGCTACCCTATATTGTCAGCATATGTTTGATTTCTTCAATTAAAAGAGTTAAGGTGCCAACTCTTCAATAATAGGCATGACCTGATTGACTTTACCGAGCACCACGTAAACTTAACTTGACATAACTTGATACCTTTATAGATTTATGACTATATCCAGAGGAATATATATAAATATCATTGGTAAATGAACCACCTTTTGCCATTGCCTCGGCAATTTTATCTACATGGATAGAAATTTGTAATGACCTGAATCATGTTTTTATCTTCTTCTTGAAGTACAAATTTTAATAAATGTCAAGATTTATATTTCTAAAGGATGAAAGAATTAGGAAAATTATATGAAAATGAACTCAGATCCAGATCTAATGAGTAGCTTCTAATCTCATGATTATAAAAATGATAATCTGTGACCACAAGAACTGATCATCTTCATGAAATAATCCTTTAGGTATACTCTACTGACTATTGATCATTATCAATAAGATTATGGATCAAAAGAACTAAATCGGTGCAGTCAACCATAATAGAGATCGAGAAAATTTAAGAATCAAGTCAGCAATAGTGATTCAATGATGACTGATAAATATTGAGTGCCAGTCATGGTGACCTTTACACCTGACTGTGCGAGGGTGCGGTGACCCTCAGCTGGGCGGGAGATAGGAAGCCTAGTTAGGGCAGCGGCCGCCTAGTGCGCGGGTCTAGGATCCCAGTCTTTTTCTCGTTTTTTTCGCGAGCGCTCGCAGTTTTTACGCCTCTCTGGGATCCACAGGTTTCTTTTAAAGACCGGTTCCGCTGACCCTTGTTCTTTAGGGTGCCTAGGCAGGAGGACCCTTGGTTTTAGTTTTTCGAGCTCGTTAGCCCGAACCGGTCAGGCCGGTTTTTCTTTTAGAGCGACTTTTCTAGAGAGTCTCTCTCACCCGTCTCAGTGGCGTAGTTTTGGAGTAGACCTATCCCTCTATTGGACCGCCTTCCAATTAGAGGGCGAGACGGAAGAGCCTTTTGTAGGCTTCCTCACCACTTGAGTTTTGTTTACTTTCGCCAGCAGACTTGGCGATGCTACATCCGAATCATCCATGTATACATCTGAATCTTCTATGGCTACATCTGAATCAATTACAATTGAATTTGGAAAAGTTACATTTTTGGATTGAGTCACAATTGAGTTGGCTAAAGTTGAATTACAGTTAAATTGGTTACATGAAAGCTTGGTTGCAATTGAGTTGGTTTCCGTTGAACTAGTTACTTTTCTGCCAATAATTCCTGACAAAGAGAAAAGACCATATCAAGAAAATCATCCTTATCAGACTACAAGCTACTATCACAGTTGGTTGAAATAGCTAGTGGACGTGTTGGGAACTTAGTTAGGATGCATTTTACTCCACCGCATGCCTACGGAGGCACCCCAACCCTAAGGCTTCCTTACTACCTTAGAGTCATAGTGTGAGGTCTTACCTAGACCAAGACCACAGACTATCCACTAAGCTTGAGAAAATCAACAAGAAAAGAATCAAAACCCCGGGTCCATCATATACCCTTACTATGATCAATCCACAAGATTATTAATCATCATTATAAGCATTTAATAGAGATAATGATCATATCAGAGTCTCATCATTCACATTCTCAAATAGAAAGGCAATGACTTAAATATGGATCATATGATGTTTGTATATCAATGATTAATGTGGGTAATTAGTGTAGGATGAGTAGAATGGAGTTTTACATACCAAACAACTTGAAAGCCTGTTTCATTGCAAGTAGCTTTAAATTTTAATTGTCAAGGCCAAATTACTTGCTTTCTTTTGGAACCATTAAATTCCTGTTAAATTTAATAAATTAGATGTACTCAACGTTTGTTGATGTTCTTTTCTCCCTATTCCATGGATTGCAGGCAAAATACCTGCATCGTTGTATTGGGAGAATTGAACATCAGCTTCTACAGTTACAATTATCAGGTACGCATGCTATAGTTTATTCAAAATATTATATGCTTTTTATTTCTCTTCTGCTATAATTGGGATGCGTGTACATAATGCAATTTCTGTTGTTACACTGATATGGAAAATTATGCAAAATAATAGTGACATAGTGTAGTCCTGTGGCTTGTTATTAAATTTGCGAATGCCATTCTTACATATGAAAAAGAAAAATTTTCCCAAATTTTCAGCACCTTAATGTGATCTTTAGCGAATATGATACTGCGGATGATGTGTAAACGGGTATCCCAGGTCCGTTAAGGAGCGGGCATCACAATTTGGTATCAGAGCAGTGGTACCCCGCTACATACATTCGTAGTATTATTATTCTGATCACATTAAATCTTCGGATTGCGACAGTCCTTTGACTTGTCACGAGTCTGAAGGGGAAATATGACATTCAAAATTAATGACCACACATGTCACCAATTGCAACTAATTTCCATATGTATCCCAAGAAGAGAAAAAGCATAGTTAGAAATATCCATGAACACTAATGATATCGGTTCTTACATAGAACCATGGCATCCTGAATCGGTTTTTTTTGTTTTAATTGATTCTGAAGCGATAGACGAACTTCGAGTTCTAGCTTCAGTAGGTAGAGGTGCAGATGCCCTAGATCATCCTTGTCACATTATGGGTCGGGTGGCTAGTTGATCATCATAAGACTAATAGTCTGATAGCTACCAATGTTGATTGGTGGACATAAGATGGTAGCAGACTGTCTGCTATTACGGCTCAATAAGTTTGACCCAACTTTGGGAATGATTTGAATGTCAGCTCATCATGCCTTAAGTAATTAATTCATGAAGATGACTGTCTTCAAGATTCTGAACATACCCGAGTTTACCATTAAGAATACCTTACATGACTCCAAAATGGAGTACATTTCAGTGTTGAGAGCTCAAAGACTCATAGATCGTGAATGCGACACATTTCTAGTAATTATCGGAAAGACATCTGATGGAGAGCCGATGGCTCCTAACATCACGATTGTGTCAGATTATCCTAGTGTATTCTCTAATGATTTGTCAGGATTACCACCTGAGAAAGATTGAGTTTGAAATTACATTACTACCATATATACAACCAATCTCGATGGCTTTGTGCCGCTTGGCACTAGCCGACTTAAGAAAACTCAAGATGCATTCGCAAGAGTTACTTAACGTAGGTTTCGTAAGGCTGAACACTCCACCTTGAAATGCTCCAGTTCATTTTGTCAGAAAGAATGATGGATCGATGAGATCGTACATAGATTACATTTAGATGAACAAGAAAACGGTGAACAACCATTATGCTCTGCCACACATAGATGACTTATTTGATCAGTTACAGGGATCTTCGGTATCCTCGAAGATCGACATTCAACATGGTTACCATCAACCGAGGATTTGATATTCGAATATTCCAAAAACAACATTCAAGATTAGATATGGGCACTACAAGTTCGTCGTGATGACATTTGGGTTCACAAATGGCCCTACAACTTTTATGGATATGATGAACAGGACTTCCGTCCATACTTGGACGAGTTTGTAATTGTATGCATCTATGATGTGTTGCTGATATATCCCCGAAATAAATAGGGATCACATCAGTGATCTAAAGACAGACATGGATATACTTCAAAAGTACAAGTTGTAAACCAAGTCGAGCAAATGCAAGTTCTAATTATCCTAATCCTTGGGCATGTCATTTCTGGAGCAGGTATGCCAGTTGACCCTACGGACATTAAGGAAGTTATGTCTTGGGAACATCTCAAGACAATCATTCGAATTTGAAGCTTCCCTGAACTAGATAGTTATTACAGACGTTTCGTCAGTAGCTTTTCTTGACTCATTCTTTTCCTGACACGTGAAGAGAGTTCCTTTCATTTGGAATTATTATGCGAACAGGCGTCAGGACATCGAAGGAAAGATTGGCGATTGTGCCTATCTTTGCGCTTCCTTCACGCACCCAGGATTATGCCGTATATACTTATGCTGCAAGAGAAGGTTTAGGAACGGTTCTGATGCAGCCAAGTCATGTGAGTGTTTATGCATCATATCAATTGAGGTCGCATGAACGGAATTACCCCATCCTTGACTTGGCGTCGGTGATAGTTATCTTCGCTTTAAAGATCGGGCTCTACTATCTCTATGAGGTGAATTTCAAAATTTTCACAGATCGTAAAGGTTTAAAGTACATCTATGATCAAAAGGAGATAAACATGAGACGATGTATTACCATCTCGATAAAGGAAACATGGTGGCAAATGCGCTTACCAGTGGCAAATGCGCTTACCAGTAGAGCTCATGCACATACGATAAACTTGCTATACACGTGTAATGTACTCACAAGCTTTGACTAATTAGCATCCATATGAGAGTGCATCTATATATATATATATATATGTTGTCGTGCCTCAGCGATTCAACGGTCTTTAGAATTGCATATTAGAAGGTCAGAGAACAGATCCTGGAATTCGAAACAGATACATGCGGGTCATCAAAGACTAAGGTGATGATTTTGTAATAACCAAGTTCATTTTGTGGAAAGTTGGCCGGGTAGCTATACCCAACGATGAACAGTTATGTAGAGACATCCTTGATGAGGCACACAGTTCTCGATTATCTATTCATCCTAGCAACACCAAGATGTATTGTGATTAACGTCAACATTCTAGTGGAACGAGATGAAGCGAGATGCAATACATCTCGTTAGTAGATGCTTGACTTGTCAGATAGCCAAGGCTGAGTACAAGAGACTACCCGGATTATTGCAGTTCTCCCTTTCCCTAGTAGAAATGGGAGATAATTTCTATGAATCTTGTTACTAGACTACCGAAGACATCATATGGACACAATGTTTTTGGATCATTGTTAACGGATTGACCAACTCATCCCACTTCATACATGTCAGCATGACATACACTTTATCGAGATTAGCTAGATTATATGTGAAGAACATTATCAAACTTCATGATATACCATCTAAGGTAATGTCTGACCGAGACTTGAGGTTTACATCGCACTTCTAGTTCCAGTTCATGTCAATACTTCAGAAAAGCTATACATATCGTCGGAAAAGAGATTTAGAATTTCAAGTAGTATGATCCTCTTCTCTTAATCCATTTAAATTGAAACTTATCAATATTCAACTCAATTCTTTATACTGATGGAAATTCCTGAAAACACATGAAAGAGATTAAGAGTTTCTACGAGTATCTCACATGAACGGAGTACAGAGATTTGGTGTTCATAGCAAGATGATACCACAATATATTAGACCATTTGAGATTATTACTCGTAGGTGTAAGGTGGTCTATCGAGTAACCTTTTCTCCACACCTATCAACCATTCACTACACCTTTCACAATATCCAACCTGAGGAAGAGCATACACGACCCCCGAGGTGGAGCCAAATTTGACATATGCGGAAAGACCGGTATAGATACTCGATAATACTGCAAAGAAGCTCCGCATCGAAGAAATTCCCAAGTCAGAGAGCTATGTCACCGACATGGTGACAAAGAAGCGACATGGGATAACCGAAACAGACATGCAGATAAGATACCGCAACTTTGTCAGATAATGGTCAAAACAAGCACATTTAACTATGAATATTGAAAGAACATGGCTTGTTTTCTCTTTGAGGATTTTATGGGCTTAAAAACCCTTTGAGGTTTTTATGGCCAGATAAGATCCAAACAAGACACAAAGTAACCTTGACTCGAGTCTCGAGGACGAGACTCCCTTTGAGGTTTTTATATTTGTAACATCCGGATCTATACAAACCCGAACCCGATCCGATTAAAGTACGTAAAACTCAATAAAGTCATCAATCAGTGTTAAATAACATAAATAGATCAATTGATCGTGGATCAAAAGTCGTTCGGGCGAAATCGATCAAAAATTGATCGCATCGTAATGCGTGCCCGAAAAAGCCACGATGCAAATTCGGAAACCCCAAAACAAACCGAGACCACCCAAAAATCCGATTCGACAAAATAAGACCAACGAAATCAACCGTTCATCGATTGGAGGTCGTTTGATATTTTAAATTTGTAAAATTTAATAACCAATCAAGACTGTATGTCGGAAATTTCGGGGATTCATCTTCGACCCGAAGTATATGAATATTATACTCATTTTGATCGTCATTCAGAGACGATCAAAACAAGTTATTATACGTCGAAATCAGGTACTCGATGCATGAATACGGGCGACTTTGGTATTCCACTTTAAAAGAGAGATAAAAGTAAAAAAAAATATTTTTCTGCTGTTGACAGCAGAGCAGACAGCCGGTTCTTTTCCAGGCCATTCCATTTGGCCTTTAGCCCCTCCACTTGGCTCCTTTGTATCCACATGTCAAACTCCAAGGGTCTTCCTTGGTTATATAAACAACGCCAACCCCTCTTTCTCTTGTCCTCTTTATTTCCTCCAAGCAACAGCCAATAGAGCCATCTCCAGTCCCCCGTTCTCTTCCAAAAAGCAGATGGATCGGCTCCCCATGGTTGAAACAAGAAGGCTTCTCACAACAGCTGAAGATCTGGAGCCCTTCCTTCTGCTGGAAATCCTCTGCTGAAGCCCAGACTGCTCTAAAGCAGCCATTAGCTGCTGTTTCCAGCAACGGGAAGAGCTGCAAAGAGCAGCAACTCCTTGCTCTTGGAGCCTGCTACTGCATGCTTCCAGTGAAGCCATCTGCTGCTCATAATCACTGATGCATGCATTATCTCCTCCAAATTTGAGATCAATAGAGGTACAATCTTCCATTCCTCTTGCTACAATCTATGCAATCAAAATCCTCTCCTCTTCCATTTCTCCTCTAATCTTTTCTCTCTTCTCTCCTTAGCTGCTGAAAAACAGCTACTGGAGCTTCTAAGTGTCAGAATTTTGGAGCCCAAACCATTGCAAATTATTGTAGTAGCTGCTACAATAAAGTTGCTACCCCTCTCTTCAGTATTTCCAATCATACAGCAAGAAGTTGTTGCCCTCTTTGGTGTCTCAAGCTGCTGCCATTAGCAGCAATTACTGCTGCTCTAAAGCAGTTGGTAGACCCCTAGAGCAGTCAAACAATCAAAGGATCTTGCATGCAAGAATCCTCTCCAAGGTTTGGAGAAATAGGTACAATCTATCCCTCTTTTGCTACCATCCATGTTCTTGCACAATTATCTAAAGCTGCCTCATCCACATAATATTATATTCATATTGGAAATAATTGAAAACTGCGTTAGTACATATATCACATCTTATAACATCTCATTTATATACAGCTCTGTGCAAAATATAACCTCTTCTTTCGATCATCAGTAGAAAAACAAAGAAGAAAATAGAGTTCTACTTAAGGTAGATGCAGAGTTCTGCTAAAAATAATAATAATAATAAAAGAGTTTTTATTAAGGGGGGGACTTATTAGAGATAAGATGGATTGAGGATGGAAAGGACATGAAGGTAGTGACATGGAAGTACAAGATAGAAAGGATGTTGGGAGAATTATGTAAACTAGATTCTGAACTTCTTAATTATAATGCTGGACAGTATGTATGTAAGAATATAAAATCAAGGACATTTGATTCTTCTACTATTGGATCTCAAGGATAATATGGCTTTCAGCTTTTCAGGTACCAGTTTTAACTCTACCTTGAATTGGTTGAACTTGAAAATGAAAGCATCAGAGTTTTATTGTGGGGTGATTAGAAGGAGAAATCAAGAATTAGAGGTAAATATTTACAATGAATTCAGACTCCTGTCTGTAGAGCAACAAGATATAGTATTTTGAATCTCTCGATTTAAGGGATAGGAAGGAAAGCATAAGAGTTTTCTTGTGTAGTAGTTAGAAGGACAAAAGCACGCCTTCCGATAAACTTATTGTACACGGCTCAAGTGTCATTTTTTAACTACATAATAAAAATGGTGATAATCTACTATATATGATTTACTGGTTACAATGTTTGCCAAAACCTGATATTTAAACCATAATGAGTTAACCTATTTTTCCATGCTATGCATATGTGTAGAGGACATTAAATGTAGCATTAAACTTGAATAGTCTTTGAAGTCAGGGATTATTTATTATCACATTCATATATAATTAGGTACAATTACTTATCAAATTACAGTTGGAAGGCAATTGTTGTAGTTGTTAAGAAGTTACATCTGGCATTTATAATACCATAAACACAAATGAAGCTGATGTAAATTATATATTGAATTACCAAGTCAGATATGTTGCCTTTCAATGAATCAAGAATTCACTTTGAGTACAAAATTCATATTAGCTATAGCTATAACTTGAAGCTACCCTATATTGTCAGCATATGTTTGATTTCTTCAATTAAAAGAGTTAAGGTGCCAACTCTTCAATAATAGGCATGACCTGATTGACTTTACCGAGCACCACGTAAACTTAACTTGACATAACTTGATACCTTTATAGATTTATGACTATATCCAGAGGAATATATATCAATATCATTGGTAAATGAACCACCTTTTGCCATTGCCTCGACAATTTTATCTACATGGATAGAAATTTGTAATGACCTGAATCATGTTTTTATCTTCTTCTTGAAGTACAAATTTTAATAAATGTCAAGATTTATATTTCTAAAGGATGAAAGAATTAGGAAAATTATATGAAAATGAACTCAGATCCAGATCTAATGAGTAGCTTCTAATCTCATGATTATAAAAATGATAATCTGTGACCACAAGAACTGATCATCTTCATGAAATAATCCTTTAGGTATACTCTACTGACTATTGATCATTATCAATAAGATTATGGATCAAAAGAACTAAATCGGTGCAGTCAACCATAATAGAGATCGAGAAAATTTAAGAATCAAGTCAGCAATAGTGATTCAATGATGACTGATAAATATTGAGTGCCAGTCATGGTGACCTTTACACCTGACTGTGCGAGGGTGCGGTGACCCTCAGCTGGGCGGGAGATAGGAAGCCCAGTTAGGGCAGCGGCCGCCTAGTGCGCGAGTCTAGGATCCCAGTCTTTTTCTCGTTTTTTTCGCGAGCGCTCGCAGTTTTTACGCCTCTCTGGGATCCACAGGTTTCTTTTAAAGACCGGTTCCGCTGACCCTTGTTCTTTAGGGTGCCTAGGCAGGAGGACCCTTGGTTTTAGTTTTTCGAGCTCGTTAGCCCGAACCGGTCGGGCCGGTTTTTCTTTTAGAGCAACTTTTCTAGAGAGTCTCTCTCACCCGTCTCAGTGGCGTAGTTTTGGAGTAGACCTATCCCTCTATTGGACCGCCTTCCAATTAGAGGGCGAGACGGAAGAGCCTTTTGTAGGCTTCCTCACCGCTTGAGTTTTGTTTACTTTCGCCAGCAGACTTGGCGATGCTACATCCGAATCATCCACGTATACATCTGAATCTTCTATGGCTACATCTGAATCAATTACAATTGAATTTGGAAAAGTTACATTTGAGATTGGATTGAGTCACAATTGAGTTGGCTAAAGTTGAATTACAGTTAAATTGGTTACATGAAAGCTTGGTTACAATTGAGTTGGTTTCCGTTGAACTAGTTACTTTTCTGCCAATAATTCCTGACAAAGAGAAAAGACCATATCAAGAAAATCATCCTTATCAGACTACAAGCTACTATCACAGTTGGTTGAAATAGCTAGTGGACGTGTTGGGAACTTAGGATGCATTTTACTCCACCGCATGCCTACGGAGGCACCCCAACCCTAAGGCTTCCTTACTACCTTAGAGTCATAGTGTGAGGTCTTACCTAGACCAAGACCACAGACTATCCACTAAGCTTGAGAAAATCAACAAGAAAAGAATCAAAACCCCGGGTCCATCATATACCCTTACTATGATCAATCCACAAGATTATTAATCATCATTATAAGCATTTAATAGAGATAATGATCATATCAGAGTCTCATCATTCACATTCTTATTGTAGGATGAATAGAATGGAGTTTTACATACCAAACAACTTGAAAGCCTGTTTCATTGCAAGTAGCTTTAAATTTTAATTGTCAAGGCCAAATTACTTGCTTTCTTTTGGAACCATTAAATTCCTGCTAAATTTAATAAATTAGATGTACTCAACGTTTGTTGATGTTCTTTTCTCCCTATTCCATGGATTGCAGGCAAAATACCTGCATCGTTGTATTGGGAGAATTGAACATCAGCTTCTACAGTTACAATTATCAGGTACGCATGCTATAGTTTATTCAAAATATTATATGCTTTTTATTTCTCTTCTGCTATAATTGGGATGCGTGTACATAATGCAATTTCTGTTGTTACACTGATATGGAAAATTATGCAAAATAATAGTGACATAGTGTAGTCCTGTGGCTTGTTATTAAATTTGCGAATGTCATTCTTACATATGAAAAATAAAAATTTTCCCAAATTTTCAGCACCTTAATGTGATCTTTAGCGAATATGATACTGCGGATGATGTGTAAACGGGTATCCCAGGTCCGTTAAGGAGCGGGCATCACAATGTCTAAGCTATTCCATAAACTGACTTACTTTGCTCACGACAAAGGATATGCCGGATCTGGTAATAGTCAAATACAATAGCTTACCAACAAGCTCCCTATACCTC
Source organism: Ottelia alismoides (assembly GCA_037367405.1). Taxonomy (NCBI): domain Eukaryota; kingdom Viridiplantae; phylum Streptophyta; class Magnoliopsida; order Alismatales; family Hydrocharitaceae; genus Ottelia; species Ottelia alismoides. The sequence continues at coordinate 240,064 of JAZKJV010000407.1, forward strand.
CTCTTGTCAACCTCCTCAGTGTCATCATCATAGAGCTTCATGCTCGGGTCAATAGGAGTAGTCACAGGTCTACAATATGCCATGCACATCTCTGAAAGAAGATCTGTAACATACTTCCTGTAGGTCATCGTAAGACCTCCCTGGTTCCTAGCAAACTCTAGTCGAAGGAAGTAATGTAAATTACCAAGGTCCCTGAAATCCTCTGACAGTGCTAAGGTAAACCTCTTGAAATCCTCTAACAGTCTACACAAGGAAACCTAGTTTGCAAGAGGATAAGGAGCAGAGCGACGACCAGGGAGCAGATTCCCCACCATTGGATTCTGCTTGAGTTTCTTCGATTTGACATCAAAGTTAAGCAAAGATCTGGAGTTCTAGAGGCTCCATCTTAAGGCTTGATTCAGTTCCAGATCTTTACCCTTTACAGGTAAGTCTTCAGTCTTCATCTTCTTGTGCCTTATCTTATGTTCTAAGTTTGTCTTAGTCAGTCACTCATAGACTTATTCATCAAGAATTCTTCACCATATATCCATCGTTCACGCATGATCCTCTGTTAATCTTCAACGCTTCTTCACTATTGTTCTCTTCTCGATCCTTTCTTGGTCATGTAAAGACCAAGGACCCACTTTGGTCTCACATCCTTCGCCAACTAAGAGACCTTCATTTCGCTACCTATTATTACATCTTGTGGATTCGTATTGTGTTTGGCTTTATGTACTTGTTGTAGGAAATGAAGAACTTGTTTATTCCAGAGAACCCTAGGCTCTCTTATAGAGAGGAAGCCTATGGGTAAATTACATAAGACGGAACAATAAAGATAAGCATGACACTTAAGTACATAAATACTAGAAATATCTCTACACTCCCCCTCAAGATAGACTTCTTCCTGCAGATCTCCATAGAAAAAGGCATTTTTGACATCAAGCTGAAACAAGGGCCAATCACGTACCACTGCAACTGAGAGGAGAATACGTAGCGTTGAAGGACGTGCCACCGGAGAGAAGGTGTCCATATAGTCCACCCCATAGGTCTGAGTGAATCCACGGGCCACTAATCTTGCTTTATAGCGATCAAGGCTGCCATCCGCATTATACTTGACAGTAAAGACCAATTTACAACTGACCACAGAAGCGCCTGGAGCAGCAACCAAGCTCCATGTACCACGAGATCGCAAGGCAACCATTTCTTCTTGCATTGCTAACCTCCGACAGCTATCTTTCAATGCATCCTGATAGTTCCGCGGTATCTCCACGGTAGATAGAGCAATGGCAAATCTCTGGAAATCACCAGTGAGGCAATGGAAGGAGACCTGGGAAGCAAGTGGGTAAGACGCACATGTCCTCTTGGACTTCCTTAGGGCAATAGGTACATCCAAATCATCAGCAGTGTCCACCTGTACATCAGTATCCTGCACTTGTGCATTGTCAGTCCCATCAATACTCATATTACCTGGACATACCTGGGGTATTGTAGATGAATGACGACCTCCATGAGCAGTATTTGGACGATGAGTGTAGAATTTTGGTAAAGGTGGTACTGGTGGTTGGGTAGGTGGTGGTGTTGGTGTTGGTGGTGACACAGGAAGAGTAGGTATGTGACCAGGCTGACGTATAGGAGGGGGTGGTACATAAATCCCATCAACAGTATTTGAAGGCATCATCCTATCACCTGTAGGCGAGAAATACATGACATTTTCAAAGAAGGTGACATCAGCACTGACATAATATCTTTTATTCACAGGATCATAGCAACAGTAGCCCTTTTGAGTACGAGAGTACCCCAGAAAGACACACTTGACAGCCCTAGGTAAGAGCTTGTCAATCCCCGACGCAAGTTGATGGACAAAAGCAACTGAACCAAAAATACGAGGAGTTAAAGTAAACAATTCCTTGTCAGGAAAAACAACAGAAAGAGGAACTCTCTCCCCCAACACAGAAGATGGCATACGATTGATTAGATAACCTGGCATATGTACCGCATCACCCCAAAACGACAGAGGAGCACTACTATGAATGAGTAAAGTCCGAGCCACATCAAGAAGATGACGATGTTTCCTTTCAGTAACACCGTTCTGTTGAGACGTATATGCACATGTTGTTTGGTGAATAATGCCACAAGATGAGAAGAAATGGGAAATAGCACGGTTGCAGAATTCTATTGCATTATATGTACGTACAATCTTCACATTAGAAGAGAAGACATACCGAATTTCATTGATAAGATTCTTGATTACATCCCCCGCTTCAGATTTATTTTTCAATAAAAAGACCCAAAACAATCTAGAGAAATCATCTACGACCATTAGGTAAAATATGTGTCCCTGGTGATCAGGTACACGACTCGGACCCTAAATGTCAACATGCAATAACTCAAAAGGGGAGCGACTGCTCCTAGACTCACGACTAGGGAAAGTAGACATGTGATGCTTTCCCAACTGACAAGCGTCACACTGAAAGGAAGACTTGGGTGAAATCTGGGGCAAGATATGACGTAGCTTCTGAAGAGGGAGATGGCCAAACCGCTGACGCCAGGTAAAGGGAGAAGCAGATCCACTGGACTGAGATGAGACACCAGCATAGGATGTGGGAACCAACCGATAAAGTCCATCCTGCTCACAGCCACAACCAATCACCTTGCCCGTAAGAATGTCCTGAAAGATAAGAGAGGATGAGTCAAATATAGATCGACAATGCAAATCCTTCGTAAGCTGGCTAATAGAAAGCAAGTTCATAGAAAAATCTGGAGCATGCAAAACATTCAACTGACGAATGGAAGATGTCAAACTGATCTCCCCCTGCCCAATGATGGGGGGAATGAGTGCCATCTGCAATCACTACCGATCTCACTTGAGAAACTTCCCTGTAGGATGTAAACTTATCTCTGTCTCGACAGAGATGATGTGTCGCCCCTGAGTCCAATATCCATTCTGAAACATCCGGACTGTGACATGAAGTAAACGCATAAACGCTACCTGAAGAGCTTGCCATGGAAGATGTGTTGGCAGAGGCTGAGGCTGCGATGTCCGAGTGACCTCCTGGCGAATCAGTAGAGGCAAGAGGCATGATATCCCGTAATCTGGCAACAAGATCATTAAACCTCTGGTCGGAAGTAGATGGCGGTGTAGAGACAACATGTTCAGTTACACGTGCAGAGGCAGGAAAACCATGCTTAGAATAGCATGTGTCTTCCGTATGACCCGAGCGATGACAGAAGGAGCATGGCTGACGAAAGCGACCGCCTCGACCGCGAGGTCCACGGCTACGAAATGAGGAAGCACCTCTGCCATGTGAAGCAGCCATTGCCGAGGGAGGTGGCGTAGACGCAGAAGAAGGAACCGAGATTCGGCTTAGTCGCCGATACACTTCCTCCACTGGAGGAATAGTCACATCTGCCAATATCTGTGAGCGGGCCGCATCATATTCCAGGTCTAGTGCCGCTAGTAAGACCCCCATCATTGTAGCATTCCAGAATGTCTTATGCTGCTCAGGGGTCGCTGTCAGGGGAATGATGCTGTAGAACTTCTCAAACATCCCCCGTAGGGATGTATACAACGAATGCAACGGGCGACCATTCTGTTTGACCGTAAAGATGACATGCTGAAGTTGAAGAATCTTTGTCTCGTTGTTCATCTGTGAGTACGTAGCTGCAAGAATATCCCACATGGACTTAGCCGTGGGCTGGTGTAGAACATCGTTGGCTATCTCCATTGCCAGAGTGCCAGAAAGCCAGACCTTGGCATACGAGTCATCGGCCTCCCATGAGGCGTAAATCCCTGTCTTCTCCACCGGCTCATCTTCGGTAAGAATGTGCTTCTTACCATTGGACTTCATCAGGCTCATGAACTGCATCGCCCAGAGCTCGTAATTCGTCCCATCCATTTTGACTATAGGCGCTGGACCCTTGAATGCGCCAATGGAGGGCATATCAACCTTGTTGTCTTACATATTGCCGGAGAAGAAAAGCTAGGGTTTGTAGACTAATGAAGAATTCTCTACATAAACTTGAAGGGGTATGAGTGCATATGTAGACTTATGCACTCAAACCCATGAAGGAAAGAAGGGGAGGGGCCGGCGGCGTGGAGAGAGAAGACCGACAGCGTAGAGAGGCCGGGGCTGGCGGCGTAGAGAGAGGCCGGGGCTGGGGCCGACGTGGAGAGGGGTCGGAGGCGACGTGAAGGGGCCGGGGTCGGCGTGGAGAGAGGCCGACGGAGAGGGGGCGGCGGGGGAGGGGGGCGAAGAAAGGGATGGGGCGGGGGCTAGGGTTTAGGGTGGCTCTGATACCATGCTGTAGGAAATGAAGAACTTGTTTATTCCAGAGAACCCTAGGCTCTCTTATATAGAGGAAGCCTATGGGTAAATTACATAAGACGAAACAATAAAGATAAGCATGACACTTAAGTACATAAATACTACAAATATCTCTACAGTACTAACCTTATAGGTGCATAGAAGGTTCAGTGATCGGATATCTCAAGGAATCTCCGATCTCGGTCTTCTTCTTTGACGAATGAACATCTAATAGAGGATTCCGACTCCGAGCTTCGTTCCTTCACCGACCTATTCGTTGGGTTCCCAAGAAGGTCTTTTGACCTTCAGATAGACTGTGGAAAGTTGTGAACTGAAAGTTATATTCCTCGTAGCTCTAGAGCTCTCTTATATAGGGAAAAGCTCTAGGGAGAATTTACATAAAGAAGATTGGAGAAATAGAAAAATATAAATAAAGACAAAGAGATGTAATTAACCCAACACTCCCCCTCAAGCGGGAACATATATATATCTATCATGCTCAGCTTGGAACAACAACGATGAAACGAACCTCTCGCAAGAGCCTTGGTAAACATGTCTGCAATCTGATTGCTTGAAGCAACATGAGAGGTGGGAATAAGCCCCTTTTAAATCAAATTACAGGTATAATGACAACCTACTTCGATGTGCTTTGTTCTCTCATGGAAGGCTGGATTATTAGCTATGAACAGAGCTGCTTGTTATTCACATTTGAGATGCATTGGTAGAGGCACCTTAATAGCTAGGTCAGTCAGGATGGACTTGACCCACATCATTTCCGTGCTCCCTTGGGCCATAACCCTATATTCCGATTCAGCGTTGGATCCAGCAACGATTGTCTGTTTTACTCTTCCATGAAATCAGTGAGCTACCAACAAACACAGTGAAGCCTGAAGTGGACTTCCTGTCCTTGGGGCACCCAACATAATTTGCATCTACACATTTAGTAACCGAGAGAGATGTATATCTTCTGAAAAGAAGGCCTGCACCTAGAGAAGATTTCAGATAACTCAAGATCATGCAAATTACATCCATTATGAACCAGTTTGGGTTGCTCCATAAATTAGCCGACTCTGCTCACAACAAATGATATGTCAGGCCTACTAATAGTAACATATAGGAACTTCCCTACTAGCTCTATGTACCATCTCTTATCCACCTCCTCAGAGTCATCATCATAGAGTCTAGCATTAGGATCCATTGGTGTGGTGGCATGTCCGCATCTTGTCATGCATGTCTCAGCCAGGTCACTTCCTTTGCATCATAAGTTCATAACCATACCCTGTTGATTGCATGCAAATTCCAAGCCAAGGAAGTACTAAGGTCCTTGGTTACAAACTGTCGTCCAAGGAAATCCTTAGCTTTTTCTGAGTCAAAAAGAGGGGGTAACACTCAAAGGTGTCCGTCCAACGATTTATTGGAAAAAGGAAATCCTTAGCTGTCTGAATACCATGTTCATCACTGCCAGTAACAACAATATCGTCAACATAATCCAAAACAACAACAGTACCTCTCTGAGTTCTCTTAAAAAAATAGAATGATTTGCAGATCTGACAAAGCCATTCTGTTCAATCAACTTTGATAGCTTCTAAAATTAAGCCTTCGGTCTCTGCTTAAGGCCATATATGGCCTTGTGAAGTCGGTACATCATACTAGACTACCCCTCATTAGCAAACTCTGGCGGTTGTTGCATGTAAACTTCCTCCTGCAGATCTCCATACAAGAACACATTCTTGACATCTAATTGGAAAGTGGCCAGTCACGTACCACAACAACTACAATAAGAATCCGCAACATCGAGTGACACGCAACTGAAGAAAAAGTTTCCTGATAATCTACCCCATAGATTTGAGTGAACCCACGGGCAACCAATCTAGCCTTATATTAGTCCACAGTCACATCAGCTCGGTGTTTTACAATAAACACCCACTTGCTGCCAATTACAGATGCACCCAGATGAGCCTGGACAACACTCCACGTACTACGAGACTGTAAAGCTACCATCTCCTCTTCCATGGTCAGACTCCACGGACTACTCTGCAATGCCTACTTATAGGATCGTGGTATCTCCACGACAAACAGTCCCACAACAAACATTTGAAAATCCTCGGACATACGTTCTAAGGAAACATGGGAAGCTAGAGGATGCATAGTACATGTCTGTCTCTGCCTACGTAGAGCAATAAGTACATTTAGATCCTCAGTACTCACAGAAATTATATCATCCAAGACATCTTGCACCTCAAGCTGCGCATGCAAATCACCAGTGCCATAAGAAGAACTCATATGCTCTACACATACCTTGAGCGTGCTGGATGATGGAGGTGGCACATGAGCACGGGATCGACGCTGGTAAACCTGTGGAAAGAAAGTAGGCTGCAGCGGAGGCGGTGGTGGTGGTAGAGATGGAGGTGGTGGTGGTAGTGGCAGTGACGATGATGGTGTAGTGGAGAATGAAGGTAGAGGCATATAGACCTCCTCTCCATCTTCTAAAGAAATGAGCTTGTTACTTGTAGGGGAAAAATATATAATTGACTCAAAGAAGGTGACATCAACAATAACGTAGTACCTTCGTCGAACATGGTCGAAGCAACGGTATCCCTTTTGGGTCTTGGAATACATAACAAGCACACATTTCGCAGCTCCGGAAAAGAGCTTGTCAAGACTAGGAAACATCTGGCGAACAAAAGTCACAAAACTAAAAACACGAGGCATGAGAGAGAAAAGACCCGTCTCGGGAAACGCAATCAAGAACATGATCTTCTCCCTCAGAACAAAAGATGGCATACGATTTACCCAGTAACAAGCAGTTAGAACTACATCCCCCCAGTACGAATGAGAAGCACGGCTCTGAATCAAAAGATTCCTGGTAACATCCAAAAGATAGTGGTGTTTTCGCTCAGTCACCCCATTTTGTTGGGAAGTATACGCATAAGTTATATGATGTACAATACCAATGGGCTTAAGGAATAGGGAAAGATGAGTACTGCAAAATTCTAGAGCGCTATCTGAACATATAAACATGACTTTTGCAGAAAAAATGTTCCTTATTTCATTAGTAAAAGACTGTATAACAGGACCAGCATCATATAAGAAGAAAAGCCTAAGAAAATCTGGAAAACTCATCAACTGCAACAAGATAAAACATGTGTCCTTGATGATCCGAGATACTACTGGGACCCCGGATATCAAAAAGAATTAACTCAAACAAACTATGACTACGCTGACCCGGATGACTCTGGTAAGTGGACCGATGATGCTTCCCACGCTGGTAGGCCTCGCACTGAATGATAGAGCGAGGATAAATCTGTGGAAGAACATGACACAACTTTTGCAGAGGAAGATGATCGAATTAAAGATGCCATATATAGGGAGAAACATTCCCAATGCGAAGAGAAGAGACACCAACATACGGAGCTTGCACCAGTCTGTAAAGACCCCCTTGCTCACAACCAGAACCAATCACCATGCCCGTGAGAATGTCCTAAAACACAAGAGCAGATGGGTCAAATATGACACGAGAATGTAAATCCTTGGTGATTTGACAAATTAAAAGTAAATCCATAGAAAATTCAGGAGCATAAAGAACATTCTGAAGTTGCATTGTGGGGTCAACTGCACCTCCTCCTGATCAGTGATGGGACAGTGTGTCCCATCTACTATCACAACAGACCATCTAGTCTGAGTTGGACGGAATTCACTATACTGACCACTATCACCACAGAGATGATGAGATGCTCTTGAATCCATGATCTATTATGACAAATCTACCCTCTAACAACTAGTAAAGGCATATGTTGTACCTAATGTGGATGTTGATACTGAGGTAGCAACATTTGAGGATCTTGAATGAGAGCTGGTTGACCCAAGAGTAGGCATTATCTCCCTGAGACGCGCCACAAGTTCACCAAATCTCTGATCAGCAACCTGTGATGGACTCCCGACCTGTTGGGTCTATTCTGCAACCCGGGCTGAAGCAGGAAATCCATGCTTAGAATAACATGTTTCCTCAGAATGGCCTGACCTGTCATAGTTTGTGTACGGCTGACGGATTCGACTACCCCCTCCTCTCCCACGACTAGAGCCCCTCTACCATGATATGTTGTAAGGCATCCTCTACCACTAGATGCATCCATAGCTGAAGAGGTCTGGAACTGCAAGGTACCACCGGAGGATGTAGATAGTCTACTCAATCTGCAATATGCCTCCTCCAGAGGTATGGTTGCATCAATAAGTATCTGGGCTCGAGCAGCGCCTTAGGATCATGGGCTGCTAGAAAGACCCCAATCACTACAAAGTCTCTATATGCCTTGCACTGCTCTGGCGTAGTAGTTAAGGGAATGTAGCAATGTAACTTCTCAAACATACCCATCAAAGAAGTGTAGAGGGTATGAAGAGGGAGATTGTTCTGCTTCAATGTGAATATATCATGATGGAGCTATAGTATCTTCGACTCATTCTTCACTGGAGAGTATGCAGCGATGAGAATGTCCTACATAACTTTTATAGTAGGCTTCCTCATAATATCATTGGCTATCTCTGGTGACAATGTCCCAGGTAGCTACACACGTGCATAAGCATCATCTGCCTCCCATGAGGCATTTATCCCAGTCTTGTCACTTAGCTCCTCCATTGTGAGAATGTGCTTCTTGCCATTGCATTGTATTAAACTTATGAACTGCATAGCTCGCAGCTCATAGTTTGTTCCATCTATCTTGACTATGAGTACTGGACCTTTAAAGGCACCCATGGATGAAACTTCAGCCTTGTTGTCAGACATGATGACAACTATCTCCAAGATTGAGTTATCAACAAGAAGAACTTGCGTCTACACTGACATACGAAAAGGAGGTTGTGGGTGTAGACTCATACCACAACCTCTTCCATTCTTTGGAGACATTTTTGGGTAACTAGGGTGTTTTAGATAATCACGCTACACCCTAGAAGTCCAAGAACGAGATAGCAGTGGCGCCGCATGGGACAAGCAGCATAATAAGGTACGACACAACGGGTTGCACGACACGAAAGGGCACGACTGGACGGCAGGGCGGCTGGGCGACGAGGCCACACGACGCGTTTGGGCGGCACGACCGCTCGTTGTGTCTGGGCCACATAGCAGGAGGTGCGGTTGGGCGGTGTTGCGAGCCGCAAGGCTCGGCTGCGTGGCTGCGCGGATGCGCGTGTGGCTGCACAATACAGGAGGCACGACTATGCAGGTGCGTGCTAGGCCTTTTGGTGGGGGCAGGGCTCTAGGGCACATGCTCCGATCTAGGACCGTCGCTCTGATACCATGTGGAAAGTTGTGAAATGAAAGTTATATTCCTTGTAGCCCTAGAGGTCTCTTATATAAGGAAAAGCTCTAGGGAGAAATTACATAAAGAAGACTAGAGAAATAGAAAAATATAAATAAAGACAAAGAGATGTAATTATCTCAACATAGACCGTAGGCATACAAAGGAGGAATCGAGGAGTCGCTGTAGCGCATCCTCTTCTCTGCAACCTACGGAGGAGCTACGTCGGGGAGAAAGCACAGTAGCTGTCAGATCTCCCAAATTGGGCAAGATATAATGGTCGATAGCAAGCCACATAGCGACCCGAGCCTCCACTTCAAACCGAATCCTCGGGGCATCCGAGCCTACTGCGAGCCTTTAGAAGGTGACATGTGGATCCAAGCCTGCACAACCGAACCTCGTTGGGTTACGCATCGCGTGCACGTGCTTGGGGAAATATTACAGGTACGCCCCTCAATTTCTTTTGAATTGCAGATAAATCCTTTCGCCAGTGAGGGAATTGCACTTTTAACTTGCGGATTGTCTTAATTGCACTTTAGTCCCTGTAAGAACCTATGTGTAAGGTTTTGTTTATGTTTTATGACATTTATGCTCTTGGATTCAATCTTGAATAACTTTTATTCTATTTTTGAGTAAATTTGGTCTCATTCAAAAGCTTAATTGAGGCTCTACATCTTGACATGCTTATTTGTCAATTTTGATTTATAACTCTCGCTCGAACTATTACATAATTATTGACTTTGTAGAGGTATGAATTGAATATAATTTGGGTTTTTTTTTAAGTTGAAAAACTTGGTTGTCATAAGAGTTAGATCATTATTACATTAATTTGTAGGCTCAAATTACTTACTTTATTCATGAACTTTGTTGGGTTTGACAAAGTTATTTGTTTATGCATTACTATGTGTGTTTAAATTAAAAGCATAAATAAATGTTTTGAAAATTGTCTTCGTGTTGGTGTATTTCATTTACTTAATATGAATAACATTTACTCATAGGTGACCCCACCTACGCGTACCACCTCACAGACTTCCATGATGAACTCGCATCCTCGAAAACCACCGAGAAGATCATTAGAAGCGCGCGTCTGACCTCGCTTCTCTCCGCCACAACCCATGGCGGCTTCCCGCGTTGCTGCCCATTGGTCGAACCGCCTGGATTTTCAAGACAGGTGCCAGCATCTGACGTATCACCTCCACGCTTCGATCGATGATCGGGAGTCCTTGAATCGCAACGAGCAGACTCTGCCACTGCATATCACACCACCCATCTCGCAGTAATGACCGCCTCCAGTAGACCCCACTATCCGCCTTCTGTGTTAAATTAAGTAAGCTTCGGGCACCTGTCGTCGAAATGCCCCGCCATAGATCACGACTCCTTCTAGCTTGACAATGTTTCCCCCGAACTCGGTTCCCACCGCCATGCCAACGTCCTCCATTGTATCTACAAGACAATGGCCCACGCTTCTGCATAACCTGTTGGGAAAAATGAGAGACTTGTTTCTTCTTTGAGCCTTGGCCTCTCTTATATAGGGAGAGACCTATGGGCAAATTACATAACATTGGCAGAGAGAAAAAGAAATAGAAAAGAAGATACATAAACATAAAATATATCTCTACACTTCCTCTTAAAATAGAGCATAGATATCTATCATGCTCATCTTGGATGAACAGTTTTGGAAGGACCCTCTAAATAAGGCTTTGGTGAGGATGTCTACTGTCTGGTCCCCTGAGCTAACATGGGATGTAGAAATGAAGCTCTTCTGAATCATGTCACGTATATAGTGTCAATCAACATCAATATGCTTTGTCCTCTCGTGGAATGCATGATTATTTTCAATGAATAAGGCAACCTGATTGTCGCATTTCAACGACATGAGATGAGGAACATCTATATGTAGATCTGTCAGGACTGCTCGAACCCATATCACTTCTGTACATGCTTGTGCCATAACCCTATACTCATTCAGCACTAGATTTAGCATTAACAGATTGTTTTTTACTTTTCCACGAGACAACTAAATCTCCAACAAAGATAACAAATCCTAATGTAGGCTTCTTGTCCTTGGGACACCCTGCATAGTCTGCGTTTGTGCATGTTGAGCTAGTAATAGTGCCACCTCTTTTAAATAACAGACATGCACATAGAGATGATTTAAGATACCTTAGTATCATCTGTATATCACCCATATATACCTGGCGAGGTTGTTCTTTGAACTAATTCACCTAACTAACTGTAAATGAAATATCGGGTCTGATAATTGTAACATAAAGAAGCTTTCCAACCAGAACCAGTCCATGTATCTTCTCATGTCAACCTCATCAGTATCATCATCATACAGTTTCATGCTTGTATCCATGGGTGTAGTAGTGGGTTGACATCCAAGCATACCCGTATCACTTAGCAAGTCAGTGACATATTTTCTCTGAGTCATCACGAGCCCTTGTTGATTTCTTGCAAACTCCAATCCCAGAAGTATCTAAGGGTTCCAAGATCCTTAGTAACAACTTCACAACCCAACTCTATGCTGGGATGGGCGGAACGTCCAGGCGGAGCACGAGGTGTGGGCGGGAGAGCGTCCAGGATCATATGCGGTGGGAAACTCGAAGGTTTGAGCGGGGTAGAGCGTGATGTCTTGACGCGTTGGGTGGCAACATGCAACGTGGGAGGGTTCGCGGGAAGTTGGAGGAGGGGCTGGTCGGGAGAGTGGGGATTGGGCGACGGTGTCTCATCGGAAAGCTGGGAGGCGATGTTTCAGGTGCGGGAAGCGCGGGCACCTTGCCTCCTCGTGCGCTCCCCCCCCGTTGCTTCGCGTATGGACAAGTGGGCCACCGTCGTAGCCGTTGTCAGGAAGCGAGCGATGGGTCAAAGCTTGATTCGTCGGCAGGTGTGCTGGAGGGTTCATCTCGGGATGTTCCTGGAAAAAGAAAGGAGTTCAGCTGGGGCGGCCTGTGCTGTGGGTGGGGGGCTGGTCGGTCTCCTGATTGGAGTTTTGTGGGAGAGACCAAGCCAAGCGTGGTTTAAGGTGTTGGTGAAGGAGGAACTTGTTCGCTGCTTTGGTGGCGAGTTTGCTGGAGATGTGGTCTGTTTGGGGGCAAGGCAGGTATGTGCTCTAGGGCTGTCGGATCAGCAGAAGTTGGCTGTTGCTCGCGGACGGGGAGGGAAGCCCGGTTTTGTGGAGGCTGCCCAGATTTACCAATGCGGCGGAGGAGTACTCTGTTATGCGAGTTGCGCAAGTTCGTGGAATGCCATTCATCTCGATCTGTCTGTTCTCTGGCTCCAGTGTTGGGACACATGGGATGGTGTTGGAGGTCATCAACGACGATTCTACCCCGGGTTCTGACCCAGGGGTGGCGTTGGTGCAGATGGAGTGCCCTTTTGGTGTTGCTTCTGAGGCGGAGGCGGTCTTGGCTGTGAAGCGATTCTCCTTTGGGCTGTGTGTCCGGCTGCTTGATACGCCTCCACTGTCGCTTCGGGCGGGGTAAAAGATGTCGATTCCTCTTCTCCTCGGGGAGGGGAACCGTCGGTCTGGAATGTGGAGGGGCGTGGTTCTCCGGAGGTTACCGAACTGCAGTCTCGAGAATCAGTGTCAGGCGAATCTTCTTCGGTTGGGTGTGATGCGGATGTTGCGGAAGGTCTGTTGGTTTTTCCTCAGACAACGGGGCCCTACGAGGTGGTCCTTGGTGTTGGGTCAGGCAATCGGGTTTCCTCCTGAACTCGGGTGGAGGGGGGGATATCCTGTTCACTCTTGGATCCAGCTAGTGGGCAGTACGTGCTCGGATGCGGGCGGTCCTTGGTCAGGTCGAAGCCAGGATCCGGATCAACCTTTGAGGAACGGCAACTTGTGTGGTTCTTTCATTGCGCAGCGGTTGTGGTGGACTTCGGGAAACCGGGACTCGAGCCCCTTCTGGTCCTCTGCAGGTGGGGAGGGGGACCCAGTTGCTTGGAATTTTGTTGCTACAGTGTTTAGAGGATCAAGCTCCGTGGTAGGGTGGCTTGGTGCTCCGATCTGGGAGCCTCCACGTGGCAAGAGGGTGAGAGGGCGGGTAGGGGGTGCTTGAGCGCCGCGGAGAAAGCAGTGGCTGGCGGAGGCGGGGGGATTGCGTGCATTGAGCAGGTCGGTGATATGAAGTTGGTGACAGATAAGAAATCCGATAAAAAGATATAGAAGAAGGCAGCGCTCCAAGGCTGCTCACGCGGAACACGCTCCCAGAAGTTGTCCGTAGCAGGGGTGGCGGGGGTTGTAAGGATTGGGGAGGGTCAAAATGGATCTAAATACGGGTGCTTCATGGAATGTAAGGGGTCTGGGTGACCCGAAAAAGAGGCGGGTTTTGGGGTCGAGATTCGTGGAGTGGGAAAGCGATACTATCTTTCTACAAAAAACTAAGCTGGAGACTATCTCAAACTTGGAGTGGCAGTCCTTTGGGGCAGGATCACTATCGAACTTTTGTGCTAGTGGAGCGATTGGGGTTGCGGGTGGAGTGCTTGTCGCATGGAAGGGGACAGCCTTCGCTCTGTGGGCAAAACTGAGAGGATAACATGTCCACATGGTGCTGTTGGATTGCTTTAGATCGGGTGTCGTATTTGCGCTATCATGCGTCTATGGACCGTGCTCGGCGTTGGTGCGACATCAGCTGTGGGCGGATCTGAGGGCTGTTAAGGATGCTTTCTAGGACAGCCCTTGGTTGGTGGGAGATGATTTTAATGTTACGATGTTCTTTACAGACATGCCAAGACTGAGGGTTGGGGGGGGGGGCAGGACCAAGGATCGGAGGACTTTGTGGAGGTGGTGGATTCTCTGGAAGTAGAAGTTATGGGCGCAACTGGTATTAAATTTACTTGGAGAAATGCAGGCTCCAGGTCTCGTCTGGATTGGTTTTTGCGTCGGTGGAGTTGTTGGAGGCTTTCCCGTTGTCATTTGTCACTAACAGGCCGATGAAAAGGTCGGATCACACTCCCATTCATTGGGACTCTAGTGAATCCTCTGCCCCGCATGGCTTCTTCCGGTATGAGAATGCGTGATTGTTGGAGGACTCCTTCAAGGAGATGGTGGCGTCGCATTGGGCAGCTATGCAAGTTGATGGGTTAGCAGCTTCGAGATTTGTTCAGAAGTTGGAGTCTTTGCGGAATCGGCTTTGCGAGTATAAGAGAGTTTCGAGGGAGGCCCGCCGCGCGGCCAGAGGGGCTGCTGAATTGGTGGTCAGCGAGTTGGACATCCTGGAGGACGCGAGGCCTTTGACGGGGGACGAGTTAAAGCAGAGAGCTGATGCACAGAGAGAGATACTCGAGGAGGACAAGAAGAGTCACTGAGTGGAAGCAGAGATCTAGACACAAATAGATTGCAGAGGGTGATGCCAACACGGCTTTTTTTCCACCGTGTGGCTAGTGCCAGGCGTTGGGGAAAGGCCATCAGATCGGTGGTCATTTGCGGTGTTAGAGTGGGTGGCAACAGAGAGTTGGGGAGAGCAGTTGTGGATCACTTTCAGGAGGTTTCATCCAGAGGGGGGAACAAGCGATGGAGGTGGACAGGGTTAGGTGTTACGCAACTTTCGGAAGCCCAAGCTTCCAACCTGACTCAAGGGGTGACCATGGAGGAGTTGAAGGCGACGGTTTGGGATCTCAACGAGGATGGTGCGCCGAGACCAGACGGATTCCCAATCTCCTTCTACAGAGAATTCTGGGACTTGGTGAGGGGGGAGGTGTTTGAGGTTGTGGTGGAGTGCTGCCACCACAATGCGGGCTTTGAGCGTATAAATAAGGCGCTGGTGGTACTTATACCTAAGTGAGAGGGCGCCAACAGGATCGAGGAGTTTAGGCCTATTGCGGTCTCCAACATGCTTTACTTGATTGTGGCGAAGGTTTTCGCAACGAGGTTGACCAAGGTTCTTAATCACGTTATCTCCCCTTCTCAATCGACGTTTGTTCCGGGGAGGCAGATAGCGGACTACTTGGTAATGGCGTCGGAGGTTGTGGCTGATTGGAAGAAATGTGGAAGGAAAGCGTTGTTGTGGAAAGTGGATTTTGCAAAAGTCTATGATACGATTGACTGGCAATTCCTCTGGGCGACAATGCATAGGAGGGGTTTCCCTACCCTCTGGATTTCTTGGATGTAGCACTGCGTGACTACTACATCTATGGTGGTCCTCGTGATTGGGCGCCCGGAGGGTGGATTCTTCCAGCCGTAGAGGGCAGTGAGGCAAGGGTGCCCTCTGACTCCCTTATTATTTATCATTGCCTCGGATGTTCTTGCATGTAGGGTGGACCGGGTGCAACAAATAGGATCACTAGTGGGTACTCGAGAGATGAGTTGAGGATCCTTCTGACTCAATATGCAGATGATACTATTTTCTTCTTTGAAGGGGGTACTGAAGAGGCCACTGGAATGACGGTTACTCTCGAGCTATTTAGTGGGATGTCGGGGTTGGTTCAGAATCACAGTAAGTCCAAGGTTGTGTCATCTCATTGTCTGACGAGGAGGCTGCTCACTGTGGGCTTGTGCTGGGTACGACGTACGTGGATCTCCCTGTCTACTATCTTGGGATCCCTCTGGCCGCTGGCAAGGCCAGGATGGAAGATTGGTTGCCTCTGGTCGAGAAGTCGGAGAGGAGGCTTGCGGGGTGGAAGTCTGCGATCCTCTCTAAGAGAGGGCGCCTTGTGCTCCTGAAGGCGGTATTGGCGGCTATACCGGTGTACTTCTCCTCCACGAGGCTTCTGCCAGCGGGGATTAGAAGGAGGTTGGAGAGGTTGATGCGGTGGTTTCTATGGGAAAAGTGCGGCCATGACTCAATAAGTATGCACCTGGTCAACTGGGACACTATCACGCTTCCGAGGAGTGAGGGCGGTCTGGGGATCAAAAAGCTGGACGTGTTGATCGAGGCCCTATTGCTGAAGTGGGTGGGCAGGTTGTGGGGAGATAGTGGCCATCTGTGCACATCCCTTGTTCCTCGGATTTATGCTGTTAATGGTGCTGCGTCAGATGTCAGTGTCAAAGGGCTAAGGCCTTCGGCTTCGTGGAAGGGTATTTTAGCGGTGGCGCCCAAGTTCTGGGAGCTGTTCAGGCCACTATTGGGGAATGGGCTGAACTTCGCTTTTTGGAGAGACGACTGGACGGATAGGGGAGCTCTATGTGAGTGCTTCCCGTGTCTGTTTGCATTGGCTGCAGATCCAGAGGTGCGTGTTGTCGAGTGTTGGACAAATGGAAATTGGATGTTGCTTTTTCGTTCCAACTTTTCGGATCAACGAATGGAAGATTTTCTACGGTTACTTGAGTCTCTTAAGGAGATGAGGGGCCATTCCCAACATCGGGATCGTTGGGTCTGGCACGAGGGCAGTTTCTCGGTAAGAAAGGCGTACGCTACGATTTGCAGGCCTCCACCTTCTCTCTCACCTGAGATTGAGGGACTGTGGATTCTTTTAGGGGCTTGGCCTGCCTGAGAGGATTGGTTTTTTCCTCTGGTTGTTCAAGAGGAAGAGACTAATGATGCGGGATTGGTGTTCCAGGCTGCTTGGGACAGTCTCTGACAGACGCCTCCTGTGTGATTTGGAGATCGAATTGGTGGACTATCTCTTTTTCAGGTACTAGATTGCGGTGTCGGTATGGGTTGATTCTGACCTGGGATGGGTTTGTACAGAGAGCATTGCTTCTTTCTATGAGAGCTTGATAATGGCCAAGAGTCGGCCCAGGAGGGAGTTGCTTCATCCTATCGCCGTGATTTGGGCACTTTGGTTGGCCAGGAATGCTCTTGTGTTCTCTGTGCAAAGGTTTTATAAGGAAAATGTGTGTCCAGGTGTTGGGGTTACTGGATTCGTGGCTCTGATTGGAGCTTCTTTTTGTATTTGTTTTTTTCTCACTACTTTATTAATGCATTTCTGGGGTGAACACCTATAAGTGTTTCCCCCAGTGTTCACGAAATCGGCCGCACGGGCCGCATATGCGGCTGCATATGCCTGTGCGGCATGCAGACCGCACCGATTACTTGAATCAGTGCACCGCATATGCCCCATATATCCCGCATATGCCCCGCATACTGCTCCAGCAGCTCCAACTTTTCAATCTTCTCATTCGTGTCCTTAATTCCGTAACTCCGCCTGTTCATTCAATTGTTAGAATATGACATGCATTTCTATACAATTGCAATGCATTTCTATACAATTGTCTATTCTCCCTTCATCTTCTTCCTGCAGCAGTATGTCAGAATCGAAAGTCGATTTGCCCTCCACCGGCGCATTCAAAGGTCCGGCGCCGATAGTAAAGATGGACGGGTCTAACTATGAGTTATGGGCCATGCAGTTCATGAGCCTCATGAAATCAAATGGTAAGAAACACATTCTTACCGAGGATGAGCCTGCGGAGAAGACAGGGATCTATGCCTCATGGGAGGCCGATGATGCTTACGCAAAAGTATGGTTGTCTGGCACGTTGACCATGGAGATAGCGAATGATGTCCTCCATCAGCCCACTGCTAAGGCGATGTGGGACATTCTTGCTGCTACATATTCGCAGGTGCGAAATGAGACAAAGATGTTGCAGCTTCAGCATGACATCTTTACTATGAAGCAGGCCGGCAGACCTCTCCACTCTCTATACACATCCCTAAGAGGGATGTTCGAGAAGCTCTACAGTACCATTCCTCTGACTGCTACTCCAGAGCAGCAGAACACGTTCCGGAACGCCACCATGGTGGGTGTCCTACTTGCTGCCCTCGATCCTGAGTATGATGCTGCACGGTCACAGATCTTAGCAGATGCAGTTATTCCTCCGGTGGAGGATGTCTACAGGAGGCTCAGTCGTATCCCAGTTTCTTCCAGCTCATCTACTCCACCCCCATCTGCGATGGCAGTTTCGCGTGGGAGAGGTGGACCACCTTCTTGGCGTGGTCGTGGACGTGGCCGTGGCTCTCATGGAAGAGGCGGTCGAGTCAGTCAGACATGCTCATATTGTCACAGATCTGGACACTCGGAGGAGACATGCTACTCAAAGCATGGGTTCCCAGCATCGGCACGGGTTGCAGAGCACTCACAGTCTCCATTACCGTCTACTGCAGATCATAGATTTGACGAACTCGTGGCTCGCCTTCGTGATATTATGCCACAGTCTTCTGGTGATTCATCTGGCGGCTCGTCAGATATTGCTGCCACAGCCTCAGCCAGTTCATCTGCTGCAGCCAGTTCCTCAGGTAGATCTTCAGCCTTCATATCTTCACATGATATATCTGACTGGGTTATAGATTCCGGAGCTACACATCATCTGTGTCGAGATAGAGGAAGACTACAGGCCTACAGGGCTATTCCTCCAGGTCGCTCAGTACAGATAGCAGATGGTTCCTACTCACCCCTTGTTGGCCAGGGGGAGGTTTCCTTATCCTCCACTATGCAGCTACAGAATGTTTTATATGCCCCTGAGTTCTCGCTGAATTTATTATCTATTAGTCAGATTACAAAGGACTTAATTGTCGCGCTATATTTGACCCGTCTTCTCTCATTTTTCAGGACATACTCACGGGCAAGGTGATTGGCTGTGGCTCTGAGCAGAACGGTCTATATCGGCTGGTCCGGGATTCCTATGCTGGCATCTCCACTCACTCTGCTGGACCAGTTTCACCATACATTTGGCATCTTCGTTTTGGTCACCTTCCGCTCCAGAAGATGCGCCATCTTCTGCCCCAGATCTCCCCAAGTTCGTCGTTTCGTTGTGAAACATGTCAGTTAGGAAAGCATCACAGGTCGAGCTTTCCAGATCGTCAGAGTCGGAGCAGTAGCTCCCCTTTTGAGTTGTTACATATAGATATATGGGGTCCGAGTCGTGTGCCCGATCATCAGGGGCACAGGTTCTATCTTGTGGTAGTAGATGACTTTTCCCGTGTCTCTTGGGTTTTTCTTCTGAAGAATAAGTCTGAAGCAGGAGATGTTATTAAAAATTTGATTAATGAAGTGCAAAATGTTTTTCGTCTTCAGTAAAATATGTTCGGACTGATAATGCCCTGGAATTTTGTACACGTTCTCTTTCTCAATTTCTGTCATCAAAGGGTATTATTCATCAAACCACCTGCGCATATACATCCCAACAAAATGGGGTGGCGGAAAGAAAGCATCGCCATCTCTTGGATATCACTCGTACCTTATTGATTCAAAGTTGTGCTCCTATTTCTTTCTGGGGGGATGCTGTCCTTACTGCATGCTATCTGGTCAATAGAATGCCATCCTCTGTCCTTGGAGAGAAGATCCCCGTTTCTCTTATTTTTCCTGACAAGGAGCTATTCTCACTACCACCTCGTGTTTTTGGTGCTGTGGCTTTTGTCCATCGTCTTTCTCCTGGACTTGACAAGCTCTCTCCAAGAGCAGTCAAGTGTGTCTTTGTTGGGTATTCCAGAACACAGAAGGGATACCGGTGTTATGATCCTACTACCAACAGGTACTTTGTTAGTGCGGATGTCACTTTCTTCGAGTCGGTCATGTACTTCTCGCCAGCTGGGGACAGAATGGTACCATCCATCAGCGCTGATGATATTTTGGTTCCACCACCACCTACTTGTCTTTTACCTGACTCATCTCCTGTGTCCATTCCTATGCCAGCACCACCACCGCCACCTCCACCTCCACCACCACCTCCACCTCCATCCGGTCCACGGCGAATCGTTTCACCATTTCCTAACCACTATACGCGTCGGTCAGGTCCTGCTCAGCCGACAGCTCAGCCAATCACTAAGCCTCAGGTATGTTCAGATAATGTTACTACTGACGGGTCAGGTTCGGTACATATGCAGGATGACTCCTTACAGGTGGACACAGATGGTGATCTGGATGTTCCGATTGCTATTCGGAAACCGAGACGACAGTGTGCATCCTATCCACTTGCTTCACAGGTTTCCTTTCACCGACTCACAGGTGATTTCCAGCAGTTTGCCACAACTTTGTCTTCTGTGGACATACCACGGACATACCAGGAAGCCTTGAAGAGTGAATGCTGGAGACGAGCTATGGAAGAAGAAATGGGGGCCCTGCAGTCCCGTGGCACATGGTCTTTGGTCCCTGCACCACCTGATGCATCAGTTGTCAGCTGCAAATGGGTCTTTACAGCCAAATATCATGCGGATGGCACATTGGATAGGTACAAAGCACGCCTGGTTGCCCGAGGATTTACACAGACATATGGTGTTGATTACATGGATACATTCTCTCCAGTTGCGAGACACTCGACTCTCCGTATCCTCCTGTTTGTTGCAGTGGTTCGTGACTGGAGCATTTATCAGCTAGACGTCAAGAATGCCTTTCTGTACGGGGACTTACAGGAGGAAGTCTACATGCAGCAGCCACCCGGGTTTACTGCTGAGGGGGAGAAGCATATGGTATGTAGACTTCACAAGGCAATATATGGACTTAAACAGAGTCCACGAGCGTGGTTTCAGAAACTGTCCAACCTAATTGAGCACCAGGGATTTAAGAGGTCCAATGCTGACCATTCGTTATTTGTCCAGAAATCCTCGGCAGGTACGGTTGTCATAATGGTCTATGTGGATGATATTCTTGTTACAGGAGATGATACTCAGGGCATAGCAAAGGCAAAGGCATTCCTAGGTCGTCAGTTTGTTACAAAGGATCTTGGAACCCTAAGGTATTTTCTGGGGTTGGAATTTGCAAGGAATGCACATGGTCTGGTGATGACACAACAGAAGTACATTACTGACTTCCTGGTTGAGACTGGTATGGATGGGTGCAAACCATCTAGCATCCCCATGGATCCCAGCATGAAGATATATGATGACGATACTGATGAAGTGGATAAGAGGAGATATAGAGAGATGGTGGGAAAACTCCTCTACATCACCATAACTCGCCCAGACATTCAGTTTGCAGTTAGCAGGGTGAGTCAGTTTATGGAGCAGCCAAGACAGGGTACATAAACATATAATAATAATAGAAACTAACTATCTCTACAATACCGATTGAGGTTTTGCTCATGTAGTGCATGTATGTGTATTGAAGTTTTATTATTACAAATCATATAATGTGAAGTTTCTATGGTAAATATTTTTTTGTGATTAAATACGAGGCAATTAAAAGTATATATACACATCCATCTAACATGAACCGTTTTTCTTAGGTCTTCTTTAACTCCACTTAGATACATAACTTCAGTGGTAATGTTATTAATAGAAATTTTTTATTTTTAAATTAAAAATTAGAAAACCGCTTAGAACCGCATATACCCCGCATATGCCCCCGCATACCGCTTAATCAGTATTCGGTGACCAGTCCGAACGCATACACATACCGCTTTCCTGAACCTTGGTTTCCCCCTTGCTTGGTTTTTAAAAAAAACTTCACAACCCGTAAATTCTTTCACCATCCTTATTCCCTGCATATCATCTCCTGTAATAAGTATACCATCCGCATACACTATAATTGCAATCATACCTTTAGAGGTCCTCTGTACGAAAAGAGAATGATCTACATTCGACTGTTTGAACCCATGCTTCTCGAACAAATCTGAGAGCTTATGGAACAAAGCCCTTGAGCTCTGCTTAAGGCCATAGATTACCTTGTGAAGTCTACACACATGTGAACGATCCCCCTCAGCAACAAACCCCGATGCTGCATCATGTAGACTTCCTCTTGAAGATCACCATACAAAAATGCATTCTTGACATCCAGCTGAAACAATGGCCAATCTCGAACCACAACAACAGATAAAAGGATCCATAGGGTAGAATGACGAGCAACCGAGAGAATGTGTCAAGGTAATCCACTCCAAACGTCTGAATAAACCCGCGTGCAACCAATCGAGCCATGTACCTTCAATGCTACCATCTACACTCTGCTTCACTGTGAATACCCATTTACAACTAACTATAGACGTCCCGGTGGGGATTGGGACAAGGATCCAAGTACCTCTCAACTGAAGGGCCGCCATCTCTTCCTCCATTGCTAGATGCAATCTACTATCCATCATTTCCTTCTGGTACTGTTGGAGTATTTGGTTGTGCGCCATATTGAATTGTAGTAGGGTAACTGGATCCTGGAGAAGATCCATTTACCCCATCCAGTGTTTAGTCCCACATTGTCCAGTGGTGGGACTTGGAGGCTCTGTGGAGGCTATATAAGGAGCCCTATACCTTGTATCCATTGAGAAAATGCAATGCATAACATGCCCCTTTGAGGGCTTCTCTCGTGGTTTCATCCCGCTCCTCACGGAGTAGGGTTCCACGTTAAATCTTATTCTTCATGTTTATGTTTCTTTATTCTTTGATTCCGCTTCCGCTTCCTATTTCTTAACATGGTATCAAAGCGGGTCGATTCTCGAGGAGTTTTGTGATCTTTATTTTTGTATTCGAGATTCGATTCTTTGAGTTCTTGTTCTTGAAGAAAGATTGATGTTTTTGAAGATTTAATTTTGTGTTATTCAAGCTCCTGTTCAAGATCAGGCACTCGGGTTTCTTTTGAAACCCCAATTTGATTGCAGCGGCAGTCAACAAGGTATTCAACCCACAAAATCTTCTCGTCGTTGTTCTCCTTGATGCAAAGCATCTAAAGGGGCTCCTTCGTGAGCCCTAGCATTCAAGGCGACATCACGTCGGGCGGCATGCTGCTGTAGCCGTGACCAGAAGGTCGTCGGCTTCATCACGCCTGTCTTCGGTGGCGATAGGGCCCATCCCCATCAAGTCCAGACCTAGGCGGAGATCCCTCCAGCCCGCCTGTCCTGACCACGCGCAGCTGCCCTCGCTACCTCGTCTTCGTGCCTCCAGACTCGATGTGCACCCTCCAGCCCCCCAGTTTAGCGTCAGCCTCCATGTGCACAACCCCTCCTGGCGGCAAACGCCGCATCACCTAGGCGGCAGCCTCGTCGCGCGCCCTCCAGCCCTTGCGCACGACCCCGCTTCTCCTCCATGACGGGCGGGCAACGCGCGATTCTCCGTGCCGCAGGTGGAGGCTGTTCCTCCTCGTGCCGCTCTGTTGCACCTCCAGACCGCTCCAGCAGGCGGCATAGGCCGCAGTTCGACTCCAGGCGCCCCTTCCCCCCCTCTCGAACTCGGGCGGCGGCGTACCTTCTTCTAGGGAAAAGGATTCCCCACGATTGGGAAACCTAAGAGGAACGCGACGTTTTTTTTAAAAAGGAGGGGTCATCTGGTTGACAACCCAAGTGGGCTGCCGTTTTTATTAAAAAAAGGCAGGGGGCACATGGTTTGACAACTCGAGAGTTAGAAAAAAAGAGTTGTGATTTTTTTTTAAAAAAGAGGGTGGCTGAGTTTGGGCCTTTTGGGCCGTGATTTTTTTTAAAAAAAGGGGGCATGCACAAATAAAAGCCGTGCTGAAAATATTTGAAAAAAAATGAATTGAAAAAAAATTGAACGGCTTAAAAAATGCAAAAAAGGGAAGAAGAGCCGAAAAAAATCAAACGACCAATTGGTATCCATGTTTTGAGAAGCCAAGATTTTTTTTGTAATCGGCTTATTTGGTTTTGTGTTTGTTCCCCATATTATCACGTCTTCTCCCAACTTTGTCGATCTCTCTATTTTCCGGCAAGTATGGGAGAAAGGGGAGTATAGTGTAGAGTTATTCAGCATCGATCATGCGACATCTCTTTCAGTTCAGATTCCAGTCCAGATGCCCATTCAGTTTCAGACTCTACAGTTTTCAGATAAAGTTTTTCCATGCGCAATTTCAGACTCGACGTTCAGATTCCGAGTCCACATATGTGATGCGTAGCTATTCAGACTCGACAGATTGGTCAGAGTCCAAGTTCGAGACACTTCATGATGAGAGGCCCATTTTTGAGTTCTCTAGAGAGAGATTCATTTTCAGATACACAAATGTATGCAGCTTTTATTCAGATGTGCACATGTATGCCATCTTTTGTAGTGGTCCCCATCTTTCTTCTTGTTGTTTCATCCAGAGTTTTCATGTGAGCCATAGGGACTCCAGAGTAGAGGACCATTCCCTATGCCATGTTGGTAAGGGTTTTCATGTGGTATAATAGGGACACCAGAGCAGTGTACCATTCTTTGAGCCAGATGGGAGAGACCCAGTTCTCCGAGGAGGAGACTTCTTTCAAACTCCATTCTCCAGCGACCGTGGACTCCGACGAGGATTGCACAGCCACAACCCTTTTCAGTTCGCCCCTTTTCAGAGAGAGCAGTTGTCCACATTATTGTGGCGGGCCAGAGTATTCCGACGAGGAGACTCATTTTCAGTCACAGTGACTCTGACAGGTGCAACTCAGAGCACATGCACTCCGACGAGGAGATTCAACAGACACACACTCCAGCCAGTTCGTCCTCCTCACCTGCACGACATGAGAAGCAACGTCCTCGACAACAGCAGTTCTACACGTTGGGTTGATATTGTCCGTAGTCTCCTGTAGTGTTGAGTTGAGTTTTCTTCACTTCATGTTTGTTTGTCCTAGCTAAGCATTGCATGCTCCAGCTTGAGGGGGAGTGTTGGAGTATTTGGTCGTGCACCATATTGAGTTGTAGTAGGGTAAATGGATCCTGGAGAAGCTCCATTTACCCCATCTAGTGTTTAATCCCACATTGTCCAGTGGTGGGACTTGGAGGCTCTGTGGAGGCTATATAAGGAGCCCCAGACCTCCTGTATCCATTGAGAAAATGCAATGCATAACATGCCTCTTTGAGGGCTTCTCCCATGGTTTCATCCCACTCCTTACGGAGTAGGATTCCACGTTAAATCTTGTTCTTCGTGTTTATGTTTTTTTATTCTCTGATTCCGCTTCCTCTTCCTATTTCTTAACAGGTACGTCTGTGGTATGTCCACGGTGGACAAAGCAAGTGAAAACTTCCTGAAGTCTTCTGCAAGACGCTCAAATGTGACATGAGAAGCAATTGGATATGAAGCACAGGAACACTTCTGCTTCCTAAGAGCAATAGGCAAATCAAGTTCTGCATTATCACTGCCACCTGCCTGATTATTCTCCTCCTGAAATAACCCATGGTAAGAAACACCATCATACCCATCATTAGAAGTAATGTTGTCAGAACAAACCTGGGGCGTGTTGGATGATGGAACATGATCATGAGCAGGAGTTGATCGTCGACTGTAGTGATGTGGTAGTAGTGGAACCAGAACAATGGGAGGAGGTAGAGCTGATGGAGGTGATGATGGGAGTGGTGGTGGTGGTGAAGGTGTGGGGTACATGAGTGGAAGTGGAATATAGACCTATTCACGTAAATCTGAAAGTGTCAACCTGTCACCTATTGGAGAAGTACATGACAGACTAAAAGAATGTGATATCTGCACTAACATAATACCTCATATACAACGGATGATAGCAACGATAACCCTTTGAGTCCTGGAATACCAGACAAAAACACATTTGACAGCCCTAGGAGAGAGCTTGTCAATCCCAGGAGACAACTGATGGACGAACGCCATAGACCCAAAAACCATGGAAAAATGTATCTTTTCTCTCAATATCGACGAGAGCATACGGTTAATGAGATAGGAAGCTGTGAAAACCGCATCACCCCAGAATGAATGCGGTGCACAGCTCTGGACAAGGAGGGTACGAGTAACATCTAGAAGGTGACGATGCTTTCTTTCTGCGACATCATTCTGTCGAGAAATTTAATGAAGAATACAATGAGATGACAGGAAATGAGAGAGCGCACGAGTACAGAATTCAAGAGCATTGTCAGTCCTTACAATCTTGACAGAGGGGGAAAAACTTTCTGCACTTTTTAAATGAAATTCATAATAGCATTGCACGCTTTTGATTTATTGTTCAACAAGAAAATCTAAGATAGATGACTAAAATCATCTACAACAACTAAATAAAACATGTGTCCCTGATGATCAGGAACATGACTTGGACCCCAAATGTCTGTAAGGAAAAACTCAAAGGGGAGTTACTCCGACTCTGACGACTGAGGAAGACAGACCGATGGTGTTTCCTAACTAACTAGCTTTACACTTGAACGACGAGCAGGGTGAAATCTGAGGAAGGACTTGACGGAGCTTCTGAAGTGGAAGATGACCGAAGTGTAGATGCCATAAGAAAGGAGAGACATGTCCAGTGGAATGGGAGGACATTCCAGCATATGGTGTTTGAACCAATCGATAGAGTCCGCCTTGCTCACGGCCACAACCAATCACTCTTCCTATGAGAATGTCCTGAAACACAAGAGATGATGGGTCAAATATCGCTCGACGATGTAAATTCTTAGTAATCTGGCTAATAGATAGTAAATTCATGGAGAAATTAGGGGCATGCAACAAATTCTGCAACTGTATAGATGGCGTCAAGTTGGTCTCCCCATGTCTTGTGATTTGGGAATGAGTTCCATTTGCTATGATCACTGTCTTTCCTAGAGAAACCTGCTTGTATGCTATGAGTTGATTTCTGCCTCCACACAAATGATGTTATGCACCGGAATCTATAGTCTATTCTGAGATATCTGAACCATGATGAGAAGTGGAGGTAAGCTCACTATATGAGGTACTGGCTCCTCCAATGGCAGCGATATCTGAACTGATCTCGGAAGCAGGTGAAGGAGTACTAGTTGGGTGCACGATATCTCTTAGTCGAGAACAAGCTCATCAAATTTCTGATCCGATGTGGGTGGATCGCCATAATGTTGACTCTGCTTTACTACGCTGCCGAACGCTGGGTAACCATGCTTGGAGTAGCATGTATCTTTTGTATGTCCAGACTGATTACAATAGGTATAAGGTGTTCCACGATCACATGCACCCCTACCACGTGGTCCACGTCCACGGAACTGAGATGGACGACCTCTTCCACGAGAGGCCGCCATAGCAGAGGAGTTCAGCACTGGAGCAGGGCTTGATACATTGATCTGGCTCAATCTTCAGAAGGCCTCCAAGGCAGTAACGGTAGCATTTGCCAGGATCTGAGAAGTAGCAACCTCCTATTGTGAATCAAGGGAGGCCAAAAACACGCCAACCATTGTGGCATTCCGATATGTTATCAACTGCTCTGGAGTAGTCGTGAGGGGCATGAAGCTGTGAAGCTTCTCAAACATTCTCGCAAGGCAGTGTAGTGAGCATATTGGGGTTGACCACTCTACTTTATGGTAAAGATGTCATACTGGAACTGTAGAATTTTTGTCTCATTCTTGTCCTGTGAACACGTGGCAGCACGAATGTCCCACATAGCTTAGGTCGTGAGTTGATGCAAGACATCGTTTGCAATGTCTGGTATCAGGGTACCGGACAACCTGACTTGAGCATATGCATCATCAGCCTCCCATGAGGCATACAACCTTGTCTTATTCGTCGGCTTATTCTCGGTAAGAATATGTTTCTTACCCATTGACTCCATTAGACTCATGAACTGCATGGCCCATAATTCGTAGTTCGACCCATTCATCTTCACTATAAGCGCAGGACCTCTGAAGGCGCATGTGGTGGGATATCTACCTTGCTTTATGATATTGCTACTAGAGAAGAATAGGGTTGTAGACTGGACAAGCTTTTGTCTACACTGACATAAAGAGATTTGGTTGCATGTGTAGACTCAAGCAACCAATCCCATCAAGTATTCGCGGCGACACAAGCAATAGGGAGCCACAAGTGGCGGGGCCCGCAATGACGACATTAGAAGCCACTGGCTAGTGGTGATGAAGGCTGTGGGCGGCTGGATCTACTGGCAGCAGCGGAGGCTACGAACTGGCAAGGGGCCACGGGCTGGTGGGGAGGAAGGCGGCGCTCCACGTGATTGGCGCGAGGTTGGGCTAGGGTTAGGGTTTGAATGTTCACGACTAAGCACCGAGCAGATGGCAGCATGGATAGCTATAAGGCGAGGCTTGTGGCTCGTGGGTTCACTCAAACAAATGAGATGGACTACTAGGATACTTTCTCTTCAATGACTCGACATTCTACACTGCATATCCATCTCTCTATTGCAGTGACACGAGATTGGCCCCATAGACAAACCAAAGTTCTATTTATAGATGATGTAGTACCAAAACATGAGAGAGGGTGATTGGATCTCTCCCAATCTAATGCATAATCTAACAATCCTACATTCGGCCTTAATAAGGCATTCTAGGCTATAACTACGAAAACAGTGTGTTATTTAACGAATCAGATTCCATTATCCAATATCGATTGCATGATACCCATTGAGGTATGTTCTAACAATCATATTGATTATTAAATTTTATGTATCAATGGTTGTGCTACAAATTAACATGTTAGGGAAAGAAAGTTTAAAACAAAGGACAAAGAAAATGGTGTTCGGGGATTGTGGTGTAAGCAAAGGAGATATATAATCCAGTTCCGTTCTTCATATAAAATAATAATAAGTAGGAATGTCACCTTTGATTAAAATTTTATGCTTCACTCAAGGGTCGAGTCCATAGATACATGAGTAAGAGATGATATCCATGAACATGTAGAGTTCGAATTGCCATCATAATCAGGTTGATGATGAACAACATAACACTGAACAATCAAAGGAGATGTTTTATAGCAGTATGGCTTATCGGCTATGTTGAGATGTTTATTTATCACCGTATTATATTTACATTTTATGTTTTCTGTGGGTATCACTTATGTAATTAACCCATGACTCACCTCCGATATAAGAGAGCCCTGGGATCTCTTTTATCAGATGAATAAATTTTAGGGATATTTATACCCATAACCCTGAGTAATCTCGTAACTACCCCAGGAACCCTGCGCAAGCACGAATTACACCCAGAACCCCGAATAATGTTTAACCCTTACATTACATAACCCTGAGTCAACTTCCATCCATTTTACCGTTAACTATTGACGGTATCCGTTATGTATTTTATATTTATACCCTTTAAGTTTCTATTATTTACAAAAAAGTTCATTTATCACCTTCCTCCTCCACCTTATCCTCTTCCTCCTCCAAACAGCACCCACCTCCTCCTCCAAGCAGCAAGCTCCTCCGACAACCTCCTCCTCCTCCAAGCAGCAAGCTCCTCCGACAACCTCCTCCTCTCCCCTTCGACCTCCAAGCAGCACCCACCATCCCAGGTCCCCCCGCCCTCTCGTGCCTCCGCCTGCAGCCCCCCCTCCCCCGCGCGACTCCGCCTGCAGCCCGCCTCCCCCGCGCGACTCCGCCTGCAGCCCCCCTGCAAGCCCCTCTCCTCCGCGCGCCTCCTCCGCCTGCTGCCCCTCCCCCTCCCCCGCGCGCCTCCAGCCCCCTGCAGGCCTCCCTCCCCCGCGCACCTCCTCCCCCGCACACCTCCTCCCCCCTGCAGCCCCCTCTTCCCTGCACACCTCCTCCCCCGCGCGCCTCCTCCCCCTACAGCCCCCTCCCCCGCGCACCTCCTCCCCCTGCAGCCCCCTCTCCTCCACGCGCCTCCTCCGCCTGCTGCCCCCTCCCCCTCCCCCGCGCGCCTCCAGTCCCCTGCAGCCTCCCTCCCCCGCGCACCTCCTCCCCCACGCACCTCCTCCCCCCTGCAGCCCCCTCTCCCCCGCGCACCTCCTCCCCCGCGCGCCTCCTCCCCCGCGCACCTCCTCCCCCCTGCAGCCCCCTCTCCTCCGCGCGCCTCCTCCGCCTGCTGCCCCCTCCCCCTCCCCCGCACGCCTCCAGCCCCCTGAGGCCTCCCTCCCCCACGCACCTCCTCCCCCCTGCAGCCCCCTCTCCCCCGTGCATCTCCTCCCCCGCGCGCCTCCTCCCCCTGCAGCCCTCTCCCCCGCGCACCTCCTCCCCCCCTGCAGCCCCCTCTCCTCCGCGCGCCTCCTCCGCCTGCTGCCCCCTCCCCCTCCCCCGCGCGCCTCCTCCCCCTGCAGGCCCCCCTCCCCCGCGCGCCTCCTCCCCCTGCAGCCCCCTCCCCCGCGCGCCTCCTCCCCCTGCAGCCCCCTCCCCCGCGCGCCTCCTCCCCCTGCAGCCCCCTCTCCTCCGCGCGACTCCGCCTGCAGCCGCCCCTCCCCCGCTGCTCGGCGTCCTCCGTGAAAGTTCCCATCGTGCTAGCTCCAGGATGGAACCCACTTCCTCCTTCTTTTTTTTTTGATTAATGTCCACCATAGGATCATGAATTGGGTTAGATTAACTCAACTATCTGGTTGAGTTAACGAACGAAATTAACGGAAGGTTATGGGTGTAAAACGGCGTGGTTATTCAGGGTCCTGAGGATAATTAGTGTTTATAGAGGGTTTCTGGGGTAATTACCATATTACTCAGGGTTATGGGTGTAAATATCCCTAAATTTTATTCCAACATGGTATCATAGCAACGGTCCTAGACCAGGGTTCTCGAACCAAAACCCTAACCCTAGCCCCACCCGTCGGCCTATCTCCGCGCCCTCCACGCGCACGCCTCTCCGTGCGGCCCACGTCGCAACCCAACGCCACTGCCACCTCCGCCAAGCGGTCGCTGCCGCCTCGCAGCAGCCCAGTGAGGCTCCGGCGACCATCCTTTGTGGCGCTGCAGCATCGGTAGGCACCGTGGTCTGATTCGCAAGGGCTCAACGCACCCTCGGCGGCCCCACAGACCCCTGTTCACGTGCGACGAGGTCTGGACAAATCTGTGAGGGGTGAAATAGTCTGATTTCTCCCTTCATTTGCGGCCCTCAACCACAAACACATCATTATGGATGAGTGTATAAGTCTACAGATACACCTCATCCCCCATTTGATGTTGTAGACACGTATTTTGCCGAGATATTTCCCTCTTGTTCCGCATTTTGGCCTATTAAAGAATGTCAGAAGTCAAGGGTGACATGTTCTCTTCTTCCGATACCTTCAAAGGACCGATGCCTATCGTAAAGATGGATGATACCAACTACGAGTTATGGTCCATGCAGTTTCGTACCCAGATGCAATGCAACAACAAGGAGCATATTCTGACTGATTCAGAGCCAGCGGACAAGATAGGGGCCAACGCATCATGGAAGCAAGATGATGCATATGCTCGTATATGGCTCTCTGGGACACTTAGCACAGAGATTGCTAATGATATTGTCAATCAGCCAACTGCAAAGGCCATGTGGGACATATTGACCGCTACCTACGGACAAGCGAAAAATGAAAGCAAGATACTCCAACTTCAGTTCGACATCTTCTCGACCAAGCAAAATGGTCGACCTCTACATGCACGTTTTTCACATCTGAGAGGCATGACTTTGAATGACTCCACAGCTTCATGCCTATCACTACCAGTGTAGAACAACAACAAGCGTATCGGAATGCCACTATGACTGGCGTTTTTCTGTCCTCTCTTGACTCGGAGTACGATACCGCTCGTACTCAGCTTCTGACTGGCGAGACCATACCACCAATGGAGGAGGTATACAGGCGGTTGAGAGGAATTACTGCCAAACCTACATCCACACCACAACCGACTTCCTCGGCTATGGCTGCTTCTCGTGGGTGAGGCAGTACGTCCCAGTTCCGTGGTTGTGGACCTCGTGGTGGAGGTGGAGGCCGTCAGCGTGGTCCATGTTCTTATTGCCATCGTCCTGACCACTCAGAGGAGACATGCTCTCACAAGCACGGCTTTCCGGCGTCTACACGTGTTGCGGAGCAGACTGACTCTTCACCTGCACCTACAACTGATGCACGGTTTGATGATCTTGTATCGAGACTTCAAGAAATGGTGACCACTCATGTGACTCAGACAACACGACCATCAGATGAAGCGACCACCGCAAGAGCACTACCCAATTCATCAGGTATTTCATATGTGCTTACCAGTACCAGTAGCAACAGTTCCGATGTGACAAAGTGGATTATAGATTCTGGAGCATCTCATCACATGTGTGGAGATCACACACAGTTTTCCTCGTACAGGACTATTCCTCCAGGACGTTCCGTAATCATATCCAATGGAGTTCGACTACCCATTGTTGGTCAGGGGGAGATTGTTTTAGCCCCTTCTATACGCCTTCAGAATATTTTACATGCTCCAGACTTTCAAATGAATATGTTGCCTATCAGTCAGATTACAAAAGATTTACACTGTCGTGCAATTTTTAACCCCTCTTCTCTTATGTTTCAGGACGTACTAACTGGCAGGATGATTATTCATGGCCGTGGGCAAAGAGGATTATACAAACTTGTTGTTCAGTCATGTGTTGGGGTTGACTTTATTCCCTCTGGATCTACTTCGCCTTTTCTGTGGCTTCTTCGCTTTGGTCACCTTCCTCTACAAAAGATGATACGTGTTCTCCCGCAAATATCTACTCGTACTACTCTAAAATGTGAAGCTTGTTAGCTTGGGAAACACCATCGCTCCTCTTTTCCGAGTCGTCCAAGTCATAGTAATAGTCGGTACTTTGAGTTATTTCACTTTGACATTTGGGGTCCAAGTCGTGTTCCTGATCATCAAGGGTATAGATTTTATATTGTTGCTGTGGATGATTATTCTAGACTTTCTTGACTTTTCTTACTTAAACATAAGTCTGAAGCAGGTGCTATAATTAAAACTTTTCTTCTTGAGATCAACAACATATTTTCTGCTGAAGTCAAATACATTCATACTGACAATTCTTTGGAATTCTCTACTCTTCATTTGGTAAAATTTCTCCAGTCTCTAGGTATTGTTCATCAGACTTCATGTAATTATACATCACAACAAAATGGGGTTGTAGAACACAAACATCGTCACCTATTAGACATCACGAGGACCTTGTTGATTCATAGCAGTACACCTCATTCTTCCTAGAGGGATGCGGTCTTAACTGCCTGTTACCTGGTAAATCGCATGCCAACCACTATTCTTGGAGAGAAGAGTCCCTTCTCGGTTGCAGTTCTTGAGAAGGAACTTTTCACACTTACACCTCGTGTTTTTGGATCGGTAGCTTTTGTCCATGATTATACTCCTGGTCGTGACAAGCTCTCACCTCGAGCTGTCAAATGTGTCTTTGTTGGTTATTCCCGTACCCAAAAAGGGTATAGATGTTTTGATCCTGTTGGGAGAAAATACTATGTGAGTGCTGATGTTACATTTTTCGAATCTATTATGTATTTCACTCCTACAGGTGACAGGTTGTCTAATACTGGATCCCGAGAGGATGTTGTGGTTGCTCCACCTCCATCTGTTCCTTGTGATGTTCCGCGGTCTTCACCACCTACACCACCACCCCCACCGCCACCTCCACCTCCTCCCAAAGAATCTACATTCTTACCACCTGTTTATACTCGCAGGTCTTCTACTCGTCCCTCTGCTTATGCGCCTACCACATCATCCACCATGCCTCAGGTATGTCAGGAACATATTACTTCTCCTGATGGCACTGGAGATTTTAATGATGAACAGGAGGAGTTAATTCCAAAGGACGGTGATGCTGATGACCTGGAGATACCAATTGCTCTAAGGAAACCTCCTCGTCAATGTGCTGCGTACTCAATGGATGCCCGTGTTTCCTTGGATCATATGTCAGAGGACTACAAGAAGTTTATAGTGGGACTATCAGCTGTTACTATCCCGAGGACGTATCAGGAGGCGCTCCAGGACAGTAGGTGGCGCCTTGCTATGGAAGAAGAGATGGCGGCTCTGCGATCACGTGGCACATGGAGCATTGTCACTCCTCCACCAAGAGCCTCTATTGTGACCTGCAAATGGATATTCACGGTCAAGCAAAGGGCCGATGGCAGTGTCGACCGATTCAAAGCAAGGCTTGTGGCTCGAGGGTTCACCCAAACCTATGGGGTGGATTATCGGAACATCTTCTCTCCAGTAGAAAGACATTCAACACTACGCATTCTGCTATCCGTTGCCGTTTCTAGGGCCTGGCCTCTATATCAACTTGATGTCAAGAATGCTTTTTTCTATGGGGATCTACAGGAGGAAGTATATATGCAATAACCACCAGGATTTGCTACTGAGGGGGAGTCTCAGAAGGTGAGCCGACTTCAAAAGGCGATTTATGGCCTGAAGCAGAGTCCGAGAGCTTGGTATCAAAAGCTATCGAAGTTGATAGAGAAAAAGGGGCTTGTGCGGTCTACTGCGGACCACTCACTGTTTGTGCAGAGGACATCTAGAGGTACCGTGGCTATTCTTGTTTA
This sequence comes from Ottelia alismoides, assembly GCA_037367405.1. Classification (NCBI taxonomy): domain Eukaryota; kingdom Viridiplantae; phylum Streptophyta; class Magnoliopsida; order Alismatales; family Hydrocharitaceae; genus Ottelia; species Ottelia alismoides. Next base: position 274,595 of record JAZKJV010000407.1, read on the forward strand.
CCTGGATGATACTGTCATTACAGGAGATGATGAGCAGGGTATTCTTACTGTCAAGGAGTTCCTTGGTCAGCAGTTTGTGACTAAGGACCTTGGCAATCTTTGCTACTTTCTTGGATTAGAGTTCACCAAGAATCAACGTGGACTCGTGATGAATCAAAGGAAATTTGTTATGGACCTTCTATCTGAGACAAACATGACAGGGTGCAAACCTGCTTCTACTCCTATGGATGCAAGCATGAGATTGTATGATGAGGATACCGAAGAAATTTACAAGAGGAGATATAGAGAGCTTGTTGGGAAGCTCCTATACGCCACCATTACCATGCCGGATATTGCTTTTGCAGTTAGCAAAGTCAATCAGTTCATGGAGCAACCAAGAAAGATACATATGGATGTTGTACATAAGATCTTGAGGTATTTGAAGACTTCACCTGGCTCTGGCCTCATATTCAGTAGGGATGCATCACTTGAGGTGACAGGATGTGCAGATGAAGATTATGCTGGGTGTCCCAAGGACAGAAAGTCGACTTCTGGTTTTGCTATCTTTATAGGCAGCTCACTTGTTTCATGGAAAAGCAAGAAGCAGACTGTGGTGGTCAGATCTAGTGCTGAGTCTGAATACAGGGCGATTGCACAAGGATGTACAGAAATGATGTAGGTCAGATCAGTATTAACAGATCTTACTGTTGAGGTCTCTCTTCCTATGAAGCTTTTATGTGATAATAAAGCAGCTTTATTTATTGCCAATAACCCTGCTTTTCATAAGCGGACAAAGCATATCGAGGTGGATTGTCAGTACACTAGAGACATGATCCAGAAAGGACTTATATCCACCTCTCATGTTTCCACAGAAGATCAGATTGCAGATATCTTCACGAATGCACTGGCCAGAGGTCCTTTTCAGAGATGTTGTTCCAAGCTGAGCATGATTAATATTTATTCCCCATCTTGATGGGGAGTGTTGAGATGTTTATTTATCACCGTATTATATTTACATTTTATGTTTTCTGTGGGTATCACTTATGTAATTAACCCATGGCTCTCCTCCTATATAAGAGAGCCCTGGGATCTCTTTTATCAGATGAATAAATTTTATTACAACAGGCTACATAGAGAGATACATCCTCCTCAAAGTTACAATTTTGAGGATATAGTTGCATTTGTACTGCATGTTGTTAAGGAGGTCGAGTCTCAAGGACATCCACACACAAGAAGGCAATCATAGGAGCAGAGTCCGAACTGTGGTATTATTGATATGGGTGAGAAGATGGAGTCTCTTCACAAGAATCAAACATAGAGCTTGTCAATTTGCTAGAGGGGAGAAAAGCTATTGGTTGCAAATGAGTCTTGGAGAAAAAGACAAAAATCTAAGGCAGCGAAGACATCAGATACAAGGCTTATAATACAAAAGCTGTAGATTACAATGAGGTATTCTGTCTCGTCGTGAGGCATACACCCCATCAAGGTGCTACAGCTCTTGTAGCACATCAAGACTTGGAGATGGAGTAATCAGATGTGGCAATAACTTTTCTGAATGGTGAACTCAAAGAAGATATTTTAATCAGTCAACCAGAGGGATTCACATTTTGAGGCAAGTAAGACCATGTATGTAAACTGAAGAAGTCATTGCATGAACTCAAGCAGTCTCTCATGCATTAGTACATAAAATTTGACAACTTTATGATTGATTTTGGGATTGATAGGAACCATTATGATTGTCGTGTTTATCGCATAAAGGTGGGTGATGGTCCCTTTATCTATATTACCAATGATGATATAAAGAAGCTCCTTGCTTTAGCGTTTGACATAAAGGATCTTGGTGTACCAAATAAGACTGTAGGGATGAAAATCATCACTGATAATGTAGAAGGAAACCTCTTCTTATCTCAAAAGAGCTACATTGAGAAGGTCTCGGCCAAATTTGGGAAGCCCACAACAAAAAATCTTGAGTACCATATCTGCTGCAAATATTCATCTTTCATTATCTTTTGAACCTTAGTCGGAACAATCATATATCATGAGTATCGTCTGCAAGTGCAGTTGCTTCATTTTCCAGAGCATTTTTCACATTGTGTTAGGTAATCACACAGTATCTATTTTGGCATACAAACTTCTCTGTAGAGAAGCGAGTTCGTAATAGATAGATATTTATCTCCAATAAATAACATTTTAATTTCCGTTTTTTCACAGTAAAAAGAAAAGTAAATGTATAACCACATGGTTTGGTGGCCTTGCCTTCCCCAAAAATTAGAGAAGAGAAACAATTATAGACAAATTATATGTGATTAATCAAAGCAAGGAAATTTAGTTACCAAAGTATCTAATATTACAGTCTCAAAGATTCCTTTTTTACCATAATATTTCTGACAATTTATATCTTTCTACCTCATCGAATGTAGAGTTAAACTGAAAATTACATCTGATGCTTCAATTAAATTAGATGTGCTTCTATTCCTATTTTTTCATAAATGAAAATGACAAGAAATTTTTTTCAAATGATGGAGATTACGAAATCACCCGAAAGTCATAATTATTAAAATATCTGTATATTGATAACATATGTTGTCCGTCTTTGCATGGAAGTAAGTTCTACATGCTACTGGAAAATTTATGACATTCTACCTCAAATACTCTGACACGGAGTTTCAGATCTCCTGACTCCAGTTGTTTAACAAACTCCTCTATTCGCTGAACTCGGGTAGGCATGGAGATTGCAGAATTTCTTGCCTGAGGTTACAAACATTGGGCAGGTCAAAATGATACCGCTAAGCAAAAGATATCTAATAAGAGCACATCGAAACATGAAAAGGTGAAATCAACTCTTCAATTATGCCATATGCTCTGACTAACAGAATTACATCACAGAAGATCTGATGCTGGTATGAAACTAGATGATGATATTGGAGAGGTAATTTTAAGGTTAGTAAAGTCAAATACAATACATGACAGCTTATTCACCCAACAAGATATAGATGCAACTTGAGCAAAATCACCGATTGCCCATGTTTCCTGACTGGTTAATATGGCTCAAAACGATATGTTCAGACCAGACTTGGTCATACAGCATTACGCCAATCCAACATGGTGAACAAGCACAGAAAGTTGATCAAAACAGGTTATACCAATATCTTTTAGGGAATATACATTCTCTACATTAAACTCCTTTAGAAAAAAATGACATTACTAACCGGTAATTAAGATTGACAAGACCAATAACCTATCTGAATAATCCATATCAAGCATGGAATATAACTCCTAATGGAGAAATTGCCTTTGTAAATTGCCTTTTCAGTAACCATTCTAGGCTCAGAGACAGAAGTACAATGTCAAGAAGCTTCACCGACAATTCATAGGCATTAGCAATTTCTGTCTTAGCTTCTCCGATGATAAATAAACACAAGCCAAATAAGTAACTCAACTTAACTTCTAGAAGATAGAGAAATTTAAAGTCACACAAATTTCATTTGAAAGATGCATTTGAAGCTGCTCAGTAAGATAGTCAAATTACTTAAGCAGAAAATGAAAAAAATTACATCTGCCTAGGGAAAAGCAAGTTCCAAGAATCAGAAGCAAACAGTGAAGACCAATCCTAAACCATGATTAAGTACAATTATTTATTAATACATCTTAGAACCCTAATCCAAGGCCCGTTCTACAAATCCAGAGATTTGAAACAAATGTGTATAAAGCCAGTACCAAACATTACCACCTTACCTGCCAGTAGGGCTACAAAATATCCAATCACTATTAGGGAAAAACACGCAAGAAAGCAAAAATTGAAAGAACGCAAGGAATCAATTTGATTATTTCTCTGAGCTTCATCTAGAAGATTTCGAGTTCGATTTTGTGAGGTCCAATCTTAAATTTCCATAGCCCGTTCTACAATTATTTGATTAAGTTGGCTGGTACCCTCTAGGTCATTTCGAGAGATCTCCAGATTTTGTAATAGTTTAGACATTTTGTTAAAATTGTTAGTTGATAAAGAACAATATAAAATACTTGTAGCATATAGCTTCTGAAAATTGATTTTTTATCTACCCGAGGTCCCCGAGTTTCTTTTGGCGATCTCGAGAATCTTGAATCCTTCCTATATAGCTTTCCAAAGTGAGTGTGATGGTTCGTATTGTTTGAGGCCATGGTCATTGGTGTACTGTCCTCAAGCCTTGGTCACCGCCAATTAGCTCATATAAAAAGTCACTAAAAGAGAATGGATATTGATTTGCAAAAATAATAACAATTTAACAACCAACATCGAGTCAATCACAATAATAGTCAGACAAGCAATCACAGTACACCTATACAGGTTAAGACTACTCAAGGGTTATGTCTTGCGGCTAAACTTGGCCTACATAGGGCTTACAAAATCTCATTATAAGAACTACTGTGGTATTGTCCAAATCTTAGTATAAGCACACAACTTACCATTATTTATCATCTATCAAATAAAAAAGTCTAATTTACCAATATTTATCATCTATCAAAAAAAGTCTTTCACTAAGAACGCATGAACAGCATCTTTAAGGGTTATGTTCTGCTTAGGAAGAAAGTCCACCGCCAATAACACCTCTTGGAAAAAATAAATTAAAATACAAATTGTTGAAGCAGGGAAAGGGATGGGGCGGGGAAAAGATCCGCTTTTGCCGGAGGGGGACGTGGCAAAGCTTCCGGCGACGGAGGCGTCCGCTCTGAAGTTGGAGGCAAGTGATTTGCGGAAGGACAAGGCAGTTTCATCGCGAGACTTGCAGGAGAAGGAATCAGAATGCAGAGGTGGCCTTCCTATTTTGGGTTTTACCCCTTCCGACATCTTGAAAGATCGAGATATGTTATAAAATAAACATGCGGAAGCGAACATGGAAAAAGATAAAGAACAAAGAAAGAACGCGGGATTTTAACGTGGAACCCTACTCCGTGAGGAGCGGGATGAAACCACGGGAGAAGCCCTCAAAGGGGCATATGCTTCATTGCTTTTTCTCAATGAGTACAAGAGGTCTGGGGCTCCTTATATAGCCTTCCCAGAGCCTCCAAGTCCCACCACTGGTCCATGTGGGACTAAACACTGGATGGGGTAAATGGATCTTCTCCAGGATCCATTTACCCAGCTACAACTCAATAGGCGCATACAACATATACTCCAACACTCCCCCTCAAGCTGGTGAAGGATATGGTTAGATCCTCAAGCGCATCACGGAAGCGTGATCGTCGTATCGAATACGACGAAGAACGACTAGTCGTACTAGTTGTTCTATGCAGCGGAAATTAAAAATTTTTCATGTGACGAAACCAAATGATCCAAGAACACTTCTCGGATCGTTTCGTCTAAACCACAAACAACTATTAGGTTTACCTCTTGAAGCGTGGTTGCGATCAAGTCTCTAAACGAAGAGACCTCCTGTCTCAAGTCCGATCCGTCGGAGGAGACGCTTGCGAGCGCGGGGATGAACCGCGTGCTTCTCGCAATCCATGTTGATGATCCAAGCGGTGGATCTCCTGATCTCGACACACGAGATCCGACGTCTTCTTCACGAGCAAGGCATGCCGAAGTAGATGGAGTTCCACGAGCAAAACATCGGGCAGCATAACGACGGTGCCGCGGCGATGGAGAGCCTCTCTAGGGCATCCATGGTGGACGGCCATGAGAGGGAGAGAAAGAGAAAGAAAGAGAGAGAGAGACTTGTTGTCTCACTTATGTGCAAAGAAGAGCAATGGGGTGCCTCTCCTTTTATAGGGTTTTGGGATCCATGGATCTCAATCCATGTGTCAACACAAATCCAATGGTCCACATTAATTTGTGTTTCTTTCAATGGTCATGATTTGTTGCTAAAAACACAACAACAATTAATTTAATAAAAATCAAATATATATTAAATATAATTTGATTTATATCAAATCAATCTCCATTGGAGAGATAGGAAAGGAGGCAAGCCTCCTTCCATAAGGAGGGTGGACGGCTACCACTTTCCTTATGGAATTGTGGTCGTCCCCTCTCCTCATTAGGAAGGGAGCTTCCTTTTTCCTATTGCATGAGATTACATTATCTCATGATTCTCTCCAATATTTGCAACAACATTTGTTACAAATTATTTCACAAAAATAAATCTAATTTATTTTATTGCAATCATGCCATTGAAAATTTGTGAATCATATTCACAACCCAAAACAAAATGTAAATTACATTTTCAATTCAATGTCCAATGTGAATCCAATTCACATTAACATTTAATTAACAAATGTAAATCACAAATAGCTCTCTCTTATATATTATAAATCACATTTATAATATATATGACTAATATGGATATTGCTATCCACATTATTCATATCCATGATAATTAAATCACATTTAATCATCTTGGATCTTTATTCTCTTGTTCTCAAATAATATGAATCACATTCACATTATTCACATCTTTGATAATCAAATCACATTTAATTATCTCAGATAACTCTCTTTATAATATGAATCAAATTCATATTACTCATGATAATTAAATCACATTTAATTATCCATTTTCTCAATGCTCGGATACATGAATCAACAATAGAATTATCCATGAACTCCTTCAAGGATAATGCGCTTTTTCCGCAGATACTTGGAGATAAAGACAGGGCGATTGTATTGTTCCACGTATAGTGACATGGATATTGAGATCGTATCTCAAATCCAGATCGCGGGCCTCCCATAAATGCTTGATTAAATCAAGACCGTAAATCTAATCTTCTCATTGTATCTGAATCACATTCAGATCAATGTCCAACACTTGGACCAAGATCAGATCACTTCTCTACTGAGAGGAGTCACTAAAATCCAGACCCGTTTCATCACTCCCTAGGAATGAAAGCGTCATGGTTATACAATCGTTTATGATCACATCACCCTCAGGTATTCCCAATACCTGTACATCCTGCATACTGGAAGACTCAGACCAAACCCGAAGTATTGGATCAACTTTATACTGTCTACGTCATGGTTTTGTCAATAAGTTTCTCATTCGATCATTGGGAGTTGGTATCAATCATACACTTTCTAAAAGCGTATATCATACCTAGGTCTTGATCATATACTTTCCAAAAGTATATATCAAACCTACAAATTCAGTCAAGCTTCCAAAGCGAGACGACTGTGCGCACGGAATTTGATTCTTCCCAATATCTCATGAGTGAGCTCACGTCTTCCGGTTCAGTAACTGAACCTGTATGATCCCTTTGAGAGATCGTATTACTCATATGCCCTTATATGCACACCAGCGCGCCGGTGTGTAGACCTTGATTAGGTCATCAACCTATTGGTCTGCCAAATGTACATACTTAGACATATAGCAACACATCTGTCTCCGGTCAGAGGATGCGTGCCTATATCATGACAGCATACGATATAGGACTTTGGTTATCTCGATCTCGTTAAGTCAACTCTTTGACCTAACTAATCTGACACCTCCGAATCTCTATTCCTATGCAGAGGACCTGCATCAAGAGGTCGGTCAGATATCAGCCTTTAAAGATAAGGATTGTCATCTCTTACTCAGGCTGGAGATCATCTCTTAACAATCATCTGACGGTGCTTGATGAGTCCTCAATCTAACTCTTTAGATATTCATCCAAGCACCAGCCTCTATGATTCAATAGTTGAATCAACAGCTGTATGATCATCAAGATAGCCATGGTACATAACCCTAATTGTACTAAGGGACCTATTATGCAAATTATGTATTCTTTATTTCAGATTAAGGAGTGAATTGCAATAACATTTATTGCATAATGGCTCGCCGTGGGCTCGCATTTCCAACAATCTCCCACTAGCCCAAAGAGCCATTAATGGGCTAATCATTTAAACCCACACTCATGTGACAATCATAGGCTATTTAGAAAATAGCTAGGTAAGCTGATCAGTCACTCTGTTCCCGTGAGACTACGCCAAGTCCTTTTACAGCACTTGCATATCCCCAGTAACAGTGCTCGCATCTAATGCGAATGTTGCATCTCATGCAACCAATACTCAATCTAGTTGGTTACTGTGTCCCTGACATCATAACCAGTATCCCCATAATCCTTATTAGAATACCTTCATTCCCGGAGATCTCTATCTCCTAAGGTATCTAAAGTTTAGACCCTTATAGATCACTATCTACATGGTCTTAAACTTTTGAATATAAGACTTTGAGATCACTATCTCTAAGTTTCATCATCTTTGAAGATATTATTATTAATGCAATTAAGTGTTTTATTTCCATAGTAGGATTAGTAATATTTTACTACTCCCACTGCATGGTAGATATCTGGCTTTTGTACACATCTAGCATACACTCAGCTTCTCGTAACTAATGCACAAGTGCAAGTAGTTCTAGCATTTACTTCCTCAACTCTTTGAGGTGCTATCCCTTCAGACAGGTCAGAACCATATCTTAAGGGATGGAAGCCTTTCTTGGGATTTTCCATAAAATAGAATATGTCCAAGGTGTACTACTAATGTGACAGTCCCAATACCCTCTTCTCTTTGCTCCTGAACACCTTCAGAACTAAGATCCAAGAGGTATCCTTGAGATCATATCTCAAGTTATGGAACAATCAGATTATAAAACACTTATTATTATCCTTATATCATTTTAAATGATCAGGATATCATCTACATTTAGCGCAATGAACGCATAGGCACTCCCACTAAGCTTCGCACGGCTCATCAAGATTCCATTTGAAATCATAACATTTATAATTTCATCAAATCTCATGGTCCATCTCAAAGAAGCTTATTTGAGTCCTTAGATGGATTCCTTAGCTTGCACACCTTGCTTTCCTCAATCATGAAGCCTTGGGGCTACTTCATGTGAATATCCTCAGAGAGGCATTTATAGAGGAATGCAATCTTGACTTACATCTTTGAAGATGCAATAGTCAAGTTGTGCAACCAAGATTAGCAATATTATGATGTTTTTAAGCATCACCGAAGAGCAAGTCTCATCGCAAGCAATGTCTTCTCTTCCGATGTGTAGCTCATGGCTACAAACCATGCTTTGAAGGTCTCCGCCTTCTCATCCGGTTCCCTTTCTCTTGAAGATCCATTTACACCTTTACAGGTATTACCCATATAGGTGGATCCTCGAGGGTCCATATACAACACTTGTATATGAAGTCTACGTTAGACTTTTATTGCTAATATCCATCTTTCCATGTCATGATCCTTAGGAGCTTCATCACATGAAGTCCGATCATCGTCAACTTAACTGACACATGGAATACATCCTCAAACTCATTTGAAGAGGTATTAATGTTTCATCATTAATTGTCCTTTTTTTAGTTTCCAATTTCAGGAGCCTCATTATCTTCTCAAGATTAAATGAGTTCCTACACTTCATTTTTATCTTGATTCTCAAAAGTCTCAACCTCTAAGAATCACATTCTCAGAGATGAGATACTTTAAGAATCTCAAGGTCATAAAGTAGGTATCCAATACCATCCTTTATTTTCCTAATGAAGCAACACTCTCAAGTGCTAGATTCCAACATACATGGAACCTTGTTAAGGATATACATTGTAGTCTCTACTACATATACATACCTAGAAACTAAGGGATAATTATGCTAAAATTCATCATTGATAAGATCATGTCACACATGATCCAATTGTATCTACCTATAACTCTATTGAGTTAAGATGTGTTAGAAGGATTGAGATAGAAGTGATATTCATATCTCTATAAGGTATTCTTTGAATTTATCTAGCAGGTACTTGCTACCTAGATTAGATCAAATTCATTTTATCTTCCTTCAAACTTTGGTTCTAAACCAAAAATAATGAAATCTTTGAACATTTCAAAGGTTTCTTAGGTGAAGAGAAGAAATCTCATATCATACATAATCATCAACAGATATCACATATCCATAATGTTTACTATGATATAGATGATCTACATATATCAATATGCATGAGATCCTGAATACCTTGGCATCTTACACCTTTCTCTAAGAAGGGTGTATTGGACATTTTTCTTTGAATGCAATATTCATAAGTATGTAAGTTTTGAAATTTTAGACATTCTAAAGTTTCATCTCTTACTAGTCTATTGATCAAATCAATAGACAAATGTCCAAGGCTTGATGCTAGATCATTGTCAAATGATCTTCATCCTCCTATTGATTTTAAGGTTTAATTTCAGTATTTAGAAATATTAATGAACCATTCATTAATTTTCTAATTTAGTGAAGTCCACTAGATTATTAGATTACTATATGAAATATATACATCATAACTCTTTATGATAGTTCTATCTCAGATTCATGTTTATTTCTAACATTTAGAAACAAACAATGAGTGTATTCTTATATCTAGGTCATAGAGACATTCTCTAAGACTAAGGACTCTCCCACTGAAATTAACAAGTCTATCAATCCAACAGAGATTGTTGCAACAATTGCATCAATATCCATGTGGATAACTATAAACCTTTAAGATCAAATTTTCCAGTCTTCTAAAACATATGCAACCTATTGCAAATGTCATCAGAAGATTGAGATACAATTATTTGACTTTATCTTATCAATGATTTATGTAGATTAATCCGATGCTCCATCTGAGTCCTTCTCTAAGGATTCTAGATAGACTTGATAGTCATACTATCAACTTATTGCAGTATTGGCATTCATCCAACTCTTCGGATGACATATGGAAGTCATAGATGTACAGTCAACTCTTTGACCATACTTCTTACTCGGGTCCAACACATGCTTCCACTGCGCTCCCTTTATCTATAAGCAACCATTGCTTAAGACTAAGGATCTCTTATGTAAGAGCATTTCAACATTTATACATGCTTCATTAAATTCATACAATATGAATATTATGAAGCTTCATGAATGACCAGAGTATAGATAGTAGAATGATGACACTCATCATCTACATCCATCTAAACTCTTAAAACATAGGTTCAGGTAGGTACTCAAACAATTTGAATACATCATCTCTTATAGAGCTACCATTCTACATGATGCAGTGAACCATGTCATTCATGATAATGTCAAGAGCACATATGTATGCCTGAATATCTTCATTAATTTTATAAGGATTATTTGACAATTGCGATCATCATCGACATGTCACTTCCAAAGTACATCCGATGAGAGATCAAGACTATAGAGACATACAAACCCTAGGGTTGTAGTCCTATTATCTATTTAATTGTCATTCCTCAATATTATGAGGAAACTTGCACATTGCAACCATATACATTATGTGTCCAATTGCAAGTACAATATCTGGATCATGAGTCCAATCCATGATATTTTACTGGTTATTATTGAGTATATCATTGAGTGGGTTTTAATGAAGGATTATCTGAAATAAGAAATTTGCATAAATATATAAATATATATATATATATATTTTACTTTGATTTAGGATTTTTATATCAAAGTTGTCTTGTCTTGTCAACACTGAAAGTTCATTCCCTTAATCACTTTCAACGTAAGAGATATACTTACCATTATATCTCAACAAGATCTGGGATCTCCTTCCTTATCTTCGTTACATCCCAATAATATGAGAATCTGCAACTCGGATAAAAAGAAGCGGGAACACATTCCGCCTTGCAAGTCCAACTTGCATTCCCAATTCGGTCTTTAACACCCGGGCCCACCATCCCTAAGGTGATGTTGACCCGTCGTTAATTGAACCAACCGTCAACAGGAATAGTACTCGCTATACGCAATCCAATATCGCCCCAATAATATGAGGATCCGATATTGGGGTCACTACGTATACGGCCTTACTCTTTCGAGAAGCAAAGAGCCCGATCCAGATGCGCTTGCATACAGGAGCTGTCACTTCGGACATGCGTCTCCTATATACAATCCCTGGCGACGGAACCCTTCGCCTTGACGGGAGACCATGGATGTCACTTATGTGATCCTCCATATCATATTCAAATTCTAATTAATCATTATGAATCATATTCATTATGATTAATTCTTCCAAGGGAAATAACATCTCTATTCATAGAGTGTTTTAATTTTAATTGGATTCCAATTAACCTAATCATATTAAATTAATGATCCAATTAATATCCAACAAACATTTTGATAGTTACTTGAAATTATGGTATTATCTCAAATACGTATTATTTCGAATTTTAATAATTAGAAATACATCATGATTTCTTAAGCATTATACTAACCCTACCCGCTGTCATGGCCAGTACCGACGAGAGTGGGATGGACCACATACGTTGCAACCCGCAACCCCGATGCTCTCCGACTAGACACCATATCCACCTCGGGAAAGGATAATGCAAAATAGATCATTTTGTACTTGAGATGATCATCGGTTCTTCAACCGAAATTATACCATATAGTAATAATCAAAACAATTTTGATTAATATTATAATGAGATTTGCTAAACAAATCCCAAGTCCTATTCAAGCAACATGTTTGTTGGAATGTTGATCATGTAGATCATGTAACCAATCTTGATCTAGATCACATCTAATCATTTGTTGGTTAGGATAAAGTCATTTAAGGACATAATTATCATCAAATATTTCACAAATATTTATGCATAATTATTCCAGGAAATTAAACAATTTAATTTCACTAATTAATTAAATGACAATCACTAGGTTCTTGATTAGGAAAGTATTTTCAGCAGTGACCCTCACTTACTAAAAATACCATATCTCAATCAATTTAAATCCAAATTAAGCAAAGTAAATTTCTAAAGTTTGCTAACTTGATTTACAACAGAACCCAAGTGATTTGCACGCATTTCAAGGCGTTTCAAATCCGCAATTATCATCTTAATTACGTCATGATCCGCAGTCCCCGAAACAGTGGATACATGTTCACTAAAATGAGCATATCGAGAGCAAACGGAATCGAAATCACGCAAACTCAGATCCTACGGTTTCCTTATTTAATGGGGAATAAAATACAAATATTATTTTCGTGTTTAAACAATTTAAACAGTGCCGAAAATAATATCAAAACAGAGATGCGAAAATGAAATGCAAGAAAACTTTCGCATACCCTAATGAACCCAAGTCGTCCTCGGTTTATGGATCGTATCCAAAACCACCGACCTAGGGCTCTGATACCACTTGAAGGATATGGTTAGATCCTCAAGCGCATCACGGAAGCGTGATCGTCGTATCGAATACGACGAAGAACGACTAGTCATACTAGTTGTTCTATGCAGCGGAAATTAAAAATTTTTCATGTGATGAAACCACATGATCCAAGAACACTTCTCGGATCGTTTCGTCTAAACCACAAACAACTATTAGGTTTACCTCTTGAAGCGTGGTTGCGATCAAGTCTCTAAACGAAGAGACCTCCTGTCTCAAGTCCAATCCGTCGGAGGAGACGCTTGCGAGCGCGGGGATGAATCGCGTGCTTCTCGCAATCCATGTTGATGATCCATGCGGTGGATCTCCTGATCTCGACACACGAGATCCGACGTCTTCTTCACGAGCAAGGCATGCCGAAGTAGACGGAGTTCCACGAGCAAAACATCGGGCAACATAACGACGGTGCCGCGGCGATGGAGAGCCTCTCTAGGGCATCCATGGTGGACGGTCATGAGAGGGAGAGAAAGAGAAAGAAAGAGAGAGAGAGAGACTTGTTGTCTCACTTATGTGCAAAGAAGAGCAATGGGGTGCCTCTCCTTTTATAGGGTTTTGGGATCCATGGATCTCAATCCATGTGTCAACACAAATCCAATGGTCCACATTAATTTGTGTTTCTTTCAATGGTCATGATTTGTTGCTAAAAACACAACAACAATTAATTTAATAAAAATCAAATATATATTAAATATAATTTGATTTATATCAAATCAATCTCCATTGGAGAGATAGGAAAGGAGGCAAGCCTCCTTCCATAAGGAGGGTGGACGGCTACCACTTTCCTTATGGAATTGTGGTCGTCCCCTCTCCTCATTAGGAAGGGAGCTTCCTTTTTCCTATTGCATGAGATTACATTATCTCATGATTCTCTCCAATATTTGCAACAACATTTGTTACAAATTATTTCACAAAAATAAATCCAATTTATTTTATTGCAATCATGCCATTGGAAATTTGTGAATCATATTCACAACCCAAAACAACATGTAAATTACATTTTCAATTCAATGTCCAATGTGAATCCAATTCACATTAACATTTAATTAACAAATGTAAATCACAAATAGCTCTCTCTTATATATTATATATATCACATTTATAATATATATGACTAATATGGATATTGCTATCCACATTATTCATATCCATGATAATTAAATCACATTTAATCATCTTGGATCTTTATTCTCTTGTTCTCAAATAATATGAATAACATTCACATTATTCACATCTTTGATAATCAAATCACATTTAATTATCTCAGATAACTCTCTTTATAATATGAATCAAATTCATATTACTCATGATAATTAAATCACATTTAATTATCCATTTTCTCAATGCTCGGATACATGAATCAACAATAGAATTATCCATGAACTCCTTCAAGGATAATGCGCTTTTTACGCAGATACTTGGAGATAAAGACAAGGCGATTGTATTGTTCCACGTATAGTGACATGGATATTGAGATCGTATCTCAAATCCAGATCGCGGGCCTCCCATAGATGCTTGATTAAATCAAGACCGTAAATCTAATCTTCTCATTGTATCTGAATCACATTCAGATCAATGTCCAACACTTGGACCAAGATCAGATCACTTCTCTACTGAGAGGAGTCACTAAAATCCAGACCCGTTTCATCACTCCCTAGGAATGGAAGCGTCATGGTTATACAATCGTTTATGATCACATCACCCTCAGGTATTCCCAATACTTGTACATCCTGCATACTGGAAGACTCAGACCAAACCCGAAGTATTGGATCAACTTTATATTGTCTACTTCATGGTTTTGTCAATAAGTTTCTCATTCGATCATTGGGAGTTGGTATCAATCATACACTTTCTAAAAGCGTATATCATACCTAGGTCTTGATCATATACTTTCCAAAAGTATATATCAAACCTACAAATTCAGTCAAGCTTCCAAAGCGAGACGACCGTGCGCACGGAATTTGATTCTTCCCAATATCTCATGAGTGAGCTCATGTCTTCCGGTTCAGTAACTGAACCTGTATGATCCCTTTGAGAGATCGTATTACTCATATGCCCTTATATGCACACCAGCGCACCGGTGTGTAGACCTTGATTAGGTCATCAACATATTGGTCTGCCAAATGTACATACTTAGACATATAGCAACACATCTGTCTCCGGTCAGAGGATGCGTGCCTATATCATGACAGCATACGATATAGGACTGTGGTTATCTCGGTCTCGTTAAGTCAACTCTTTGACCTAACTAATCTGACACCTCCGAATCTCTATTCCTGTGCAGAGGACCTGCATCAAGAGGTCGGTCAGATATCAACCTTTAAAGATAAGGATTGCCATCTCCTACTCAGGCTGGAGATCATCTCTTAACAATCATCTGACGGTGCTTGATGAGTCCTCAATCTAACTCTTTAGATATTCATCCAAGCACCAGCCTCTATGATTCAATAGTTGAATCAACAGCTGTATGATCATCAAGATGGCCATGGACATAACCCTAATTGTACTAAGGGACCAATTATGCAAATTATGTATTCTTTATTTCAGATTAAGGAGTGAATTGCAATAACATTTATTGCATAATGGCTCGCCGTGGGCTCGCATTTCCAACAGCTGGAGCATGCAATGCTCAGCTTGGACAAACAGAAATAAACTCAACTCAACGCTACAGGACACTACGGACAATATCAACCCAACGCGCACATTGCTGCAGTCGAGGACGTTGCTTCTCATGCCGTGCAGGTGAGGAGGACGAACGGGTTGGAGTGTGAGTCAACTGAAGACTCGGAATCTGACCATCGAGTCTGAACTTGCGCCTGAAGTCTCCTCGTCGGAGAACTGGGTCTCTCCCATCTGGCTCAGAGAATGGTGCACTGCTCTGGTGTACCTATGATACCACATGAAAACCCTTGCCCTCAATGGCATAGGGAATGGTCCTCTGCTCTGGAGTCCCTATGGCTCACATGAAAACTTTGGCCTGACAACTAGAAGAATGATGGGGACCTCTGACAATGATGGCAACTTATGCTCATCTGATAATGACCGCACACTCGTGCGTGTCTAAAACTGGAGACTCGGAAACAACTGACGTCGAGTCTGATCATCAACTGTAGAGTCTGAACAATGTGACCGGTATGGAAATCTGAATCTGCAACATGACCTGTGACTCTACACATATACTCCCCCTTTCTCCCATACTTGTCGGAAAACATGGACGTCGACCAAGTTGGGAGAAGACAAAGAAATTAGGGGTATAAAATATCCATAAGCCGATTACATTTTTTTTCGGCTTCTCAAAGACATGAATAACAATTAGCCGTTTGATTTTTTTTTCGGCTCTTCTTTTTTTTATTTATTTTTTTAATTTTTTGTAAGCCGTTCATTTTTTTACGGCTTTTGCAACTCAAATTTTTTTTAAAAAAATTGCGTACGACTTTTCTTTGTACGCGGCTTTTTTCTTTTCTTTTTTTTAAATAATCGAAACTCTTCCCCTTTTGAATAAACGAAAGCTCACTTGAGCTTTACAAAAAAGGCCCCCCCTACAGTTTTTTTAATAAAAACGGGCCTTGAGCCCTTAGGGTTTCTCCACGAAGGGATCCCTCTCATAGAACGTACGCCGCCAAAGGGGGCGCATGCTTGCGCGCGCACTGCGCGCTGGGGATGGGAACCGCGTGGGCTGGAGCCTCGCCTGGGCCGAAGGCGAGACGGGAGGGGACCTGCTGGAGCCCCTGCTGGACGCTATCGAAGGAGGCCGCCGGGGGGGGGGGGGCACCGTCGCCTGGAGGGGTATCGCGACCTGGGGTTGCCGCAGATCGGGCGGGGAAGATCGGCAGTATGGGAGAGAGCGCCTGGGGTCGCACCTGGAGAAGTGCGGCGATGGATGTGCGCCGCCACCAGGGATACGGAGAGAGGAGCTTCGCGCGGGCTCGCTGCCTGGAGCCTATCTGAAGGAAGGTGCGCCGCCATTTGCGCAAGATGAGAGCTTTTCATACGTGAAGAGGATCTCCTGTACGCATAGGCGGTGGCTTTGTAGGAAATCGAAGGGAGTAGGCCACCGCCTTAAAGCTTCGAGCTCGCCGCCTGTTGATGGAGATGCAGTCGCCGCTGGATTTGCGAGATCAGGGTTTCGTCAGGAAACCTAGATGACGGCCTGTGTGTTGCTAAGCGCGAGGCGCAGGGCCTCTGCCTGGAGGCATGCGAGGGCTGGGAAGGAGATGCAGACGCCGCCTGCGACTTCTCTGGAGGGTGCGCACACCATCGATGGTGTTGACGCACGCACAGAGATAAGGGGCTGCCACTGGAGATATGCTTCGTGCCATAGTTTTTCTCACGATGCTACTGGAGATGCCTCTGGAATCGGAGAAGATGCAGTCCGCGTGCACTGCCTATGCCACCACAGCCGCTGATAACAGTACTTGGTGTCGATCTTGATGTGCAGAACTAGGGTTTCATTGGAAACCCTAGATTCTTGATGAAAACGCATAGAACCGAACATTCCAACATAAAAAATCTCGAACATGAATAGATCTCCGTCGATCTGAATGAAGACGGAGATTTCCAGAATCGAACAACAGATCTTCAATTTAAAAAAAACAACGAATCTCGAACATAAAAATTCTGAAATCCTTGAGAATCGACCCGCTCTGATACCATGTAATAAAATAAACATGCGGAAGCGAACATGGAAAAAGATAAAGAACAAAGAAAGAACGCGGGATTTTAACGTGGAACCCTACTCCGTGAGGAGCGGGATAAAACCACGGGAGAAACCCTCAAAGGGGCATATGCTTCATTGCTTTTTCTCAATGAGTACAGGAGGTCTGGGGCTCCTTATATAGCCTTCCCAGAGCCTCCAAGTCCCACCACTGGTCCATGTGGGACTAAACACTGGATGGGGTAAATGGATCTTCTCCAGGATCCATTTACCCTGCTACAACTCAATAGGCGCATACAACATATACTCCAACACTCCCCCTCAACCTGGAGCATGCAATGCTCAGCTTGGACAAACAGAAATAAACTCAACTCAATGCTACAGGACACTACGGACAATATCAACCCAACGCGCACATTGCTGCAGTCGAGGACGTTGCTTCTCATGCCGTGCAGGTGAGGAGGACGAACGGGCTGGAGTGTGAGTCAACTGAAGACTCAGAATCTGACCATCGAGTCTGAACTTGCGCCTGAAGTCTCCTCGTCGGAGAACTGGGTCTCTCCCATCTGGCTCAGAGAATGGTGCACTGCTCTGGTGTACCTATGATACCACATGAAAACCCTTGCCCTCAATGGCATAGGGAATGGTCCTCTGCTCTGGAGTTCCTATGGCTCACATGAAAACTCTGGCCTGACAAGTAGAAGAATGATGGGGACCTCTGACAATGATGGCAACTTATGCTCATCTGACAATGACCGCACACTCGTGCGTGTCTAAAACTGGAGACTCGGAAACATCTGACGTCGAGTCTGATCATCAACTGTAGAGTCTGAATAATGTGACCCGTATGGAAATCTGAATCTGCAACATGACCTGTGACTCTACACATATACTCCCCCTTTCTCCCATACTTGTCGGAAAACATGGACGTCGACCAAGTTGGGAGAAGACAAAGAAATTAGGAGTATAAAATATCCATAAGCCGATTACATTTTTTTTCGGCTTCTCAAAGACATGAATAACAATTGGTCGTTTGATTTTTTTTTCGGCTCTTCTTTTTTTTATTTTTTTTGTAAGCCGTTCATTTTTTTACGACTTTTGCAACTCAATTTTTTTTTTAAAAATGCGTACGACTTTTCTTTGTACGCGGCTTTTTTCTTTTCTTTTTTTTAAATAATCGAAACTCTTCCCCTTTTGAATAAACGAAAGCTCACTTGAGCTTTACAAAAAAGGCCCCCCTACAGTTTTTTTCAATAAAAACGGGCCTTGAGCCCTTAGGGTTTCCCCACGAAGGGATCCCTCTCATAGAATGTGTGCCGCCAAAGGGGGGGCATGCTTGCGCGCGCACTGCGCGTTGGGGATGGGAACCGCGTGGGCTGGAGCCTCGCCTGGGCCGAAGGCAAGACGGGAGGAGACCTGCTAGAGCCCCCGCTGGAGGTGATCGAAGGAGGCCGTCGGGGGGGGGGGGGGCACCGTCGCCTGGAGGGGTATCGCGACCTGGGGTTGCTGCAGATCGGGCGGGGAAGATCGTCAGTATGGGAGAGAGCGCCTGGGGTCGCACCTGGAGAAGTGCGGCGATGGATGTGCACCGCCACCAGGGATACGGAGAGAGGAGCTTCGCGCGGGCTCGCTGCCTGGAGCCTATCTGAAGGAAGGTGCGCCGCCATTTGCGCAAGATGAGAGCTTTTCATACGTGAAGAGGATCTCCTGTACGCATAGGCGATGGCTTTGTAGGAAATCGAAGGGAGTAGGCCACCTGACTGGCGATTTCTGGAGGTTTGTAGGTGCATTATCTGTCGTGGCCATCCCACGAAACTATCAGGAGGCATCACAGGATTATCGGTGGCGATTAGCTATGGAAGAAGAGATGGTTGCTTTTCAGTCGAGAGGTACCTGGACCCTTGGTCCTGCCCCTGCTGGGGAATCTATAATCAGTTGTAAATGGGTTTTCACGGTGAAGAAGAATGCAGATGGTTCCATTGATAGGTATAAAGCTCGCATTGTTGCCCGTGGGTTCACATAGATATACGGGGTGGACTATCTTGACATATTCTCCCCTATTGCTCACCATTCTACCTTACAAATTCTCTTATCAGTTGTTGTGATGAGAGATTGACCTTTGTTTCAGTTGGATGTCAAGAATGTTTTTCCGTATGGCAATCTTCAGGAGGAAGTCTACATGCAACAGCCACTGGGGTTTGCTGTTGAGGGATAGTGTGCACATGTGTGTAGACTTCATAAGGCAATCTATGGCCTTAAGCAGAGTCCTAGAGCGTAGTTCAGAAGCTCTCAAACATGTTTGCAAAACAAGGGTTCAAACGGTCGAATGCAAATCATTCTCTTTTTATACAGAAAACCTCCAGAGGTATGACTTCTATTATGGTGTATGTTGATGATATACTCATTACATGAGATGATGCGCAAGGAATAAAGAGGGAAAAAGAACTTCTGGGTCGTGAATTTGTTACCAAAGATCTAGAAGCCCTAAGATATTTTCTGGGATTGGAATTTGCCAGAAATAAAGAAGGGCTTGCGATGACTCAGAGAAAGTATGTCATTGACTTATTGAGTGATACAAGTATGCTTGGATGTCGACCTGCAACTACACCCATGGATCCAAGCATGGAGCCCTATGATGATGATACTGATAAGGTGGACAGGAGAAGATAGAGAGAACTGGTTGGAAAACTTCTTTATGTTACCATTACTAGACCCGATATTTAATTTGCAGTCAGTCGGGTGAGTCAATTCATGGAACAACCTCGTCAAGCTCATATGGATGTTATACAAATGATAATAAGGTATCTCAAATCATCTCCGGGTGCAGGACTACTATTAAAAGGGGTGACTCTATGACTATCTCAACATGTGTAGATTTTCTTTTCCTTTTGACCCCTCTGTCACCACCTTCCGACGCACGCCTACGCTCGCTTCGTCAACTAGGCCTCCTTCTCCCAGCGTTAACCAAAAGCGCATCGACCGCTATTTGAATATTATAGAAGAAATGTGCACCAAAGCATTTGAGAGAATCAAGCTAGTTCTGAATAGTGGTTCGATCATACTTCTCTTTCCTTCTCACTTCTCAATGACGTATAGCCCACTAGTCTAGTTAAGGGAGGTTTGTTTGGGAAGGAAGGTGCGGCCTATATATCTAGTTTCAAGGAGAGCTAATGCTAGTTGGGTATTTTGGTTTGACACTGCTTCACACCCAACTCAAAAAGAAATGTGCGAGCTAGGTCTTATCTAAGATAAGGATGACATGGCTTCGAGAGAATTAGTTAAAATCACTATAGGGACCCTGTAGTTCCCTTTCTCAAGGGCAACAATTATCAATCTAGACCAAGCTCATGAGCTTATTATCCCAGGTCGGTCGAGTCAGATGGAATCCCTAATGCCTTCCATCCACTTCCCGGACTCACTATGCAGACTATGCAGGATAACCCAAGGATAGTGATGCAGCACAAAATTAAAATATAGGGCTTGATATTTTTTATCCGTTAATTTATTTACGTTTATTCGATTGTCGCATTTTTATTTAAATAAAGAGATCGCGTGTGATCTCAATTTAGTTAGTTAGAATCGATTAGAGATTTGAATTTATTTCAAATCAATTAGTTAGTTGGTTAGAGTCAATTAGGATAAGTAGTTTTGAATTTGGATTTCTATTTTTGTAATTTCATCCCTCCTATATAAAGGGATGATAGGCTATTATTTTTAGACAGTTCAGATGATATGAAAATTGAGTTTATCTCTGTTATCCCTCTCTCATTTTTCTCTATCTCTCCCTCAACGCGATCTTCGCAGTTCTTCGTCTTAAAATCCCGCGTAACCGACGCGTTTTTCTCCCTCTTCTTCCCCTCTTTAAATTTCTTCCACCAAAACCTATTTCTCTACCATTGCAAAAATTCCTTTCTGCATCAAGTGGTATCAGAGCATGGCAACCGAATCGTTCTTACGATTCGACGATCCGATCACATTTTGGAGGATCCAATATAATTTGAGTCGTCTCTCACATGGCTCGCATTCACGCTCGTGTTCAAAGATGTTCAAGAAACATATTATAGCATCCATGAAAGTCCAAGCATGGTTGGACGCGCAAAACGAGGGAGAATCACCTGTCAACAACGAAAATCAAACCGTTGTAGCTGCTGTTCAACCCAATTTCAGCCAAGAAAGTGAAGGTATTTTCAGTCCTAATAAAGATTTTATTGATACAACTATTGTGCAAGAAGAAAAAGAGGACCAAGGGCCTTTTTTCGACGAAGAACCTATAGAAGAAGCATGGGAAATCGTCGATCTGCTTGCTGTCCAGGAATATTCAGACCTACAATCGTTGGAAGAACCAATTCCAGTGCCACCCACGACTCCCTCTTGGGTCCCTGTTGCAGCCCCCACACCTCCGACACCCCCAATCTCCCAGTTGCAGCCCCCTGCAGTCCTCCAAACTGCCACACTGCCTCTCCTGCAACCCATCTCCGTCACCCCGGCAACCCTCCCGACCCAATGCCCCTACGGGCAGTCCTCGTGCCCCGAGCTACAACAGAAGATATAGAAACGCCCCCTCGGGAAGCCCTATCGCCGCAGGTACACCATCTTCGCCGTCTGCAGTGCAACCGCCGCTCACTCTCGAGCTACAGCGGCCGTCACGCACACGTCAGGCACGGTCGCCACTGCGTGCACGAATTGGGGCCATCGAACCTCCTTCTTCGTCGTCGGTCGAAGCCTCCCTACTTGTTGCGTTGCCGCCACTACCCGCACTTCAGGAAGCATCGCCGCCTAATGCTTCGGGTGAGAGGAACCCTAACAAGGGATCCCTCCTCAATCGGATGCCTTAAAAGAAAGGACGAGATAATTTGGAGGAATTACAAGCAAGCCCCTCCTCACTATGGTCTTTATATAAAAGGTCAATTGGAGAAAAAATTATGTTATTGTTACATTTTAAGTGAAGGGGTAGAATATTTGCATCCATACCCCTCAGTGGAAAGAAACTACAAACGTAACATGGAAAAGGAGCAAAATTGAGCATTTTTGTTCAACCAATCCAGATGGGTTCTCCACCGTCGGAACGAAGATCGACCAATTCGTCAGGAGACGAATTTTTCAAGCGGAGGAGAATTGATGCAGCACAAAATTAAAATGTAGGGCTTGATATTTTTTATCCGTTAATTTTATTTACGTTAACTCGATTGTCGCATTTTTATTTAAATAAAGAGATCGCGTGTGATCTCAATTTAGTTAGTTAGAATCGATTAGAGATTTGAATTTATTTCAAATCAATTCGTTAGTTGGTTAGAGTCAATTAGGATAAGTAATTTTGAATTTGAATTTGGATTTCTATTTCTGTAATCTCATCCCTCCTATATAAAGGGATGATAGGCTATTGTTTTTAGACAGTTCATATGACATGAAAATTGAGTTTATCTCTGTTATCCCTCTCTTATTTTTCTCTATCTCTCCCTCAACGCGATCTTCGCAGCTCTTCGTCTTAAAATCTCGCGTAACAGAAGCGTTTTTCTCCCTCTTCTTCCCTTCTTTAAATTTCTTCCACCAAAATCTATTTCTCTACCGTTGCAAAAATTCCTTTCTGCATCAGATAGGAAATCCACAATAAGGATTGCTATATTCATTGGAAACTCTCTCGTCTCATGGAAAAGAAAGAAACAAATTGTTGTTGCTAGATCTAGGATTGAATCTGAATATCGAACGATGGCACAAGCATGTACAAAAATGATGTGGGTTCGAGCAGTCCTAATTGATTTACATATAGATGTTCCTCTTCCAATGTCGCTGGAATGCGACAATCAGGCTGCACTATTCATTGCTAACAATCCTCATTTCATGACATAGAGCATATTGAGGTTGATTGTCATTATATACGTGACACGATTCAGAAGGGCTTCATCTCTGTAGCTCATGTCAGTTCAGGGGACCAGAGGGCAGACATCTTCACCAAAGTTTTACTTCGAGGGCCCTTCCAGAAGTGTTCACCCAAGCTGAGCATGATAGATATCTATGCTCCATCTTGAGGGGGAGCGTCGAGATATGTTATTTTTCTGTTCTCCCGTCTACTTTATGTAATTCGCCCATATGTTTCTCCCTATATAAGAGAGCCTAAGGCTCAAGGAGTAAACGACTTTTACATTTTTCCCAACAGAAACAATATGCTCATTATAGAGGCAAATTCCTTAGTAACATAGTTCGAAAACAAAGCCAACAAATTTTTTTTCTGTCATTACTGTAGGCATATCGCATACATTGTGTGTGGCATAATATATCGCAGGGAATATATGTGCTTCCCATAAGATATCGCATGGAATATATGCGCTTCCCTTTAGCGCATATATTGTCTGCGCTTTGAGCCCATTAACGCATAACATCCCTGCGATATGGTCTGCAATTCGAAAAATAAAATAGACAGAAGGAACAAAGGGTTACTTACGCACACATTCCCTTCGTCGCTCTGTTTGAACATGCGACCCAACTCTCCTCAACCTGACTCTCATCGCACAGAGCATGTTGCCGCCCATCCTCTCCGCCTCCGCCGACCATCGTCTCCACGTCCGCCTCTGAAGGCCTCTCCGCCTCTGCCGCCGAAGCCCTCTCTGCTTCCACCACCGTTTTTTTGTTCACCAAGAATAATTTTCTCTAACATTTTTAAAATAGGATTCTTTGTTCTTTGGATTTCTATTCATTATCATTTTTTTAGTTGAACATTGTTCTTTTGTATGATCTAAGACGATGTGAATGCAATTTTAGGAGGTCCATAGATTCTATATATTGCATATTTGAATTGAAGAGTCATAACGATGACTCTACTTGTGTGGTCGTGCGAGGTTTGGGATTGAAAACATCCATGTCTTATGAAGAGTTGTCAGAATTGGTTTGTAAGAAATTTTTGTTGGATAGGAGCACTCACAACATCAAGACATCGCAGCGCATTGGAACCAGTTCAGTGATGACATCCATTACAGATGATGATGATGTACAAGGTGTTTTCCTTTACGCAAAGACATATGCAAAATCGGGTCCTATAGAGATGGTAGTAGATACCTCTCTGATTGAATGTGGAACCGAACACCACGCCTTGGGACCACACGGTGCGCCACTAATTGCAGATCTATGTAGCGGCGACCGACCTATTCTGGCACGTAATGATGAGAATACATATATTAGCGAGGCTTTGATGAGGGAAGTGAATCATGTTCTGTATGACTATCCTCCGCAGGTCACTGATGATGAGATAGAGAATGAAACTGAGGAAGTTGAAGACAATATTGGGCATGATGTAGCAAATCGTTCTCAAATTGCCTCTTCCATACCCTTCTACAATATGTTAGGCGATGACAGGCATGCAAATTTTGAGGAGAATTTTCGAAATGAAAGTGTCATTGACAATATTGGTGATGAACTGCGAAAGGGTCGCACTTTCAAAATGAAAGATGATCTTGTATTTTGTGTGAAAAAGTATCACATATTTTCCATTACAACTTCACAATTAAAGAATCTACCACATTGGTTTGGTCCATCTCATGCACGATGGATTTCAATGGATGCAAGTGGTTTTTATGTGGTCATTATCGTAAATTCGAAGGGATGTGGGTAATATCAAAGCTTGGCGATCCACACTCATGCATCAATCCGTCTATCAGTCAAGATCATCCCCAACTTGACTGCAACTTCATGGCACGAGAGGTTCTCAACTTTGTGAAGGACAACCTAATTGTTCCAATTTCAATTCTCAGGACCCATACCAAGAAGGTATACAAGTATTTGGTTACAAAGAAAAGGGTTTGGAAAGCGAGAAGAAAGACGATTGCAACCATTTATGGTGAATGGAATAAATCCTATGCAAAAATGCTACATTTGTACATGCTTTGAAAGTTGCCATTTCAGGGACTGAAATTGTTGTCACACATATGGAGCATCCCGATCCATGGAAGCTACATTGTCGTAGATTTCAGCAATGTTTTTGGGCATTTGGTCCATGTATTGAAGCTTTCAAGAATTGTAGGCCTTTGATCAACATAGATGGTACACATTTGTACGGAAAGTATACACAAAAATTATTGATTGCATGTGGGATTGATGGTGACAACCATATTGTCCCACTTGCCTTTGGCATTGTGGACAAAGAATCTGTGCCAAGTTGGAAGTGGTTTCTTTCATTGTTGTTTATTAAGGTTATTGGGATGCATCCAAGTCCATTTTGCATTATTTCATATCGCCATCCAGGTATTAAGTTTGCAATGAATGATGTTGATGTTGACCTACTTCCCCCCTTTGCACATTGGCGTTTTTGTTCCCGACATGTGGCTAGCAATTTCAACATTGTATTTAAGAACGGGTCCATGAAAAATATTGTAAATGCAATTGCATTACAGACATCCTCTAAGAAGTTTGCATACTTCATGAGAAAATTAAAAGAATGGAATACAGATGAAACTAGATGGTTTAAAACACATGATTGTCCGCAAAAGCAGTGGAATTTGGCATATGATGGTGGGTTTAGGTTCGATCAGTCAACGACCAACCACAATGAGAGTTACAATGTCTCATACTCGATGATCATATTCCGAGTCTTCAATTCAATGTGCACAAGTATGCGATCATCAGTATGTGGTCCCCATCTTTTGTTTTTCGGCTCAGGATTTTCATGTGATCCATAGGGACTCCGGAATAGAGATTTCATTCTCTATGCCAAGTGGGCTAGAGTTTTGATGTGGTTTCATAGGGACTCCAGAGTAGAGATCCCATTCTCTGAGCTAGTATGGGAGAGACCCAGTTCTCCGACAAGAAGACTTTTCAGACTCCATTCTCCAATGACCGTAGACTCCGACGAGAATGTCTCAATGACTTTTCAGTTCGACCCTTTTAGAGATGGAGCAGTTGTCCACATGATGTGGTGGACTAGAGTTCTTCAGGTGGAGACTCATTTTCAGTTGCAGTGACTCTGACAGGCGCAGTACAGAGCACATGCTCTATGTTGACGGAAATAAGAGACTTGTTTATTCCTGTAACCCTAGGCTCTCTTATATAGGGAGAGACCCATGGGTAGATAAAAAGATACATAAAAAGAAGAAATATCTCAACACTCCCCCTCAAGATGGAGCATAGATGTCAGTCATGCTCAGCTTGGACGTACACTTCCGAAATGGCCCCCTGAGTAAAGCCTTGGTAAAGATGTCTGTTGTTTGTTCTCCTGAACTAATATGAGAGGTAGAAATCAGACCCTTCTGGATCATATCTCTAGTGTAATGACAATCTACCTCAATATGGTTTGTTCTCTCATGGAATGCGGGATTGTTGGCAATGAAGAGAGTAGCATGATTGTCACATTGGAGATTCATGGGGAGAGGCACCTCTATAGTCAAGTCAGCATGGACCGATCTGACCCACATCATCTCTGTACTAGCATGTGCCACAGCCCTATATTCTGACTCAGCACTCGATCTGGCAACCACGGTACGCATTTTTCTCTTCCAGGAGACTAGTGAATCCCCTATGAATACAACAAATCCTGAGGTAGACCTTCTATCCTTCGGACATCCAGCATAATCTGCATCTGCACATGCTGTAACTGAGAGAGATATGCCCCTGCTGAACAAAAGTCTTGTACCTGATGAATTCTTCAGGTATCTTAGAATCATATAGACTACATCCATGTGTCTGTATAGGCTGCTCCATGAACTGACTTACTTTGCTTACAACAAAGTCTATGTCAGGCCTGGTAATGGTCACATGTAGAAGATTACCAACAAGTTCCCTGTATCTCCTCCTGTCGACCTCTCCAGTGTCATCATCATATAGCTTCATGTTAGGGTCAATAGAAGTAGTGGCAGACCTACAATCTACCATGCATGTCTCTGGGAGGAGATCTGTAACATACTTTCTCTGTGTCATCACTAGACCACGTTGGTCCTGGAAAACTCTAGCCCAAGAAAGTAACGTAGATGTCCAATATCCTTGGTCACAAACTGTTGACCTAAGAAGTTCTTGGCTCCCTGAATACCCTGTTCGTCATCTCCTGTAACAATAATGTCATCAACGTACACAAGAATGGCGATAGTACCTCTCAGTGTCTTCTGCACAAACACGGAATGATCAGCAGCCGATCGCACAAACCCCTGTTTCTCTATCAAGTCCGAGAGCTTCTGGAACCATGCCCTTGGACTCTGCTTAAGGCCATAAATAGCCTGGTGTAGTCTGCAAACCTTCTGAGACTCCCCCTCAGCAGCAAACCCAGGTGGCTATTGCATGTAGACCTCTTCCTGAAGATCACCGTAAAGAAAGGCATTCTTTACATCAAGTTGATATAACGGCCAATCTCGCAACACAACGACAGAAAGAAGAATACGCAAGGTAGAATGCCTTGCCACTGGTGAGAAAGTATCCTGGTAGTCCACCCCATAAGTCCGGGTGAATCCACGGGCCGCAAGTCATGCCTTATAGCGATCTACGGTGCCATCCTCACGAAGTTTCACTGTGAATACTGATTTGCATCCCACGACCGATGCATCAATTGGAGCCGAAACAAGACCCCATGTACCACGCGACTGTAGCGTTGTCATCTCTTCTTCCATAGCCAAATGCCAGCGACTATCCTGAAAAGCCTCAGTATAATTTCGTGGAATATCCACGGCAGATAAACCCATAGCAATTTTCTGAAAATCCCCTGTTAGACGATGGAAGGAGACCTGAGATGCCAATGGATATTAAGCGCAGGAGCGTTTCTGCTTTCTTACTGCAATACGAATATCCAGGTCAGACACAACATCCTCCATCTGTGTGCTATCATCCTGCACTGACTCCTGCACCGATACAACTCCAGATCCATCGTTAGAAGTTATGTTATCAGAACAAACCTGGGGCTTCGTGAGGGCTTGGCGAAAGCCATGAGCGGGCGTAGACCGACGCGTGTAGAAATTAGGATAAGATGGAACAAGGGGTACGTTGGACTAGATAGAAGGTGGCGGTGGAGGGGGTGGTGGTGGTGGTGAAGGTACATCATGTATGGGAGGAGGTGGTATGTAGATCTCATTGTCCAAGTCTGATGAAGCTAACCAATCACCTGTAGTGGAGAAGTACATTACAGAATCAAAGAAGGTGACATCAGCACTGATATAGTATTTTATGTTCAAAGGATCATAGCATCGATATCCCTTCTGAGTCCTAAAGTAACCAACAAATACAGATTTGACAGCTCTAGGAGCAAGCTTGTCAAGGCCATGAGACAGCTTGTGGACAAATGCAACAGATCCCAATACACGAGGAGTAAGAAGAATGACTCCTTTTTAGGAAATGGTATAGAGAAAGGAGTCTTCTCACCTAGGACAGACGACGGCATGCGATTCACCAAATAGCATACGGTGAGAACATCTCCCCAAAACGAATGTGGTGTACGACTCTGAATGAGAAGAGTCCTGGTAACATCTAGCAGATGACGATGCTTCCTTTCAGCAACGCCATTTTGTTGAGAGGTGTAGGGACAAGAAGTTTGATGTATAATCCCCTTTGATGAAAGAAAATGAGCCAATTCACGAGTACAAAACTCCAAAGCATTGTCAGTTCGTACAAACTTCACCGATGCAGAGAAAACATTTTTCACTTCAATAATAAAGGTTTTGATCACATTCCCTGCTTCAGATTTATTTTTCAAAAGAAATACCCATGACAAGCGAGAAAAGTTGTCCACAGCTACAAGATAAAACCTGTGTCCCTGATGATCAGGCACACGACTCGAACCCCATATATCAATATGAAACAACTCAAAAAGGGAGCTACTGCTCCGACTCTGACGACAAAGGAAGGCAGACCGATGGTGCTTTCCCAACTGACACGCTTCATACTGAAAAGAAAATGAGCCATTATACTCGACTGTGTGAGATCTGCGGCAAAATATGACACATCTTCTGAAAAGGGAGATAATCAAACCGGAGATGCCATGTAAAAAGAGACACCAATCCCGACGAATGAGAAGATACGCCAGCATAGGGATTCTGAACCAGACGATAAAGGCCACCATGCTCACGGCCACACCCAATCACTTTGCCCGTAAGGATGTCCTGAAAAACAAGAGACGATGGGTCAAAAATGGCTCTGCAGTGTAAATCCTTTGTAATCTGAATAATAGGAAGTAAACTAATAGAGAAAGCAGGAGCATGTAGCACATTATGTAGACGCATCGAAGGCGTCAAAATAATCTCCCCCTGTCCTGTGATCGGGGAATGAGTTCCATCAGCTATCACAATTGTTCTTCCTGGCGAAACATGTCTATATGATGAAAGCTGATGTTTGTCTCTACAGAGATGATGCGTAGCACCGGATTCCATTATCCATTCTGTCGTGTCAAACCCATGACAAGAAGAAAAAACATAAGTATCTGTGGTGCTGGCTGTAGCAGAGGTACTGGCAGAGGCAGAGGCAACCACATCCGAATGATCTGCCGAAGATGGTACTGCGGAAGGAGGTATAATATCTCTCAATCTGGCCACAAGGTGATCAAACCTCTAATCTAACGTGGAAGTAGCAGGGGACTCAATCTGCTCTACAACCCTAGCCGACGCAGAAAACCCATGCTTGGAAGAGCATGTGTCCTCAGTATGCCCTTGGCAATGACAAAAGATACATGTCTGACGAGTGCGACCTCCTTTACCATGAGGTCCACGTCCACAGAAGTTAGAATGACCTCCTCTTCCTCGAGAAGCTGCCATGGCTGAAGAAGTCTGACTAGAGGTAGCGGACGGAATAATAATTCAGCTAAGCCTGCAAAATGCTTCCTCCATGGGGGGTATCGTAGCATCTCTGCTAATATCCGAGAGCAAGCTGCATCATATTAAGGATCAAGGGCTGCAAGGAATACCCCAACCATGGTAGCATTCCTATATGTCTTCTGCTGCTCTGGAGTAGCCGCTAATGGCATGAAACTGTGAAGCTTCTCAAACATCCCACGCAAGGATGTATACAAAGAGTGCAAAAGGACGTCCGTTCTGTTTCATAGTGAATATGTCGTGCTGAAGTTGGAGGATCTTCGTTTCATTCCTCGCTTGAGAATAGGTTGCTGCGAGGATATCCTACATCGCCTTGGCAGTAGGCTGATGTAACACAACATTGGCGATCTCGATCGTCAATGTACCAGAAAGCCACACCTTGGCATAGGCATCGTCTGCCTCCCACAAGGCATTCACCCCAGTCTTCTCCACCGGCTCCTCCTCGGTAAGAATATGCTTCTTACATTTGACTTCATCAGGCTCATGAACTGCATAGCCCAGAGCTAATAATTCGTCCCGTCCATTTTTACAATAGGTGCTGGACCTCTGAATGCGCCTGTGGCGGGTACATCAACCTTGTTTTCAGACATATTGCCGGAAGAAGAATACTACGGGTTCTGTAAACCAAAGATTGTATGTCTACACAGACATATGTGGGTTTCTGTGCAAGTGTAGACTCATGTATGCAAACCCATCAGCCAAACGACGAAGTCGATACACAAGAAGCGTTAGATGCGTACGTAAAACAGTTGCACGCTCACACGCACGCCACAGAGACTGCCGCAAAACTGGATTTGACAAGCACGAGAAGAGGGTTCGTGCGAGGTTGCGCGCTGGGGTGACGCGCGCGCGCGAGAAGGGGGTTCGCGCGAGGAAGGGGGAGAATACTACGCAAGGCTGTGGCGCGCGAGGCTGGGGCGCGCGAGGCGGTGGCGCGCGAGAGGAAGGGCGGCACACCCGAGAGAAGGGGCTGAAAATAGGTTTAGGGTTTTGGGAATCGAGAGCTCCGGTCTAGGACCGTCGCTCTGATACCATGTTGGAGGAAATAAGAGACTTGTTTATTCGTGTAACCCTAGGCTCTCTTATATAGGGAGAGACCCATGGTCAATTACATATGGTGGACATGGGAAAATAAAATAGACAAAAAGATACATAGAAAGAAGAAATATATCAACACTCTCCGATGAGGAGATTCAGTTTGACTCACACTCCAACCCTTTAGTTCCTCCTCACCTGCACAGTATGAGAAGCAACGTCCTCGACAACGACCGACAGTGTATATGCATTGAGTTGATATTGTTTGCAGTGTCTTGTAGCGAGTTTGAGATTTCTTTCTATTTGTCCAAGCTAAGAAATGCATGCTCCAGCTTGAGGGGGAGTGTTGGGGATATATGTGTTATACGTCACTTATGTTGTAGATGGGTAAATGGATCACTCTGGGATCCATTTACCATATCCAGTTGTTTAGTCCCATATCTACCAGTTGTAAGATATGAAGACTCGGTGAGGGCTATATAAGAAGCCCCTCACTCTCTGTATCAGTTGAGAAAGTGCAATGTAACATATGGCCCTTTGAGGCCTTCTTCCGTGGTTTCATCTCGCTCTATAGGAAGTAGGGTTCCACATTAAATCTCGTGTTCTTTATTGTCTATTATTCTTTATTTCTTATACACTTCTGCATTCAAGTTTTCTAACAATAGTCAAGAGGCAAACTTCATTGTGCAGTTCCCAATAAGGCCTCCCGGGTCGATATCTCATCTGGCAACTGGTTAAAGTGGACAAATGTAGACTTTGCCCCATTAACTCTCAAACATGACAATTGCCCGAAAATATCCGAAACTAACCCAACCGCCCTACATTCTTCAACCCTTCCTTCGATGAAGAATATCGTATCATCATCATACTGAAGAATGGGAATAGAGATATCTTCCCTTGAATAGCCTCGAAAGAAACCACCTTCTTCTGCTAAACCAATCATAATTGCCAACGCATCTGTAGCCAAAATGAAAAAGGGGGCCAAAGGGAACCCCAGCTTGACCCCTTTCTATGGCCGGAAAAACCCCTTTTTGGTCTCCCATTCAGCAGAACAGAACAAGAGGACTTCTTGATGCACCTCCTCATTCAATCAATCCACACATCAAGAAAGCTCCTTCTAGCCAAGGATGTTTAAATAAACCTCCATTTCATGCAGTCATATGCATTTGTGAAGTTTACCCTCCACACGAACCCTGAACTCCCTCTCCTGTTCTAATCTGCGACGACTTCTGATGCCAAAACCACTCCGTCAAACAATTGGCGTCCAAGGATAAACGTCGTCTGAGCAGGCAAGAGAAGCTCATCAAGCACTACTCTGAGTCGATTAGCAAAGACCTCGGTAACGATAAGGTACAATGCATTTGATAATACTATGGGCCGGATGTCCTTCACACGCGCAGCGACTTCTATATTTGGTATCAAGAATATCAAGGATCTATACGGGCTCTCAATGCCCTGATTCTCCCCCTGAATTTCGTAATCAAATCCAAGACGTCTTTCTCAACCACCTCCCAAAAATCTCTGAAGAAGTATACAGTTAGACCGTCTGGACCCGGACACCCGTCAGCGTTGAGAACAAAGACCTCCCTACACACCTCTTCTCTAGTAAATTATGTTATAGGTGCCTTTGCATGACCCTGTTGGAATGAACATACTCCCCTTCCACTCCATTAGGCTCCAGAAGACATTGACCTCCTACTAAGCTCTCGGAAATGATTCACAATTACCTTCCATATCTTGTCATTACCCTATATCCTCCCCCCACTACGAGATCATGTATCATATTTCTTCTTTTTCTCCCACTAGCCACATCATGAAAGAACCGTATGTTCGCATCTCCTCTGACTCACTTTTGATTCGATCTTTGTCGTCATTATACCTCTTTTTTCATGTCTTCGCTTGCCACCGCCTTCAGTTGTTCAGATCTGGCCTGCAATTCTTCCACATTGAGATCCTGCTCATCCTCCATCTTATCTAACCTTACTATCTCTGCTTCCTCCTCTACACGCTTCTCATTTCGTACCACACACAGATCCTTCTGTAAGCATCTCTCTCAGCCACTAAATCTAACCTCCGCGATGTCGATCCCTTCACTTGTAGTGAAGCCCAAAAGTTAGCAATCATCCCTCTGAAGTCGTCTTCCAGCATCCAAGCTCTTTTAAACCTAAAAAAGGATCTAAGGAGTATACCCTCATACGATTCCCGACATATCGTGTATGGTCCGACCGTGTCCTCGGAAGAGACCTTGTTGAGGCCAAAGGAAACATCTGTAGCATCTCCACTAATGCTAGAAATCTATCCAACCATAATCTAGACAAGCTGCTCCGCCATGTAAACTGGCAATTCGTTGTGTCTAACACTTCCAGCTCCAACTCTCAAACAAGATCCGAGAACTCCCTAGATCCTAGATTCTACCCTCCTATATTCCTATGCATGTCTGAGGCGGACATCGTGACAATGAAGTCCCCCACCCCCACAAGCCATGGGACTCTCGGGTGATTTCTTCCGATCGATCTCAGATCCTCCCAAACCTCCAATAAAAATTGACCTCCGGATGGATGATAAACAGAACTCAGTATAAACCTTGCCAAATCATACCCCCACTACTACACCACCACCACCGTACCGCTGCCAATCGTTTCCCTAACTAGTAGGAAAAGATCACCATCCCACACCAACGTCGCCCTACCCGTACTTCCAATTGTTGGTGATGATATGTATTTTAAAAGTCCATGGTCCCCAACTGGTCTCCACAAAGACAACCCCTAGTTCGCAATCTTCATCTCCTGCATAAACACCACATCTGCATGCCAAGAGCTCAAAAGTCTTCCTACAACACTTCTTTTCTCCCTATCCCCAACCCCCACACATTCCAACTAACAATCTTCATTAAGATCCACTATGAGGATTAGCGATAGGTATCACAACACCAAGGATTTCTGCACCCCGCGCGTGAATGTCAGTCGCCTTTGTTTCAGTAACAAGAGTCGCATCAGTTCCGGACTGCATATGGCTTCCCTCAACTTTTTCTCCCTCCAACTGGACCACCTGTCCACCTATATCCAATGCACTCAAAACTCCTCCACTTCTTTGTCTTCCATTTCCCTCTCCAGCCAGTTCCGCCACTCTGGATTCCAATGTTTCCTAGAGAAGGAGAGAAGCGACCCGACCCAAGCTTTACTAGACCCCTCCATCAGCGCAAGTCACTGCATCCGACTTACTCTCGTCGCAGTTGCCATTCTCTTTTCATTTTGAGATGTGTGCTTCAATGCAGCATCACTGGTATACCCAGAGGACACCACAACCACAGCTCCTGAGCATGCACCTCCAGTTGTTTCTCCCTTCGACTAAAACACTCCCTTCTCAACTGAATAGTTCTGCTCACAAATTCCAAATCACTGTTACCCAAAGAAAAATCATTCTTTGATTGGGAGTCTCAAGAAGTGGCAGAGAGCCCACCCTTGCAGCTTCTTCCGAACCAATGTGTTCAGGTAGCAAAAGCCTTGAAGCTTCCCAAATTCGAGTTTGAAAAAGATCTGGATCCTTGCCCTTCAAAAACTATACCTTTTCCTTCTAAAAACCTAGTAGAAAAACCCGAATAGATAGGAGAGAATCGAGATCTGCTTATCGTAAGGCCCCTTCCCCTAACGGTGACGCAAGGATCCATTAACCTGCCAAAAATCCTGCTCTAAATTCTTTCCTCGTCCAAAAACATCTTCTCCCCTCTCCTCGATTAGGACAAAGTCCCCCCAAACTCGAAAATATCTCGAGATTATCAGGTGTAATCACTACCACCTTTCGTGTAACGCTCATCGACACCTAAGGTCCTCCAATCGGAGCTCCGACATTCTCCGTCTTGGCATCGAACCGTATCGCATCTCCTAACTCTTTCCACCATTCGACGACCTCCATAACTCTTCCGAGCACGACCTCCAATCACCTATTTCATCCTTTTTTCCACTTCAACTGGATGCATCACCTCCTTTTCCAAAGTGGTTAGCCCGATCTTGAAGCAAAATCACCCCACCCGGAAGATAGGGCACGAGGGGTCCCCTTTATCAACACCAAGGTGTCATGCCCCTCCTCTGGATTTACTCAACAAAAAGCACTTCCCGACCTTTCACCGACCGCAGAGTATCTTGCACCACCCGACAGCCCCGACACCTCAAAGGCAAGCCTTTTTACTTCCAGCACCCGTCTGGGGTTCGCCTCCACACCCCTAATCAAGGCTTGCGCCAATGGACCTCCGATGGGAATAAGCATCCTCCTTTCACCAAGAATCCCTCAATCTCCTTTTTCTTCACTCCTCAAACACAAAGAAACAAATCTGATAGCCAAGAAAACATCCTTCAAACTTCCCAATCCTTCCCCTTCTCTAGCAATCCCAGTACTGTTAGCAAATCTTCTCTTTGACCCTCTACAACAAGCACACCATCTATCGAATCAACCTTCTCAATTGTCGAGACACGTGGGATTAGATACTAAGAGTGAAATGAGGGACACATCAGGGGGTTGGACGTGAGTTGTAAGCGGCCGACCCCGCCGGTCATCATCACGCGAGGCCTATTCTAGAGGTGGAGCTGGTATCGCAAGCCTCACGAGAAGATGTTTGTGTTACGGAGGGGGCGGAAGAGGGTACTCATGAGATTGACAATGGGAGAGAAATCATTGCATTGTGACCTAGAGACCCAACTATATAAGCACTACCCCCACAATGCAAGGACATAGAAAGGCCGTATTGGTGATATATCGGCGACATATCGCCGATACATCGGTTTCGACGGGGAAGGGATTTCGATATCACCCAGTATATCCTTTTACAAGGATATTGGCAATATATCATCGATATATCAGTGATATATCACCATATCGGCTCATATCAGTCAAAATGATTGGATTCAGTAAAAAAACTCGGATATCGATCGATATCGTTGATGTTTTGCCAATATCTCTGTATATATCAATGTTATATGCAAGATTGATTCCACTACTTATCTAACTACACCAAGGGTTTAAAAATCGATTTCGGATATCGTATCGATACCCTGTCGATACGAAATTTCGTCGAAATTTTGACGAAATTTCGACGACATTTCTCCCATATCGACCACCATTTGTGAAGAGATGTCTGGAAACTTCCCTCATATCGCCATTTTTCTCGAGATTTCAATTCCTTGGCGAAACTGAAATTTCGTCGAAATTTCGCAAAATCTGAAACCATGAACTACACCCAATATTAAAACACAAATCTAGCTACAGCTACTATTAAAACACACAATGGTTTATATATATTTTGTTTCAGGTCAGGGGTGTTGCCCTTGCACCCCCGCAAGTGGGTCCAACCTGGGCCCCCTAGCCCCCCCAGGATCGTTGACCGCGCAACGAGACCCCCGTATTGGTAGGGTATGGTGCAACAAGAGGGTGCATACAATGGTGTTAGAAAATAAACATGCGGAAGCGAACACGGAAAAAGATAAAGAACAACGAAGAACAACGAAATTTTAACGCGAAACCCTAATCCGTGAGGAGCGGGATGAAACCACGGGAGAAGCCCTCAAAGGGACGGATATTTCATTCCTTTTTCTCAATGGAGTACAGGGGTGTGGGGCTCTATATATAGCACCCATGGAGTCTCCACATCCCACATGTGGTAGATGTAGTACTAAACCCTGAATGGGGTAAATGGATCCTCTCCAAGATCCATTTACCCATCTCCCATACATATGGCGCATACAACTTATGCTCCAACACTCCCCCTCAAGCTGGAGCATGCAATGCTCAGCTTGGACAAACAGAAAGAAACTCAACCCACACTACAGGACACTACGGACAATATCAACCCAACGAGCACAACTGTTGCTGTCGAGGACGTTGCTTCTCATGCCGTGCAGGTGAGGACGAACAGGCTGGAGTGTGAGTTTGCTGAATCTCCTCGTCGGAGAGCATGCGCTCTGAACTGCGCTTGTCGGAGTCGCTGCAACTGGAAATGGGTCTCTTTGTCGGAGTAATGTGGACAACTGCTCCATCTCTGAAAAGGGTCGAACTGAAAAGGCCGTGGAAGTGCAATCCTCGTCGGAGTCCACGGTCGCTGGAGAATGGAGTCTGAAAAGTCTCCTCGTCGGCGAACTGGGTCTCTCCCATCTGACACAGAGAATGGTACACTACTCTGGTGTGCTTATGATACCACATGAAAACCCTTGCCAACATCGCATAGGGAATGGTCCTCTACTCTGGAGTCTGTATGACTCACATGAAAACTCTGGCCGAAACAACAAGAAAAAGATGGGGACCACAACAAAAGATGGCGAACATGGGCTTATCTGAAAAGGACCGCGAATATATGCGTGTCTGAAACTGAGACTCGGAAACATCTGACGTCGAGTCAGAATGTCTGAAGAACTGTAGAGTCTGAGAAAATCTGGTCAATCTACATCTGATATATGAATCTGCAACAGGACCTGTGACTCTACATAATACTCCCCCTTTCTCCCATATTGGTCGGAATGAAGACATCGACAGTTGGGAGAAGACAAGATAAATGGGGACAAAACATCATTAAGTCGATCACAAATTTTTCGACTTCTAAAATCATGAATAACATTTGGCCCTTTTTTTACGGCTCTTCCTTCTTTTTTTCCTTTTTTCCTTT
This sequence comes from Ottelia alismoides, assembly GCA_037367405.1. Taxonomy (NCBI): domain Eukaryota; kingdom Viridiplantae; phylum Streptophyta; class Magnoliopsida; order Alismatales; family Hydrocharitaceae; genus Ottelia; species Ottelia alismoides. Next base: position 312,803 of record JAZKJV010000407.1, read on the forward strand.
TCTTTTTTTTGAATGCGTACGACTTTTCAAATGTACGTGTCTTTTCCCCCCTTTTTGCAAAAATTGACTCCTTTTTTCCCTTTTTTTTCTTTCGCATACGATTTTTTTGTATGCACCCTCCTTTTTTCCCCAGCCCCTTTCGGGCCCAACACAAACAAATCAGCCCACTTGGGCTCTCACAAAAATAGCCCATACAATTTTTTTTAAATGCCAATCAGGTCTAGGGTTCCCTTGTAACCCCCAATCGATCACGCGTCCCCCCGATGGGGGTCACATGGTGTCACCGCCGCCGTTGAAGATCTGGACTGGAGCACGAGGAGCAAGATCTCGCGCCACCTGCCTAAGATCCGAGGAGGGTCGCGTGCCATCACGTGTTTGGTCTCCACACGACCTGGAAACCCTTACGATGAAGGCTTGTGCGCACCGCCTGCACCCGCGTACCACCTGCGTGTGATGTATGACTCACCGTCGCCTGGACATGGATGGAGAAAGGAGTTGGAGACGCAAGAGAGACACGTCGCCTGGATTCACTCTCGCTGAAGGAGGAGTATGGAGCCGCCTGGAAGGAGAAGCGCTGAGGAGCGCCGTCGAAGATGTTACCGCCTGGAAGGGCATCCGCGCGTAGGGGCTCGTGCGTAAGGGCTCGCGTAGGGGCTCCATTTAGAGGTGCAATTTGTTGTTGATCAAGGGGGCTGCGCTGGAGGTCATCGACTGGAGGAGGGACCGCCTGGGAGAGAAGCAGCGCCGCCTCGCGCCTGGGGAGTGCCTGGTATCTCCTCCTCATCAGGCTGTGAATGAGATCCAGGACACCGCTGGATTCTCCTCGTTGCGGGTTGTCGCCTGGATGGTAGGCAGGATGGTAGGCAGCCTGGAGCATTCTGTGATCGTGCTGGTGAAGGAGAACCTGGACTTGGCGATGCGGCATGGAGGTGATGGCGCAGGAAGTTTGATGGATCTTGCGGCTTGAATGCCTGCTGCCTGGAAGCACGTAGGTTTAGTAGATGTACATGCCGTGTTTGAAACCTAGGGCTCCAGAACACGACCCTAGGTCCTGCGACCTGCGCAATGATCCTGCTGCCCTGGAGAGAGGCTTGAACGTGAACAAAGATTAGGGTTCCAGAATGGAACCCTAGAACTTGGATATTGGACGAATAACTCTTAAAATAATTTTCCTCTTGAACAATCTTCAATATAAAAATCGAATCTCGAATAAAATAAATAACGGACATAAAACGCCTAGAGAATCGACCCGCTCTGATACTATGCTAGAAAATAAACATGCGGAAGCGAACATGGAAAAAGATAGAGAACAACGAAGAACAACGAGATTTTAACGTGGAACTCTACTCCGTGAGGAGCGGGATGAAACCACCGGAAAAACCCTCAAAGGGGCAGATATTTCATTCCTTTTTTTCAATGGACTACAGGGGTGTGGGGATCTATATATAGCACCAACGGAGTCTCCACATCCCACAGGTCGTAGATGTGGTACTAAACCCTGAATGGGGTAAATGGATCCTCTCCAAGATCCATTTACCCATCTCCCATACATATGACACATACAACTTATGCTTCAACAAATGGTTCTTCAACTTGGTGTATAATTGCAAGTTATTTAATGTTGTAAGAATATGAATAAAATCCATTTCCAATATCTATAAGTCAATATCTATAAGTCAACTTGAATGAATCAACATTAATATCGATATGTTCGAAATGATCGATATATGCGATATAAGCTTCATAGATGATCGATGTGTGTGATCTAAGAGTATATTTGTAAGTTATTTAGTGATCTAAGAACTTGGATGAGCTACAGTTTCAATATATATGGGTCAACAACAATACCAACGATATGTTCGATATGACCGATATGTACAATATAAGGATCATAGTTTTCACAAATGATCTATATGTGGCATCTAAGTATATATTTGTAAGTTATTTAATGTTATAAGAACTTGAATGAAATCAATTTCCAATATATATAGGTTAAGAATAAACATTAACAGCGATATGTTCGATATGAACGATATGTGCGATATATGGGCTATATATGACCGATATATGTGACAAAAGTGTGTATCTATAGGTTATTTGTTGTTTTAATATCTTGGATAATCTTAATTTCTGTAAAAAACAACAAACAATAGCTTTTTTGAGCCATTTCCGACATTTCCACTGATATCGTCGATATATCGGCGATATATCCATTTTCGGGCAGACCGAAACGATATCGATACGGCCTTCCTTGTGCAAGGGGACAACTCCCCTCACCCCTAATGGCTCAATAGGGTTCCTATACATGAAGGAGAAGAGAGGTGAAGTAACCTTGGCTCTGTCATCAACTTCCAATGAGATGAGAAAAAAGAAGAAAAGAAAAAGCATCCTAACCTCTGCCTCAAGCATCCGAAAGGAGGAGAAGAACCTCGCCATCCAAGGGAACGACCACTTCAACCTAACCTCTAACTCTCGAGCAAGAAAAAAAGAGCGAGAGGAAGAAATAGAAAGAGAGACTAGACAATTGACTCGTCCTTGACCCACCCATGTAAGGACGATGGACCTCATGTAACCTCCCCTCGAGGGAGATTATTATAACCATCCGTCACACGAGAGACCCCTGTTAAGATACTTATGTTTTGTTTCCTTTATTTATATTGTTTCTTTCCTTCTCTTGTTTATGTAATTTACCCTTTGAGCTTTTCTCCTATATAAGAGAGCTCTGGGTTAGATGGAATACAACTTTTCTTTTCCCTTCAACATGGTATCAGAGCGACGGTGCTAGATCGGAGCCTGTGACCTAACCCTAGCCCCTCCCCACCAAAACCCTAGCTCCACGCGACCGCTACCCCTCCACGCAGTTACTGTCGCCAGGCATCGTCGCCTTCTCTTCCTTCTCGTGGCGAGGGCTGCTCCTCGACACGCCCTCACGGTTCCGTTGGGTGGTTGCTGCTAGCGCCTCTGTCATTTGCCCTCCTCTAGCGCGTGCCCTCACGGTTCGCGCCTAGGGTGCTCTCGCCGCCACCGCGTGAGGAAGGACCCCCTCAGGCCCCAAGTCACTGTCCCCGTCATCTCGGCCTGTCATCTAGGCCTTGGTCTAGGTCATCTTTTGGACCTCTAGGGTGTTAAGGATCATCTATAAACACCCTAGCTAACCAAAGGCTGCTTTAGAGAATGGAAGAGGTTGTGGTATGAGTCTACACCCACAACCAACTTCCTATATGTTGGTGTAGGCACCGGTTGTTCTTGTTGATGACCCAATCTTGAAGATAGTTGTCATCATGTCTGACAACAAAGCAGAAGTTCCATCCCTGGGTGCCTTCAAAGGTCCAGCACCCATCGTCAAAATGGATGGAACTAATTATGAATTGTGGACCATGCAGTTCATGAATTTGGTGCAATTTAATGGCAAGAAACATATCCTCATAACAGAGGAGCCACTTGACAAGACTGGGACAAATGCCTCCTGGGAGGCGGATGATGCTTATGCTCGTGTGTGGTTATCCGGACAGTATCCATGTAGATAACCAATGATATTCTGAGTCAGCCTACTACAAAGGCTATATGGGACATTCTTGCTGCTACATACTCTCCGGCAAAGAATGAGTCCAAGATACTCCAGCTCCAGCACGATATCTTCACATCTAAGCAGAATGGTCGCCCCCTTCACACCCTCTATGCTTCGTTGAGGGGTATGTTTGAGAAGTTACATGGCTGCATTCCCTTGACTGCTACACCAGAGTAGCTCAATGCATATTGAGACTCTGTGATGACTGGAGCCTTTCTAGCAGCCCTAGATCATGAATATGATGCAGTTCGTGCCCAGATCCTTACTGATGCTATCATACCTCCAATGGAGGAGGCATATCGCAGATTGAGTAGATTGTCGATATCATTCGGTAGCACTTTGCAATCTCTGACGTCTTTAGCTATGGCATCATCACGTGGTAGAGGAAGCCCTACACCATATCGTGGTAGGGGGGAAGCTCCAGTCGAGGCAAAGGAGGGGGAGGTCGATCCCGTCAGTAGTGCACCTATTGTCACAGGTCTGGCCACTCAGAGGAAACATGCTATTCTAAGCATGGGTTTCCTGCTTCAGCTCGGGTTGCATAACAGACACAATAGGCTGGGAGTTCATCACCAGCATCTGACCAGAGATTTGACGAGCTTATATGACGACTAAGAGAGATTATGCATGTTACCTCTAGGTTGACCAGATCTCCTCCAGCATCCTCAGAGGTAGCTGCATCAGTGTCAACATTCACGCCAGGTATAGAGTATGCCTTTACTAGTTGTTATAGGGCAGACTTGTTAGAATGGATCATGGATTCAGGTGTTTCTCATCATCTATGTGGTGACAAAGGCCAGTTTAGTGTGTTTCGTCCGACCCAGTCTGGACGGTCTGTTGTAATAGCAGATGGAACACACTCCCCCATTATTGGTCAGGGCGAGGTGCAGTTGACTTCCGCATTGAGGCTTCAAAATGTTCTTTATGCTCCTGAATTTACTATGAATTTATTATCAATTAGTCAAATTACCGAAGACTTATATTGTCGTGCCATATTTGATCTATATGCTCTTGTGTTTCAGGATATACTAACGGGCAGGGTGATTGGAACTAACCTTGAGCATGTAGGTCTGTACAAATTAGTGCAGTCGTCATATGTTGGTGCCTCTTCTCTTCGCATTGGATCTATCTCTCCATATTGTGCCATCTTCGATTTGGTCATCTTCCTTTGTAAAAGATGAGTCACATTCTTCCACAGATTCCTCCTCGCTCTACGTTTCAGTACGAGGCCTGCCAGCTTGGGAAGCATCATCGGTCCAGGTTCCGTAGTCGTCACGGTAGAAGTAGTCAGAGTCTGTTTGAGTTGCTCCATTTTTTGGGGTCCCAGTCGTGTCCCAGATCATCAGGGATACATGTTCTATCTTGTTGTTGTTGATGAGTTTTCGAGATTGTCTTGGGTATTTCTTCTTAAGAATAAGTCCGATGCAGGTCATGTTATTCAGTCCTTTATTAATGAAATAAGGAATATTTTCTCTGCAAAAGTCATGTCTATTCGTTCCAATAAAGCATTAGAGTTTTGCAGTACACAACTTTCTCATTCCGTAGGTCTCTTGGCATTGTGCATCAGACATCTTGTGCATATACTTCCCAACAGAATGAAGTGGCAGAACGAAAACACAGCCATCTGTTAGACATTACCCGAATTCTTTTGATTCAGAGTTGTGCTTCTCATTCATAATGGGGAGATGTGGTTCTAACTGCTTGCTATCTGATAAATTGTACGCCCTCTTCGACGTTGGGAGAGAAGATTTCGTTCTTGATTGCGTTTCCCGAGATGGCTCTTTTCTCGCTAACACCTCATGTTTTTGGTTCTGTAGCGTTTGTTCATCAAATGACTCCTGGTCTTGACAAGCTCTCCCCTAGAGCTGTCAAATGTGTGTTTGTTGGGTATTCCAAGACCCAAAAAGGATATCGTTGCTTTGACCATGTTCGAGAAGATACTATGTTAGTGTTGATGTCACCTTCTTTGAGTTCATTATGTACTTTTCCCCCACATGTGACAGGCTTACTCCTTCAGAGGATGGAAAAGAGGTCTATATGCCTCTTCCTCTATCATCACCTACGGCATCTCCCCCATCGCCACCTCCACCACCACCACCACCTCCTCTACCACCATCACCACCTTCACAACCTCCTACTTTCTTTCCGCAGGTTTACCAGAGACGGTCCCATGCTCATATGCCTCCTAGTCATCCAGCATGCCCAAGGTATATCCTGAACATTTGAGTTCTTCTAATGGCATTCGTGATTTGCATGTACAGACTGAGGTACAGGACGTGGATACTATGTCTTCTACACGTGCTAGGGACCTGGGTATGCCTATTGCACTACAGTGGCAGAAGCAGGCATGCATTATGCATCTTATTGGTTCTCATGTTTCCTTGGAGCATCTTTCCAAGGACTTTCAGAGATTTGTTGTGGGATTGTCGATCGTGGCGATACCACAGTGATATCATGAGGCACTACAGAGCAGTCAATGGCGGCTAGCTATAGAGGAGGAGATGGCAACCTTATAGTCATGAGGTATGTGGAGTGTTGTTCATGCTCCACTAGGTGCGTCTGTTGTTGGAAGCAAGCGGGTATTTACTGTGAAGCATCGCGTTAACGTTACATTAGACAGATACAAGGTCAGATTGGTTGCTTGTCGTTTCACCCAAACCTATGGGGTAGATTATCATGATACTTTTTCTCTTGTTGCACGTCGCTCTACCCTAAGGATTCTGATTGATGTTGTTGTAATTCGTGATTGGCCACTATTCCATCTGGATGTCAAGAATGCATTCTTGTATGCAGTAGCCACCTGGGTTTGCTGCTGAGGGGGAGTCCAGTATGGTGTGTCGTTTTCATAAGCCTATATATGGCCTTAAGTAGAGTCCGAGGGCTTGGTTTCATAAGCTCTCAGAGTTAATTGAACAACAGGGATTTGTCAGATCTACTGCAGATCATACTCTTTTTGTTAAGAGGAATCAAAGAGGTATTGTAGTAGTTTTGATTTATGTTGATGACATTGTTATCACTGGCAACAATGAACAAGGCATTCAAGCAACTAAGGATTTCCTTGGACAACAGTTTGTTACCAAGGACATGGGCACGCTTCGTTACTTCCTTGGCTTGGAGTTTGCACGAAATCGACAGGGTATGGTTATGACGTAAAGGAAGTATGTTACTGATATTCTATCTGAGACAGGCATGATAGGATGTAGACTAGCTACTACCCCAATGGATCCTAATGTAAGGCTCTATGATGATAATTCTGAGGAGATGGACAAGAGACGCTACAGAGAGCTGGTAGGGAAATTGTTATATATTACTATTACCAGGCCTGATATATCTTTCGTTGTGAGCAAAGTGAGCCAGATTATGTTGCAACCCAGGCAGGCACACATGGATGCAGTGTGCATGATCTTGAGATATTTGAATTCATCTCCAGGTGCAGGTCTTCTTTTTAGAAGAGATACGTCTCTCACAGTTATTGGGTGTGCAGATGCAGATTATGTTGTATGTCCTAAGGACATGAAGTCCATTTCAGGTTTCATTGTGTTTGTCGGTAGCTCATTAGTCTTTTGGAAGAGTAAGAAACAAACGATTGTTGCTCGATCTAGCGATGAATCAGAATATAGGGCCATGGCCCAAGGGAGTACAGAAATGATGTGAGTCAAGTCTGTCCTGATTGATCTAACGATTGAGGTGCCGCTTCCTATGCATCTTAATTGTGATAATCAATTGGCCTTGTTCGTAGCTAACAATCCAGCATTTCATGAGAGAACGAAGCACATTGAGGTAGACCGTCACTACACTCGTGATTTGATCCAAAAGGGGCTTATTTCAACATCTTATGTTGCTTCAGGTGATCAGATTGCAGATATGTTTACTAAAGCTCATGCGAGAGGTCCTTTTCATCACTGTCGTTCCAAGTTGAGCTTGATAGATATATATACTCCTGCTTGAGGGGAAGTGTTAAGATACTTATATTTTATTGCCTCTATCTATATTGTTTCTTTCCTTGTCCTGTTTACATAATTTATCCTTTGAGCTTTTCTCCTACATAAGAGAGGTCTAGGGTTAGATGGAATACATGGGTAGAGCCAAAGAATGTGAACCGTACAAGTTACTAATAACATTGATTAAATGAGGAAGAGGGCTCCGGTGTATAGAGAGGACCTCACCGTTTAAGAAGTAACCATAGAAACGATGGAACCCACTATTTATTTTATATCATTTTTTATATTTAGTTTAGTATCGGTAGAATTTTTCTTATTTCCAGGTGAAATGATGAAATATCCGAAATAAAAACTCGTGGTTAGGAAGGTCATAGCAGCAAAAGCCATTGGAATTTATATTTTATAACGACCGAATTTATTATCTTCATGCATAAGGATAATAGATTACCTAGTAGAAAAGATTTCAAAATCATCACAAACCTCCCCTTTTTCTTTTCTATTGCAATTTCTCGATTATTATATGATGATTTCTTAACTTTCCATATATAGAAAGAGATGGACTATAAATGACATCTCTTATGTTTTTGATACCAAAGGGATATTAAATAAATGGAATTGGGATATAGATGGAATATAATGAAAATAGAGCCACTTTGAGGTTCACTATGAAATGAGGCATGGAACGGAGCCATTACGAAGAAGTTCCAGGAGTTACGAAGTTCTTTTCCCTTCAACAACCCCCATAAGTGCAATGGATATTTAGTGGAGCAGTTTGAAGAGTTGGACCTCGAAAGCCGAGAATGGAGTAGTCGTGCCACTCGACGGGATATCCCCTCAACAAACGTGTTTTCCATGCTTTTGGTATCCACACGTTCATCCTTTTCTCAATAATAGGCAGGACATAATGGACCACACTCCCCAAGCAAACTCAAGTATGCGCCGGAATGGGTCTCCTCAGAAATTACAAGAGAATGTAAATGATATCAACATTTTTTTCAATGAGAAGTTTAGAGGGCAATATCTTACAAAGCAGCAACTAAATCAAATTATGACAAAAAGCAAGTTACTCAGATGATGGCTGGTTAAAGGAACAAGAAGGATAGGATGAATACGTCATTTGCTTGTCTTCGAATTTCATCCACAATTTCCCTCCCACCCCGTTGCCTTTGCCTTATGTCCAATAATTCCTGTACTTCCAACAAATAGTAAATTATTCAGGACAATACACTACCACCGCAGTTTTGCTACAAAAAAATATATCGGAACACAGTCACCTGAGCATAAGGAGCCGCAATTTTCACAAATGAGAACTCTGGATTTAAAATATATCCAATACCTGTAGGTAACACCACAGAGTAACGAACTTATGAAGAGAGACAACAACTATACATCGATGCTGAAGAACATAACAAATATGGTATCAAAATAACAACACACAAAAAACTATTATCAATAAAACTACAGCCTCAGATAACAACTAAGACAGAGAGCGATCATATGTGAAGAGAAATTATTGCAGTAGAATCACATGAGCTGCCCACTCAAAGAAGTGATTAAATCAAGGGTGGAGAAACACGTCTTTGACTATGCCGAACTATAAACTTCTGGATGCAAAGCTTTACATATATCCATCGAAGTACACCGCCGAGTTTCAAAGAGTTTCAAAGAAGATAACTTCCTCTATGAAAATTGTAGAGATAGTTGTTCGTCTTCTATGTTATTTATTATTTCAGTTTCTTTATGTATCTCTCATGTAATTTACCCAAGGGCTCTCTCCCTATATAAGAGACCCGAGGGCTCTATGGAATAAATCATCTGAGTATTCTAACATGGTATCAGAGCCATAACCCTAACCTAGGGTTCTCCACCGCCCCCCCCCCCTCTCTCTACCGCCGCCGGCTAGGGTTTCGCCGCCCCCCCCTTCCCGGGCCCCGAGAACCCCGCCGCAGCCTCCCCTCCTTCGTCGGGACGTCCCCAGCGCCGCCTCCTCTCAGTGCCGGGTTCCCCAGCGCCGCCCAGCCCCTCTCGCCGGCCCCATCTCCTTCGCCGGCCCCTCCCAGCGCTTCCCCAACGCCGGGCCCCTCCCAGCGCCGCCCTCCCCAACGCCGGGCACCCCCCCAGCGCCGCCCAGCCACCGTCATCTTCAAGTAGAGGCTTCCAACGCCTCTACTCGTGGTCGGGGTGCCATCTTCTCCCTAGCACTCGGCGTCATGCTCGATTCAAGTGCATAATCGTCTACCTATGCACTTGAATCCTACAAGGTCTTGGTAGACACTTCTTTTCTTCGTCTATCAGTAGCTGTTCTTCTCCGGCATTATGTCAGATCAGAAGCTCGATATGCCCGCCATAGGTGCCTTCAAAGGTTCGGCACCAATCGTCAAAATGGACGGGACAAACTACGAACTGTGGGCGATGCAGTTCCTCAGTCTCATGAAGTCGTGTGGTAAGAAGCATATTCTTACCGAGGATGAACCGCCGGAGAAGACAGGGATCTATGCCTCATGGGAGGCTGATGATGCGTACGCCAAGGTGTGGCTCTCAGGTACGCTCACGACGGAGATAGCGAATGATGTCCTTCACCAGCCCACCGCTAAGGCGATGTGGGATATTTTGGCGATGACGTACTCTCAGGTACGCAACGAGACGAAGATGCTCCAGTTGCAGCATGATATATTTACCACGAAGCAGAATGGGAAGCCTCTTCATTCCCTGTACACGTCGCTTCGTGGCATGTTCGAGAAGCTCTATAGCACCATTCCCCTTACTTTTAAAGCCACACCGGAACAGCAGAAGACGTTCCGTAACGCCACTATGGTTGGCGTACTACTCGCTGCCCTTGATCCGGAGTACGAGGCAGCATGCGCTCAGATCCTAGCAGATGTCACCATCCCACCGATGGAAGAGGTATACAGGAGGCTCAGTCGCATACCCGTTCCGTCCAATACAGCGACTGCGACTCCGTCAGCAATGGCAGTTTCCAGGGGACGTGGTGGTTCGTCCTCGTTTCGTGGTAGGGGAAGTGGTGGACGTGGCCGCGGAGGTCGCATACGATCTACGTGCTCATTCTGTCGCCGTACCGGTCATTCAGAGGATACATGCTATTCCACGCATGGTTTTCCTCCCTCTGCACGAGTAGCTGATCATGTTCAGGGTCCACCAGCATCTACTCCAGATCACAGGTTCGAAGAGTTGGTGGCACGACTTCGTGATATTATACCACAATCATCATCAGAAGGTGCAGACGTTTCTGAAGTTGCGGCTTCGGCGTCAGCTAGTACATCTGCCTCAGCCAGTGCCTCAGGTAGTCCTTCAGTCTCATTTCATAGTCATGACCTCACAGGATGGATTGTCGACTCTGGAGCTACCCATCATCTATGCCGTGACAAAGATATTCTGCAGTCCTACAGAGCTGTTCAGCCAGGTCGCTCTGTCCTCATTGCTGATGGCACTCATTCTCCTATCATCGGTCAGGGGGAGACGGATTTGCTACCCTCCATGCACTTACAGAATGTGCTACATGCTCCAGAATTTTCTATGAACCTCTTATCTATTAGCCAGATTACACGTGATTTGCACTGTCGTGCTATTTTTGATCCATCGTCTGTTATTTTTCAGGACATACTAACGGGCAGGGTTATTGGCGGTGGTTCTGAGCACAATGGCCTCTATCGTCTTTGTTCGTAACTCTTACGCTGGCGTCTCCTTGCATTCCCAGGCCTCCGTTTCTCCGTACACCTGGCATCTCCGGTTCGGTCATCTGCCGCTACAGAAGATGCGTCACCTCCTGCCTCAGATCTCTCCGAGTTCCACTTTTCGTTGTGAAGCATGTCAGTTAGGGAAGCACCATCGGTCTAGCTTCCCCGGTCGTCAGAGTCGGAGCAGTAGCTCCCCGTTTGAATTATTTCACATAGATATTTGGGGTCCAAGTCGTGTCCCGGATCATCAGGGGCACAGGTTCTATTTAGTTGTGGTTGATGATTTCTCTAGAGTGTCGTGGACTTTTCTTCTTAAAAATAAATCTGAAGCAGGAAATGTTCTTCAAAATCTAATTAATGAAGTCCAGAATGTTTTTTCATCTACTGTTAAGTATGTGCGTACTGACAACGCATTGGAGTTCTGCACTCGCTCTCTTGCTAGCTTCCTTTCATCTAAAGGCATTGTTCACCAAACCACATGTGCCTACACCTCTCAACAAAATGGGGTTGCCGAACGAAAACATCGACACTTTCTTGATATTGCTCGCACATTACTGATCCAGAGTTGTGCTCCATTAACCTTTTAGGGGGATGCTATACTTACAGCGTGCTATCTGGTCAATCGAATGCCTACAACTGTTCTTGGGGAAAAGTCTCCAATCTCTGTTCTTTTTCCTGACAGAGACTTGTTTACACTGACACCTCGGGTTTTTGGCATTGTTGCTTTTGTTCACCGCTTCTCTCCAGGGCTTGATAAGCTATCCCCAAGGGCTATCAAGTGTGTTTTTGTGGGTTACTCCAGGACACAGAAAGGTTACCGTTGCTATGACCCTGTCCATGACAAGTACTATGTGAGTGCAGATGTTACATTTTTCGAACCTGTCATGTACTTCTCCCCTGCAGGTGACAGATTGGTTCCCTCCACATCATCAGATTCCAATGTCTATGTTCCACCACCTCCAAGCCTGGGTCCATCTTCTACTCCACCAACACCAACATCACCACCACCACCACCACCCCCGCCACCACCCCCCAGTTGTCCCTTTCAGTAAGTTCTACACGAGACGGACATGCCCTGCTCAAACTACATGTCAACCATCCAGCACGCCTAAGGTATGTTCTGATGTTAACACTAATGATGGGTTAAATAATGCGCCTGTGCAGGAGCCTTCACCACAGGAGGAGGACAACCCGGTCAGCATTGTTTTGGATGACTTGGACCGGCCTATTGCTCATAGGAAGCAGCGAAGACAGTGTGCCTCATATCCCCTGGCCTCTCATGTCTCCTTTCATCGTCTCACTGGGGATTTCCAGAAGTTTGCCGCTGATGTATCGTCAGTAGAGATTCCACGAACATATCAGGATGCCATGAAGACTGAATGCTGGCGTCTAGCAATGGAAGAGGAGATGTGTGCCTTGCAATCTAGAGGGACTTGGTCTCTTGTCCCTATTCCTCCAGGTGCATCTGTGGTGAGTTGCAAGTGGGTATTTACGGTCAAATATCATGCAGATGGTTGTCTTGACAGATACAAGGTCAGGCTCGTAGCAAGAGGCTTTACACAGACATATGGGGTAGATTATTTGGACACCTTTTCACCGGTGGCGAGACACTCTACCCTTCGCATCCTTCTATCGGTTGCAGTGGTATGTGACTGGACCATATTCCAGCTTGATGTTAAGAATGCTTTCTTGTATGGTGATCTCCAGGAGGAAGTTTACATGCAGCAGCCACCCGGGTTTGCTGCTGAGGGGGAGACTCAGAAGGCGTGCAGACTTCATAAGGCTATCTATGGCCTTAAACAGAGTCCTTGAGCATGGTTCCAGAAGCTCTCCCAGCTCATTGAACGACAAGGGTTCAGAAGATCAAATGCGGACCACTCATTGTTCGTCCGGAAGACCCCTAGAGGTACCATTGTTGTTATGGTATATGTTGATGACATATTGGTTACTGGAGATGATGCACAGGGGGGTGAGATAACCAAGTCTATGTTGGGCAGCCAGTTCATTACAAAGGATCTAGGCACAATACGATATTTTCTGGGGATAGAATTTGCAAGAAATGCACAAGGAATGGTGATGACTCAAAGAAAATATGTCACAGATTTGCTAGTTGAAACAAGAATGACTGGATGCAGACCTTCAAGTACATCTATGGACCCGAGTATGAAGTTGTACGATGATGATACCGAGGAGGTGGATAAGAGAAGGTACAGAGAGATGGTGGGTAAACTCTTATACATCACTATAACTCGACCGGATATTGCCCTTGCAGTAAACCGGGTGAGTCAATTCGTGGAGCAGCCGAGGCAAGTACATATGGATGCCTTGTACATGATATTGAGATATCTGAAGTCTTCCCCAGGCACAGGGTTGCTATTCAAGAAAGGTACAGATCTGTCTATTTCAGCCTGTGCAGATGCAGATTATGCAGGATGTCCACGGGATCGTAAGTCTACTTCTGGATTTGCTATCTTCATAGGTAGCTCTTTAGTTTCTTGGAAAAGCAAGAAGCAGACTGTTGTGGCTAGATCCAGTGACAAATCCGAGTACAAAGCCATGGCACAGGCAAGCACAGAAATGATGTGGGTTAAAGCAGTCTTAGAAGATCTGAATGTTGATGTTCCTTTGCCTATGAACCTTCAATGTGATAATCAGGCAGCATTATTTATTGCCAACAATCCAGCCTTCCATGAAAGAACAAAACACATCGAGGTGGATTGTCATTACACTAGGGACATGATTCAGAAGGGTTTCATCTCCACGTCTCACGTCAGTTCAGAGGACCAAACAACGGACATATTCACTAAGCCTTTACTCAGAGGACCTTTCCAGAGATGTTCTTCCAAGCTGAGCATGATAGATATCTATGCTCCATCATGAGGGGGAGTGTAGAGATAGTTGTTCGTCTTCTATGTTATTTATTATTTCAGTTTCTTTATGTATCTCTCATGTAATTTACCCAAGGGCTCTCTCCCCATATAAGAGACCCGAGGGCTCTATGGAATAAATCATCTGAGTATTCTAACAAAAATACCAGAATTCCTCTATGAAAATACCAGAAGATCATGGCAAACTTCATTTATCTTACTCTCATCACTAAACTAACTTATCTTATAAATGCAGCCATTATATCAAACTTTCTTTCTATAGATTGATGGGGATCACCTCTGTTCCCACCTTGTCAATACTGAAATATTACAAGTGAGCAATAACACGAAGGTCAATTAGAGTCTGGTTGGTGTAGGGTAACCTCTTCCATACTGGATCTAAATAATTGTTTTCTTTGAAATTGACTTTTACTCACCGAGATATGCCACCTCCATTACATATGATATTCGACACCCTTCCCTGTTACTTTTTGCTAGCATGCAACTAATAAAACCAATGGAGATATTACTCATATAATAAATATAATAAATGCAGATTGGTTAAAGTGAAGAGGAGCCTCTATTGTCTTTTGTGATAAGAAAATTCCTTTGAAAATCAAATGAAGTATTAAAATGCAACTGTAAGAGCAAAAATGCTTTAGGGATCTTGTCCTGTGAACTATAGACGTGTGCAGAGAATGACATCAACAAAAATGGAAATGCTATGGTAGATATGTGGTCATACATGAAAAGATCGGATCCAAAACAATGTAATCAGAAGGAAAAATGGTTTAGCTTTGATTAAGGATAAAACGAGAGAGAACCGCTTAAAGTGGTTTGGTCATTTGCAAAGGAGGTCTATTAATGTACCAATTAGAAGAAGCGAGATTCGGGATGTTGACCTGCCTAAAAGGGGTGGTGAAGGCCCAAGAAATGTTGGAAAGAGACTGTTGAAAGGATATTAATTACTTGGATTTAAGTCCGAAAATGATGAAAAATAGATCTGAGTGGAGGCAAAGGATCCATGTAGCCGACCATCCTTAATGTGGGAGAAAGCTTCATTGTTGTTGTTGTATACACGCATAAACCCTTACTTTCGGTAGCAAAGAAAAGGACATCGACTCGAGGAATTCATAGGATCCTGTTTTGTTTAGATGTAACTATGAACCAAGATTCACGAGCACCTTGTCTTTTGGAGTATCAGCCTGAAACTGTTGGACATGCGAGTCCATGGCGAGCCATTATGCAATAAATGTTATTGCGAATATCATTCCCTGATCTGAAATGAAGAATAGATAATTTGTATAATAGGTCCCTTTAGTACAATTCGGCTTATGTACCATGGCCATCTTGATGATCATACAGCTGTTGATTCAACTACTGAATCATAGAGGCTGGTGCTTGGATGAATATCTAAATCATCAAGCACCGTCAAATGATTGTTAAGAGATGATCTCCAGCCTGAGTAGGAGATGGCAATCCTTTCTCAGTTAGGCTGATATCTGACCGACCTCTTGATGCAGGTCCTCTATATAGGAATAGAGATTCGGAGGTGTTAGATTACTTAGGTCAAAGAGTTGACTTAACAAGATCGAGATAACCAAAGTCCTATATCATATGCTATCACGATACAGGCACGCATCCTCTGACCGGAGACAGATGTGTTACTATATGTCTGAGTATGTACATTTGGCAGACCAATAGGTTGATGACCTAACCAAGGTCTATACACCGGCGCGCTGGTGTGCATATAAGGGCATATGAGTAATACGATCTCTCAAAGGGATCATACAGGTTCATTACTGAACCGGAAGACATGAGCTCACTCATGAGATATTGGGAAGAATCAAATTCCGTGCACGGTTGTCTCGCTTTGGAAGCTTGACTGAATTTGTAGGTTTGATATATACTTTTGGAAAGTATATGATCAAGACCTATTTATGATATATATGCTTTTGGAAAGTATATGATCGATACCGACTCCTAATGATCGAATAAGAAACTTACTGATAAAACCATGAAGTAGACAGTATAAAGTTGATCCAATACTTCGGGTTTATTCTGAGTCTTCCAGTATGCAGGATGTACATGTATTGGGAATACATGAGGGTGATGTGATCATAAACGATTGTATAACCATGACGCTTCCATTCTTAGGGAGTGATGAAACGGGTCTGCATTTTAGTGACTCCTCTCAGTAGAGAAGTGATATGATCTTGGTCCAAATGTTGGACATTGATCTGAATGTGATTCAGATGCAATGAGAAGATTAGATTTGCGGTCTTGATTTAATCAAGCATCTATGGGAGGCCCGCGATCTGGATTTGAGATATGATCTCAATATCCAAGTCACTATACGTGGAACAATACAATCGCCTTGTCCTTATCTCCAATTATTCGCGGAGGAAGCGTATTATCCTTGAAAGAGTTCATGGATAATTTCATTGTTGATATGTGTATCCAAGCATTGAGAAAATTGATAATTAAATGTGATTTAATTATCATGAATAATATGAATTTGATTCATATTATATGGAGAGTATGTTAGATAATTAAATGTGATTTAATTATCAAAGATGTGAATAATGTGAATGCGAGTCATATTATTTGGGCACATGAGAATAGAGGTCCAAGATGATTAAATGTGATTTAATTATCATGGATATGAATAATACCGATAGCAATATCCATATTAGTCATATATATTATAAATGTGATTTATAATATATAAGAGAGAGCTATTTGTAATTTACATTTGTTATTAAATGTCGATGTGAATTGGATTCACATTGGACAATTAATTGAAAATGTAATTCACATTTTATTTTGGATTGTGAATGTGATTTACAATTTTCCAATGGCAAGATTGCAATGTTCACAAAATAATTATGAATTATTTTTGTATAGTAATTTACAACAATTGTTGTTGTAAATAATTGGAGACATGGAATCATGCAATCTTGAGATTGCATTGAGATTCCCCCTTTCCTAATAGGAGAGGGGGGACGGCCACCAATCTCTAAAGGAAAGGGTGGCCGTCCAATCTTCCTATATGGAAGGGAAGAGCCTCCTTTCCATTATCTCCAATGTGAATTGATTTAATTTGGTTATTGAATTATATTGATTTATCAATATAGATTTAATCTAAATTAAATTAATTGTTGTTGGTTTTTACCAGCACAAATCTTAGCCATTAAAAGAAACACAAATCAATGAGAGCCATTGGATTTTGTGTTGCCCATGGATTGAGATCCATGGATCCTAAAATATTATAAAAGGAGAGGCACCCCTTTGCTCTTCTTTACACAACACACAAGAGAACATAACTCTCTCTCTCTCTCTTTCTCTCTCTACACGTCTACTCTCTCTCTCCCTCTCATGTGGCCGTCTACCATGGATGAGCTAGAGAGGTTCTCCATCGCCGCAGCGTCGTCGTTATGTTGCCCGATCGTTTGCTCGTGGATCTCCGTCTCCTTCGGTGCGCCTCGCTCATGAAAAAGACGTTGGATCTCGTGTATCTAGATCAGGAGATCCGCTGCTTGGTCATCAACATGGATTGCGAGAAGCACGTGATTCATCCTCGCGGTCGCAAGCGTCTCCTCCGTCGGATCGGACTTGAGTGTCATCGTTCTACTTTCTATACTCTCGTCATTCATGAAGCTTCATAATATTCATATTGTATGAATTTAATGAAGCATGTATAAATGTTGAAATGCTCTTCCATTGAATACTTTTGAATTTAACATAAGAGATCCTTAGTCTTAAGCAATGGTTGTTTATAGATAAAGTGAGCGCAGTGGAAGCATGTGTCAGACCCAAGATGAGAAGGATAGTCAAAGAGTTGACCGTACTTCTATGACTTCCATATGACATCCTAAGAGTTGGAAGAATGCCAATACTGCAATAAGTTGGTGTATTGATAGTATGACTATCAAGTCTGTCTAGAATCCTTAGAGAAGGACTCGTATAGAGCATCAGAATAATCTACATAAATCATTGATATTGAATTTCTTATTAAATAAGATAAAGTCTGATAATTGTATCTCAATCTTCTAATGACACTTGCTGGTTGCATTAGAAATTTGATCTTAAAGGTATAATAGTCATCCACATGGATATTGATGCAATTGTTGCAACAATCTCTGTTGGATTGATAGACTTGTTAATTTCAGTGGGAGAGCCCTTAGTCTTAGAGAATGTCTCTATGACCTAGATATTAGAATACACTCATTGTTTATTTCTAAATGTTGGAAATAAACATGAATTCTGGAATGGACCTATCATAAAAGTTATGATGGATATATTTCATATAGTAATCTAAAATCTTGCGGACTCTACTAAATTAGAAAATTAATGAATGGTTCATTAACATTTCTAATATTGAAATTAAACATTTTAAATATCAATAGGAGGATGAAGATCATTTGACAATGATCTGGCATCAAGTTTTGGACATATGTCTGTTGAAGAAATCAATGGACTAGTGAGTGATGAAACTTTAGATTGTCTAAAGGTTCAAATCTTACATACTTGTGAATATTGTATTTAAAAAGTAAAAATGTCCAATACACCCTTCCTTAAGAAAGGTGTAAGATGTCAAGGTATTCAGGATCTCATACATATTGATGTATGCGGATCATCTATATCATAGTAAACATTATGGATATGTGATATCTGTTGATGATTATGTATGATATGAGATTTCTTCTCTTCACCTAAGAAATCTTTGAAATGTTCAAAGATTTCATTATTTTTGGGTTTAGAACCAAAGTTTGAAGGAAGATTAAATGAATTTGATCTGGTCTAGGTAGCAAGTACCTGCTAGATAAATTCAAAGAATACCTTATGGAGATATGAATATCATTTCTATTTCAATCTTCCTAATACAACTTGACTCAATAGAGTTATAGGGAGATACAATTGGATCATGTGTGACATGATTTGATCAATGATGAATTTTAACATAATTTCCTCTTAGTTTCCAGGTATATATGTAGTAGAGACTACATTATATATCCTTAATGAGATTCCATGCAAGTAAGCTGGAATTGAGCACTAGAGAGTGCAGCTTCATTAGGAAAATAAAGGATGGTATTGGATACCTACTTTATGACCTTGAGATTCTTAAAAGATCTCATCTCTAAGAATATGATTCTTAAAGGACGACTCTCTTGAGAATCAAGAAGAAAATGAAGTGCAGGAACTCATTTAATCTTGAGAAGATAATGAGGCTCCTGAAATAGGGAACTAAAAGGACAATTAAAGATGAAACACTAATACTTCTTCAAATGAGTTTGAGGATGTATTCCATGTGTTGATTAAATATGACAAATGATCGGACTTCATGTGATGAAGCTCCTAAGGATCATGACATGGAAAGATGGATTTTAGCAATAAAGTCTAAAGTAGACTTCATATACAAGTGTTGTATATGTACCCTCGAGGATCCACCTATATGGGTAAAATCTATAAAGGTGTAAATGGATCTTTTTTTTAGGCTCCAAAAAAGGGGGAAACACTCAGCGGTGTTCACCCCAATCTATTAAAAGTACAAACGTAAAGTATGTATACAAAAAAAAGAGAAGACAAAAACCAACCTCCAGCGTCGTAGAGCAAGGCTAAAATAAAAGAACCAGACCAGACTACCTATTACACCAGTCTGCCACAAGACGCGAAGCAAGGGTAATGATATTTTCCCGGTAAAAGCGCTGGCCCTTGAAGACGGACTCATTCCTCCCCAGCCAAATGCCCCACAACCTCGCAATCAGAGCCAGCAGGTCCTTTCTTTCTCTGCCCCTGATGCTCGTCAAGCTATCGCAAAAAGCAGCCATGCTCTCAGAAAGAAAGAGAAAGAAATCATGATTGCATTCCTCTATGAATACCTCTCTGAGGATATTCACATGAAGTAGCCCCAGGGCTTCATGGTTGAGGAAAGCAAGGTGTGCAAGCTAAGAAATCCATCTGTGGACTCAAATAAGCTTCTTGAAGTTGGACCATAAGATTTGATGAAATTATAAATGTTATGATTTCAGATAGAATCTAGATGAGCCATGTGAAGCTTAGTGGGAGTGCCTTTGTTTTCATCATGCTAAATGTAGATGATATTCTAATCATTTAAAATGATATAAGGATAATTATAAGTGTTTTCTAATCTGTTTGTTCCATAACTTGAGATATGATCTCAAAGATACCTCTTGGATCTTAGTTCTGAAGGTGTTCAAAAGCATAGAGAAGAGGGTATTGGGACTGTCACATTAATGGTACACCTTGGACATATTCCATTTTCTGAACAAATCCAAGAAAGGCTTCCATCCCTTAAGATATGGTACTGACCTATCTAAAGGGATAGCACCTCAAAGAGTTGAGGAAGTGAATGCTAGAACTGCTTGCACTTGTGCATCAGTTACGAGAAGCTGAGTGTATGCTAGATGTGTACAAAAGTCAGATATCTGCCATGTAGTGTGAGTAGTAAACTGTTACTAATCCTAATATGAAAAGAAAACACTTGATTACAGTAATAACAAAATCTTCATAGATGACAAGATTTTTGAGATAGTGATCTCAAAAGTCTTATCTTCAAAAACATAAGACTTTATAGATAGAGATCTAAAAGGTCTTAACTGTGGATACCTTAAAAGATAGTGATCTCCAGGAATACGGGTATTCTGATAAGGATTATGGAAATACTGGTTATGATAATTGTTAAGTTGTAGTGTCAAGGACACTGTAACTAACAAGATCGAGTATTGGTTGCATAACATGCAACATTCGCATTAGATGTGAGCACTGTTACTGGGGATATGCGAGTGCCGTAAAAGGACTTGGCATAGTCTCACGGGAACAGAGTGATTGATCAGCTTACCTAACTATTTTCTTAATAGCCTATGATTGTCACATGAGTGTGGGTTTAAATGATTAGCCCATTAATGACTCTTTGGCTAGTGGGAGATTGTTGGACATGTGAGCCCACGGCGAGCCATTATACAATAAATGTTATTGCGAATATCATTCCCTGATCTGAAATGAAGAATAGATAATTTGCATAATAGGTCCCATAGTACAATTAGGCTTATGTACCATGGCCATCTTGATGATCATACAGCTGTTGATTCAACTATTAGATCATAGAGGCTGGTGCTTGGATGAATATCTAAAGAGTTAGATTGAGGACTCACCAAGCACCGTCAAATGATTGTTAAGAGATGATCTCCAGCCTGAGTAGGAGATGGCAAACCCTTCTCAGTTAGGTTGATATCTGACCGACCTCTTGATGCAGGTCCTCTGCATAAGAATAGAGATTCGGAGGTGTCAGATTAGTTAAGTCAAAGAGTTGACTTAACAAGATCGAGATAACCAAAGTCCTATATCATATGCTATCACGATACAGGTACGCATCCTCTGACCGGGGACAGATGTGTTACTATATGTCTGAGTATGTACATTTGGCAGATCAAAGGTTGATGACTAACCAAGGTCTATACACCGGCGCGCTGGTGTGCATATAAGGGCATATGAGTAATACGATCTCTCAAAGGGATCATACAGGTTCATTACTGAACCGGAAGACATGAGTTCACTCATGAGATATTGGGAAGAATCAAATTCCGTGCACGGTCGTCTCGCTTTGGAAGCTTTACTGAATTTGTAGGTTTGATATATACTTTTGGAAAGTATGTGATCAAGACCTAGGTATGATATATATGCTTTTGGAAAGTATATGATCGATACCGACTCCTAATGATCGAATAAGAAACTTACTGATAAAACCATGAAGTAGACAGTATAAAGTTGATCCAATACTTCGGGTTTATTCTGAGTCTTCCAGTATGCAGGATGTACATGTATTGGGAATACATGAGGGTGATGTGATCATAAACGATTGTATAACCATGACGCTTCCATTCTTAGGGAGTGATGAAACGTGTCTGCATTTTAGTGACTCCTCTCAGTAGAGAAGTGATCTGATCTTGGTCCAAATGTTGGACATTGATCTGAATGTGATTCAGATGCAATGAGAAGATTAGATTTGCGGTCTTGATTTAATCAAGCATCTATGGGAGGCCCGCGATCTAGATTTGAGATATGATCTCAATATCCAAGTCACTATACGTGGAACAATACAATCGTCCTGTCCTTATCTCCAAGTATTCGCGGAGAAAGCGCATTATCCTTGAAAGAGTTCATGGATAATTTCATTGTTGATATGTGTATCCAAGCATTGAGAAAATTGATAATTAAATGTGATTTAATTATCATGAATAATATGAATTTGATTCATATTATAAGGAGAGTTATCTTAGATAATTAAATGTGATTTAATTATCAAAGATGTGAATAATGTGAATGCGAGTCATATTATTTGGGAATATGAGAATAGAGGTCCAAGATGATTAAATGTGATTTAATTATCATGGATATGAATAATGCCGATAGAAATATCCATATTAGTCATATATATTATAAATGTGATTTATAATATATAAGAGAGAGCTATTTGTAATTTACATTTGTTAATTAAATGTCGATGTGAATTGGATTCACATTGGACAATTAATTGAAAATGTAATTCACATTTTATTTTGGATTGTGAATGTGATTCACAATTTTCCAATGGCAAGATTGCAATATTCACAAAATAATTATGAATTATTTTTGTAGAGTAATTTACAACAATTGTTGTTGTAAATAATTGGAGACATGGAATCATGCAATCTTGAGATTGCATTGAGATTCCCCCTTTCCTAATAGGAGAGGGGGGACGGCCACCAATCCCTAAAGGAAAGGGTGGCCGTCCAATCTTCCTATATGGAAAGGAGGAGCCCCCTTTCCATTATCTCCAATGTGAATTGATGTAATTTGGTGATTGAATTATATTGATTTATCAATATAGATTTAATCTAAATTAAATTAATTGTTGTTGGTTTTTACCAGCACAAATCTTAGCCATTAAAAGAAACACAAATCAATGAGAGCCATTGGATTTTGTGTTGCCCATGGATTGAGATCCATGGATCCCAAAATATTATAAAAGGAGAGGCACCCTTTTGCTCTTCTTTACACAACACACAAGAGAACATAACTCTCTCTCTCTTTCTCTCTCTACACGTCTACTCTCTCTCTCCCTCTCATGTGGCCGTCTACCATGGATGAGCTAGAGAGGTTCTCCATGGCCGCAGCGTCGTCGTTATGCTGCCCGATCGTTTGCTCGTGGATCTCTGTCTCCTTCGGTGCACCTCGCTCCTGAAGAAGACGTTGGATCTCGTGTGTCGAGATCAGGAGATCCGCCGCTTGGATCATCAACATGGATTGCGAGAAGCACGCGATTCATCCTCGCGCTCGCAAGCGTCTCCTCTGTCGGATCGGACTTGAGACAGGAGGTCTCTTCGTTTAGAGACTCGATCGCAACCACGCTTCAAGAGGTAATACTATTACTTGTTTGTCGTTTAGACGAAACGATCCGAGAAGTGTTCTTGGATCATGTGGTTTCGTCGCACGAAAAATTTTAATTTCCGCTGCATAGAACAACTAGTCTGACTAGTCGTTCTTCGTCGTATTCGATACGATGCTCACGCTTCCGTGATACGCTTGAGGATCTAACCATATCCTTCAGAAAATTCAGTCAAAAGCACCATGTTATTGATGAGCTTTAATTTTAATGAATCTCTAATATTACCAATCATTTTTAAGCATTACCTGTATGGTAGATTACCTTTTTAGGATATAAAGTTCTGCAAAGTGAACAAGACAATTGATGATTTGCTGAATATAAAGGCCATACCCTCAAGTGTGGAAAACGCCCTTAAAACAAAGGTGAATGTAGATGGGAAGCGAAATGGCTGGTCTGTTGCTATGGCAAATAAATCCTGCAAAGATGGGCAACCTTTCAGTGACGTATTTTATGCATTTTCATTTTTCTAATGGATCTGAGATACCATCCACCCACCTCACCAATTGCTGCCAAGGTTTGCTCCTGGTCTGGAGTCTGGTTCAGTAAGTTGTCTAAGAAAAATTGAACGGACCTCCTCACCTATAAACATGTATAGCAAATTTATTAAAGTAATACATGCATGTTAAAATTTGTTTGAAAATTGCAGGAAGTACATACAGAAGACATGTCTCCTGTAGGTTGAAGAGCTTCCAAGTCAACAAGGCATCTTATAACCTGCAGGTGCAAGGAAAGCATCTAAACTTGGCAAAACAGGCATTACTGCTTTTTTGAGTTAAAAAACATTATAACAAGGTCAGGTGTAAGCCACTTGTCATTAACAGAAATTTTAAGACGGTTTTTTAAGGTCAAAGGTTGACTAACAGTAGAATATTAATATGATATCACAAAAGCAATATAGATATAGTATAGATATGCTTGGAAACGTGTAAAAGTACTCGAAGTTGAAGAGTTGAACATATAGTTCTTCAATCATGTAGACTTTTAAAAAAATCACTTTAATGACAGATATCAAAGGGTCCATGCTGTTTAAACGATGAATTCTTCTTTTTTTGAGGAAAAATACGGGTGGTTTCCCAAGTCGGGACCCACCACAAAGATTAATTAATTAATCTTTGTGGTGGGTCCCGACTTGGGAAACCACCCGTATTTTTCCCCAAAAAAACGAAGAATTCATCGTTTAATGGACCCTTAGCACCACAACACGTTACAGCACACATGCCACATCGAATCCAACGCCCTAAAATGTTCAACCACGCTTTCAAAATAAAATGTCTACCCCTTAAAAAGGATGTCATTCCTGCCACACCAAATAGACCGCACCACAACGAAAGGAAGGAAGCTGTCCTCATGCCCCGCGCCACAAACCAATTTGGTATCCCTCCAAAATGTGGCCCCATTCTGACATGCCGGCCACGGAACGATGGCCCTTACCCAAACCTCGGCCGACAGCGGACCATAGAAGAACATGTGATCCGTGTCCTCTTCAACCGCACCGCATCTGTCGCACCCAACATCCTCCGCTCCCAGCAGATAATCTCGACGAGCCTTAATAAGCACCTTCCCCAACTGGAACAGCTACATGAAAACCTTAATGTGGTTTGGCACTCTACTCCATGAAATCATACCCGTGTTCCACCTCCAAATTTCATCATGTGCCACCACTATAGAGAGTATTATGTAATCTGTATATCGTTTTCTCTATTTTTATTTTCTTGTATCCGTGTTATGTAATTTACCCATGGGTCCTCTCTATATAAGAGAACCTAGGGTTCTAAGAATAAACAGATCGCTCATTTCCACCAACATGGTATCAGAACCAAGAACCTAATCCTAACCCTAGGGTACTCCACCGCTGCCCCTCCCTCTCTCTCTCTCTCTCTCTCTCTCTCTCTAGATAGTCGTCCACGCCGCCGGACCCCCTCCTCTTCCACCGCCCCTCTTCCGAGGGCCTCTCCTCCGCCGCCGCTAGGGCCTCTCCTCTAGCCGCTGGGCCCACCCCCTTCATCTCTCTTCATCGCCGCTCCACGCCCAAGGTAGGGGACCCCCACTGCCAGGTTCCCCTTCCTTCCACGCTGACACTTCCGCTTCTGTCAACCATCCTATCTTCATGGATTTGAGTGCGTAACGTCTACATATGCACTCAAATCTGATCAAGTCTTTGTAGACACCTGTTTTTGGTCTACAATCCCTAGTTCTTCATCTAATCAGAAAAAAAAGTCAATATGCCCTCCATAGGTGCATTCAAAGGTTCAGCGCTAATAGTCAGGATGGACGGGACAAACTATGAGCTCTAGGAGATGCAGTTCATGAGCCTCATGAAGTCTAACGATAAGAAGCATATTCTTACCGAGGATGAGCCGATAAAGAAGATTGGGATCTATGCCTCCTGGGATGCTGATGATTCATATGCAAAGGTTTGGTTGTCAGGCACGCTGTCGATGAAGATTGCCAATGATGTTCTTCATCAGCCCACTGCTAAGGCAATGTGGAATATTCTGGCCACCACATATTCACAGATGCGGAATGAGACGAAGATGTTACAGCTCCAACATGATATTTTCACAATGAAGCAGAATGGACGACCACTTCACTCCTTGTATACTTGACTGTGGGGAATGTTTGAGAAACTGTATAGCACTATACCTCTCACGGCTACACCAGAACAACAGAAGACCTTCCGGAATGCTATTGCTTGCAGCACTTGACCCTGAGTATGAGGCCGCACGATCGCAGATACTTGCCGATGCTACTATTCCTCCTATGGAGGAAGTTTATCGAAGACTTAGTCGCATCTCTGTTCCTTCCAGTACTTCTACTCCACCACCATCGGCGATGGTTGTGTCGTGTGGGAGAGGTGCTAGGTCTTCCTTTCGTGGACATGGACCTCGTGGGAGAGGAGGTTGTTTTAGCCAACCGTGCACTTACTGTCATCGCACTGGTCATTCTGAAGAGACATGTTATTCTATGCATGGTTTTCCTGCGTCGGCACGTGTAGCTGAACATGTTACATCACCATCGGCATCCACTTCAGATCATCGATTTGAGGAGCTTGTGGCACGCTTACGCGATATTATGCCTCAATCATCTACAGAGTCATCAGGAGGACCTTCAGACATTGTTGCTTCAGCATCTGTTAGTAGTTCTGCCGCTGCCAATACCTCAGGTAGTGCATCTGCTTTTACATCTTGTCATGATTTCTCAGATTGGATTATGGATTCCGGTGTCACACATCATCTCTGTCGTGATAGAGACAGACTAGAGCCATACAGAGACATTCCACCTGGGCGCTCGGTGCTCATAGCTGATGGGACTCATTCCCCCATCATCGGACAGGGGGAGGTTACATTGTCACCATCTTTGCGTTTGCGGAATGTTCTACACGCTCCTGAATTTTCAATGAATCTACTGTCTATTAGTCAGCTTACGAAGGATTTGCACTATCGCGCTATATTTGACCCGTCTTCTCTTATTTTTCAGGACATACTAACGGGCAGGGTGATTGGTTGTGGCTCTGAGCAAAATAGTCTCTATCGTCTAGCCCAGAATTCATATGCTGGTCTTTCTTCCTATTCTGTAGGATCAATCTCTCCATACACCTGGCATCTACGTTTTGGTCACCTCCCGCTTCAAAAGTTGTCATCTCTTGCCTCAGATTTCTCCAAAGTCGTCGTTTCAATGTGAAGCCTGTCAGTTGGGAAAACATTATCGAGCTAGCTTCCCTAGTCGTCAGTGTCGGAGCAGCAGCTCCCCTTTTGAATTATTTCATGTTGATATTTGGGGTCCTAGTCGTGTCCCTGATCATCAGGGGAACAAGTTCTATCTTGTAGTTGTTGATGACTTCTCTCATGTATCAAGGGTATTTCTTCTAAAGAATAAATCTGAAGCAGGGGATGTTATTAGAAACCTTATTATTGAATTGCAGAATGTTTTTTCCTCTTCTATCAAATATGTTCGTACGGATAATGCGTTGGAATTCTACACTCGCTCTCTCTCACATTTCTTTTTATCCAGAGGCATTATTCATCAAACCACTTGTCCTTACACATCTCAACAGAATAGTGTGGCAGAGCGAAAACATCGTCATCTTCTTGACATTACTCGGACCCTACTTATCCAGAGTTGTGCGCTTATCACCTTTTGGGGGGATGATGTTCTTACGACTTGTTATCTGGTCAATCGTATGCCGTCCTCTGTACTAGGTGAGAAGATTCCTCTTTCTGTCATTTTCCCTGAGAAGGAATTATTTTCTCTTACCCCTCGTGTTTTTGGTTTGTGGCTTTTGTTCACCACTTGTCTCTTGGACTTGACAAATTCTCTCCTAGAGCTGTCAAGTGTGTCATCGTGGGTTACTCTCGGACTCAAAAGGGTTACCGTTGCTATGACCCTGTAAACAGGAAATATTTTGTGAGTGCTGATGTTATATTCTTTGAGAATGTTATGTACTTTTCCCCCATAGGTGATCGGTTGGTCTCTTCCACATCTAATGATGAAGTCTATGTTCCTCCTCCTCCTAATATGAGTCTATCTTTGTCCATCCCTGTTCTGGTTGTCATGCCACCACCACCACCACCACAACCACCTATCCTACCATTCTATAAATTCTATACACGTCGGTCAGGCCCTGCTCAGGTTGCATGTCGATCATCCATCACGCCTCAGGTATGTTCAGATGCTATTACTGATGATGGGTCATAGTGTGCCTGTGCAAGATTCTTCTTTACAGGAGGTAGTTTTACCAGCGAGTACTAGGATGATGATCTTGATGTCCCTATTGCTATTAGAAACAGAAACGGGTGTGCGCATCATATCCTCTTGCCTCCCAAGTTTCTTTTCACTGTCTCACAGGTGTTTTTCAGAAACGTGTTGTTGCTTTGTCTTCCATGGAGATACCATGGAATTATAGGATGCTATGAAAATTAAATGCTGGAGATTAGCAATGGAAGAAGAAATGGCAGCCTTACAATCTCGGGGAACATGGAGCTTGGTTGCTGCTCCTTCAGGAGCATCTATTGTCAGATGCAAATGGGTATTCACGGTGAAATATCACGCCGATGGGAGCCTTGATCGGTACAAGGCACGGCTAGTGGCTCGAGGCTTTACTCAAACGTATGGTGCGGACTATTTGGATACATTCTCTCCAGTGACACGTCACTCTACTCTTCGCATCCTTATATCTGTTGCTGTGGTACGTGATTGGTATATATTCCAGCTTGATGTCAAGAATGCCTTCTTATATGGAGATTTGCAAGAAGAAGTCTACATGCAGCAGCCACCGGAGTTTGTTGTTGAGGGGGACAATCATATGGTGTGTAGACTTCACAAGGCGATATATCGCCTTAAACAGAGCGTGGTTTCAGAAGCTTTCTCACTTGATTGAACATCAGGGCTTCAAAAGATCAAATACGGACCACTCGTTGTTCATTCAGAAGACTTCGAGAGGTATGGTTATCATCATGGTATATGTTGATGATATTTTGGTTACAGGAGATGATGTTCAATGGATTGACATGGCAAAAGCATTTTTGGACCGTCAGTTTGTCACAAAGGATCTTGGCACCCTAACATATTTTCTGGGGCTGGAGTTTGCCAGGAATGCACAGGGTATGGTGATGACCCAGAGGAAGTACAATACAGATTTGCTAGTTGAAACATGCATGAGTGAATATAAACCATCAAGTACTCCTATGGATCCAAGCATGAAATTATATGACAACGATACTGAAGAGGTGGACAGGAGAAGATATAGAGAGATGGTAGGTAAGCTCCTTTACATCACTATAACTCGACCCGATATTGCTTTTGCAGTAAGTCGAGTAAACCAATTTATGGAGCAACCAAGACAGGTACATATGGATGATATACACATGATACTAAGGTATCTAAAGTCTTCTCCAGGATCAGGATTGTTATTCAAAAAGAACACGGATTTGTCTATTTCGGCTTGTGCAGATGCAGACTATGCAGGATGTCCTAAGGATCGTAAGTCCACTAAAGGATTTGCAGTGTTTGTTGGTAGCTCTCTGGTCTCTTGTAAGAGTAAGAAACAAACTGTTGTGGCAAGATCTAGTGTCGAATCTGAATATAGGGCCATGGCACAAGCAAGCACGGAAATGATGTGGGTTCGAGCTGTACTAGAAGACTTGCATATTGAAGTACCTCTACCAATGCAGCTACTGCGTGATAATCAAGCTGCTTTGTTCATTGCTAATAATCTAACGTTTCATGAAAGAACAAAGCATATTGAGGTAGACTGCCACTACACTAGAGATATGATCCAGAAGGGTTTGATTTCTACTTCACGTGTTAGTTCCGAGGATTAGACTACTGACATTTTCACCAAGCCATTGCTCAGAGGACCCTTCCAGAGATGTTCTTCCAAGCTGCGCATGATTGATATCTAAGCTCCATCTTGAGGGGGAGTGTAGAGGGTATTATGTAGTCTGTGTATTGTTTTCTCTTTGTTATTTTCTTGTATCTGTGTCATGTAATTTACCCATGGCTCCTCTCTATATAAGAGACCCTAGGGTTCTATGGAATAAATAGATCACTCACTCATAAACAACGGTACATTTTCCTCACTGTAAATCTTCCATCGCCCCATAAAACATGGTCCATGCCTAAAGCCGGTGTCTCACATTGCAAGAGCTCCGTCTGTAAGGCAAGAGACACTTCCACCCTCTGATCAGATAGCCCAAAAGAGAAAAGCGGGGTCCAGGCATTTCGACGAAATTTCGACAATATTTCGCCCATATCGACCACCGTTTGTGAAGAAATGACCCGAAACTGCCCTCATATCGCCATTTCGCTCGAGATTTCAGTGCCTTGTCGAAATCGAAATTTCGCGAAATCTAAAACCATGCCGCAAACTAGCAATCTCCAGAACCACCGAAGAGATCCCCCTCCACAACGATGACGGCAGTCGGCCTAACCTAACCTCCAAAGGCATCCATCACGTATATCTTCCTCAGCAACCTGCACACCAGATCATCAGACTTCCCCTATATCCGAAACACCCCCTTTGCCATAAAAGCCTTGTTCATCTCCCCCATCCGCATGACCCTGATCCCGCCCTTCCTCTTCGATGAAGTCACCTTATGTCAGTCCACCAAATGCAATCCTATTCTATCTGGTCAGCGATCTGTCCAAAAAAAACCACCTCATCAAGGCCTTGATCTTGTTCCGCACCCCCGCGGATAGCGTACGCATAGAACAGAAGAACATCGGAATCGTTGAGAGTGCATGCTTCGGTAGAACCAACTTCCCTCCTCTAGAAAGCAAAGATGCCTTCCACCCGACCAACTGCGCCTCCAACCTCTCGAACAGAATCCTCCAATCCCTAGACCTCAGCTTCCCCACCACTAGAGGGAGGCCCAAGTACGTGATGGGCAATGAAGCAGTCGGGCACCTCAGAATCCCTGAAGCACGCCTTCGCTCCACCACTGAAAGGCCGAAAAGTACCACCACCGACTTCTCCTTGTTCACCACGAGGCAGGAGATATCTCCAAACACATCCATAATATATGACACTCACTTAATCCTCACCGGATCATCCCTCAGGAATAGCACCTTATCATCCGCACATTGCAACAATGGGATGGAAATCTCCTCCTTGGTATAACCAGAGCACCACTCCTCAATCGCCAACCTCATCATCACGGCCAGAGCGTCAGCCACCAACATGAATAGGAGCAGGTCAAAAGGACAACCATGATCTGATCAAGGACTGCAACATTATCTGGGGGCTTCTGCTCACCGAGAGAGTCGGCTTTTTCCTTTGGCTCTTTAGATGGAAAAGGTTGTTGACGAGAGATCGATGTGCACGATTCTTTGGCCCGATTTCTGACAGATGTCATCTTTGCGAAAACGGAATTGAATCAGTGGAGCATCTCTTCTTTCTTTGCTCGAGAACGACGGCTTTGTGGGAGGAGCATGGCCTAAACTGGGTTTGTGTGAGGATTTTCGGCACTTTTTGGGTGTCTTTGCGGGGAGCACGTCAACGATCGAGGAGGGAGCTGCTTCTCCCTATGGCAATTTTATGGTCAACATGGCTGTCTAGAAATGCCTTGATTTTCTCGGGTCATAAGTTTTATTAGGAGAAACTTTGTATACAATCTAGGGGCTTGGTTGAGGAGTGGTTGGTGTGCTTTTGTATGTCTTAGATAGTTTTTTAATATAATTTTGGGGCGGACACCTCTGCGTGTTTCCCCCTTCTTTGTCTTCAAAAAAAAAGGACAACCGTGTCGAATATCCCTCTACTGCTAGAAAAAAACCCCTTTCCGGTCTTCCATTGACAAGTATCGTCGGGAATGTCGTAGTAACACATCTCTTGGTCCACGCGATCCACAACACACGAAAACCCCTCTTCTCTAGTGAAGCCCATAAGAATCTCCAGTCCACGCAATCATGTCTTCGAAAAGTCAACCTTCCATAGCACCTCTTTGGTCCCACTTCTATTCTAATCATTAACAATCTCTGACGCGAGAACCAACCCGTCTGTCATCACTGTTTTGTAATCTACACGACCCCTCTCCCCTGCCACCCCCAACCAGCACGAGCCCTCCGCCTGCTAAAGTCTCGAAAATACGTATGCAGTGTCGAGCCCACTTCCTTGTTCCCCTCTACCACCACCCCGCCTACATATACCGAATGAATCAAGTTTCAACGCCTTCTCCTACTAGCCACTGCATGGAAGAACTTCGTGTTCACATCGCCTCCCCTTATCCATCTCTGCCAGGACCTCTACCTCCAGCCGACGTCTTCATTCTTGTCCTCAAGAAGAATCTCCTCCACGTGTCCCCCCCTAACCAACATCTCCTTGGTCGTCAGAGCCCTCTCATCCTCTAACCTGTCTAACTTGCTTACCTTAGTCCGAACCCTCATCCGTTGCCACCTTCTCAGTACGTGATTCGCCTTGTTGAACCCCATCAAATGACTTATAAGCGTCGCCGGCTTGGCAGCCAACCTGCATGTGGTGGACCCCAAAAGACTACATCCTTTCCAAAAGTCCTTCACTGACTCCTGAAAACCCTCCTCCAAAAGCCAGGCCCGCTCGAAGAAGAAGAAGAATGACCAAGGGCAAATTGCCTCCCCAGAGGAAACAACATATGATCTGAGTGCGCCCGTGACAAGGCGTGAGCCTCCGCTAGCAGGAAAACCACCAGGGCCTCAACAGAAGCAAGAACCGATCAATGTACAACCTCGACCTTACGCTACGCCAAGTGTAAGCACATCTTGCCACATTGATCACCTGAAGGTCAAGCTCCTCTACCGCACCCAACAATTCAGCTGAGCCAACATCCCCTCCCCCTCGCCCCTAGGTCGATCTTCAGAGAACAACGTCACGTTGAAGTCCCCTGCAATAACCCAAGCTGCATCGTAAGCCACCATCCTTGCACAATGCATCTACTCCACAAGCCAAGAAATGCCAACACCATTTGGCGGGTCATACACATTCGTAACCAGAACCCTTCGTCCAGTTGCCTTCCTCTTAAGAAACGTCGTAAGCGAAAAGCACCCCCACACCACCTCTTCCAAGGAGAGCTTATCCTCATTCCAACCTGTCATCAATCCCCTAGATGCCCCATCCGATTCCATTGCCCTACATTCCCTCACCCCGGTGCCCCCATTCTCTTTCCACACCCCATCCACCCCCTAATAGACTTTCGTCTCCTGCAACAGGACAACGTCAGCTCCATGCTCCACCAACAGATTCCACACCACGACCCTCTTCTCAGGCCTTCCCAAACCCCTAACATTCGAAGACATGATATTCATCTAGCAACCGTACATATCCCTGCTGACGCCACGAGACCGAGACACCTCAGGTTCTCAGCAACGTCGTCTCGAGCTCCCCCTTTGGCCCCACCCCAACTGCCACGCCTGCTTCACTCACGCCATCGGAATTGCCATCCCCAACATACCAAATCTTTTATAGATCTCTAGTTGTCGATGTCGTTTCCTAAGCCCCATGCGAGAGTACCTCCACCTAAAGCAACCCTCTGGATGTTGGCCCTCTGTTGCCGCCTTCCACGAAGCCCAGTCCATCCAAAATCGAACTGCCCCGCTAGCTTCTCAATGCAACAACCCCATGCATCCCGCGCTCTTCTGCCGCAAGAAAACTCCCAACACCCGCGACCTCTGGCTCCCTCCGCTGATAAATTCCCACATCTCCCTATCAGGCACCACCACCGTACTCCAGACGGGGAACCAAAGCCACACCGCAAGGGTCTTCCTCGCCACCCCCACCAGTTCACCCAACTCCAACCATACAACATAACGCTTTGTCCGGCCAACCTATAGCACAGCACCAAGTGGCACCTGATCCAACCAAACTGCCACACATACAGATCCAGCCCTCCCCAAGCAGCGAGCACCCTCTCTAACTTCAAGCTGTGTACGGACCACCAACTGGTGCTATTGCAGAACCTCGAACTGCCTGGGCAACGCCCTCTTTGGCTCCATCGTAACCCAGATTTGTCGCGCCTGACATTCGCCCTATGCCACCCGATCGGCCAGCATCGACTCCCCTGGCGATGCCTACCCTGAACCATGATTGGAAGAACCCAACCCCACCAGCTCAGGAGTCGCCCGAAACTATGCAGCCTCCGCCAAGGGGCCACCGGCCCCGATTGAAGTAACGAGGAGCCCTCCTGAGCCTGCCCCGCCACAACTCACTAGATCTACCAACTGATCGCTCACATTACCCGCAATCGTATCTGGATCCTCCCTGCCACTAGCGTCTGCGAACGCTGTCGGATCCAAAACACGATCGATGAAGGAGAAGGGATCCGGGGCCAACTCTATCACCCTTTCCTCGGACGAGCGCCAATCCAACCCTGGAAATCTTGCCCTCAATTGGACCAACCCCACTACACAACTCGGGTCATCCAAAGACTTCTGAGCTGACTCCGAGAGAGCCGCCACCCCCCATCCCCCGAAGTGACTCTCGGGCGAGATCCGGATCCGAAACTGTTGCCCAACATTGCATCAACAAATGACAAGGGTCCCTTACGAGGCGCCTCGGGACCCCCACCATTTGTCACCATTTTTTTCCTAAAAAGGGTCGTTGCATTCAAATCTCTCAAAAAACGCCACTAATCCTTCCAAGGAAAGCATCCCCGACCATCGCTTACTCTGGCTGGCCGAACCACCGCCTCTCCCTCCACTACCTTCGCCTCGCTGATGAAGAGGAGGTACATACCCCCGAGCATTCTCGTATCTAGCCACATCAGGAGAGGGCAACCAAATTCCATTTCTTCGACAAAACCTCTGAAGGTTGACCACGATGCAGTCCATCAAAGAGCATGCACGAGACCCGCACCACTGGCCCCACTACCGTACGCATCGCTTCCAGGATGTCCTTCCCAACATAAGTAACTGTGAATCCAGAAGCGCACCCCATGTCACCAGAATCTGCCACTCCATCCCTAGGCAATGATGCCCTCCAGTGAACTCGGTCGACCGCCTTTCAAGAGTACCCCAACAACAAGCTCGTCTCCGCCTCAGCAAGGCCCCGCACGCATACCACCCTGGTGCCTATGTGGATGACATCACCAACGAAACTCCCGCCAACCACCGCCCCTAAATCCTCCATAGCATAAGCTAACACAGACCCCTCCCTGTTGCATACCCCACAAAGATTCTGACCCTCTCTACCTTTGAGACGGTCGACGTCTGCTCCACCCACTGCCCCTGTGGCGAACGAAAGCTTCGGTGATCGTTGCGACCGCAAGCAAAACACTAGATAGGGTCCTGACAGTCAGTCGCCCAATGTCTCGAATTGCCGCACCTCAAGCACCTACTCCTAGCCATCGCATCTCCTCCCCGTCCATGCACCATCACCGGCGAATCCCTACGCCATCGGTCGCATCCCACGCCCCTTACCCATTTGCTCTTGCTTTGGCCACTCATGTGTCATGTCCTTCATGGCAAATGATAAATTCTTGGTGTCGGAAAAAACATAGAGTTATTCCATCAGCCATGGGCTCTCTTATATTGAGGAGAGGTCTATGGGCAAATTACATAAAGCAGACAAGAAGAAAGGAAATAGATAAAAAAGTACAGAAATGAAGAAATACAGAAACATATCTCTACACTCCCCCTCAAGATGGAGCATAGATTTCTATCATGCTCAGCTTGGATTAACACTTCTGAAATGATCCTCTAAGTAAGGCCTTTGTGAAAATGTTTGTCGTCTAGTCTCCTGAGCTGACATGAGATGTAGAAATGAATCCCTTCTGGATCATGTCTCGTATATAGTAACAATCAACCTCAATGTGCTTTGTCCTTTTGTGGAATGCAGGATTATTAGCAATGAACATGGCAGTCTGATTGTCATATTTAACGACATGGGAAGAGGTACATCTATATGTAAACCTGTAAGGACTGCTCGAACCCACATTATTGTTGTACATGCTTGTGCCATAGCCCTATAATATGATTCAACACTAGATCTGGAAACTATAGTTTGCTTCTTGCTTTTCCACGAGACAAGTGAATCTCCAACAAATATAACAAATCCTATTGTGGACTTCCTGTCTTTGGGGCACCATGTATAATCTACATCTGCATATGTTAGGATAGTGATGGTGCCACCTCTCATAAATAGCAACCATGCACTTGGAGATGATTTAAGATACCTTAGTTTCCTTTGTATAACATCAATATGTACCTGACCAGGTTGTTCCATGAATTGGCTCACCCGACCGACAATAAATGAAATATTGGGTCTGCTAATGGTAACGTAAAGAAGCTTTCCCACTAGTTCTCTGTATATTCGTCTGTCAACCTCAATAGTATCATCTTCATATAGCTTCATGCTTGGATCCATTGGTGTGGTGGCAGGTCAATATCCAAGCATATCCATGTCACTCAGCAAATCGGTGATATATTTTCTTTGAGTCATCACTAACCCATGTTGATTTTTGGCAAACTCTAGTCCCAGAAAGTACCTAATGGGTCCAAGATCCTTTAACAAATTCACGGCCCAGAAATGCTTTGGACCTCTTTATTACTTGTATATCATCTCCTATAATAAGTATATCATCAACATACACTATAATAGCAATCATACCTTTGGAGGTTCTTTGTATGAAAAGTGAATGGTAGGCATTCGACCGTCAGAACCCCTGTTTCTCAAACAAATCTGAGAGCTTCTTAAACCGAGCTTGTGGGATTTGCTTAAGAC
The DNA here is from genome assembly GCA_037367405.1 of Ottelia alismoides. Classification (NCBI taxonomy): domain Eukaryota; kingdom Viridiplantae; phylum Streptophyta; class Magnoliopsida; order Alismatales; family Hydrocharitaceae; genus Ottelia; species Ottelia alismoides. The sequence goes on from JAZKJV010000407.1 coordinate 349,508, forward strand.
GTAGATTGTCTTGTGAAGTCTACACACATGTGAACACTCCCCCTCAACAGCAAGCCTAGGTGATTGTTGCATGTAAACTTCCTCGTGAAGATCACCACATAAAAATACATTATTGACATCAAGTTGAAATAAGGGCCAATCTTGAACAATGACAACTGATAAAAGAATCTGTAGGGTAGAATGTCGAGCAACAAGAGAGAAGGTGTAAAGATAATCCACCCCATACGTCTGAGTAAATCCATGTGCTACTAGTCGAGCCCTGTACTGATTAATACTGCCATCTGCATTCTGCTTCACTGTAAAGACCCATTTGCAACTCATAATAGACACCCCAGTGGGTGTCGGGACCAGACTCCAAGTGCCTCTAGATTTGAGAGCCGTCATCTCCTCCTCCATAGCTACATGCCAGCTGATATCTATCAAGGCCTCCCGATAAGTTCGTGGTATGGCCACGGTGGACAAAGCAACAAACCTCCCAAAATCACCCGTCAGACACTCGAAGGTGACATGAGAAGCAAACGGATAAAAGGCACATGAACGCTTCTACTTCCTAATAGCAATAAATAAATCAAGATCATCATCAATTCTGCCACCAACCTGATCATCAACCTCCTGAGATAATCCCTGCTGAGAAACAATATTAGTCTCATGATTAGAAATAATGTTATCAGAACCAACCTGGGGTGTGTTGGATGATGGATCATGAGCATGAGCAGGAACAGGTCGTCGACTATAGTGATGTGGTAGTGGTGAAATCATAACAATGGGAGGTGGTGGGGCTGATGGTGGTGATGGAGGAGGTGGTAATGGAGATGGTGAGGAAGGTGGTTGACGCAAGTTTGGAGGTAGAATATAGACCTCATTATCTGAATCTGAAGGTGTCAACATGTTACATGTAGGAAAAAAATACATGACAGACTCAAAAAATGTGACATCTGGACTTACAATATCTTCTGTATAACGGATCATAACAATGATAACCCTTATGAGTTCTGGAGTACCCGATAAAGACATATTTGACCACCCTAGGAGAGAGCTTGTCAATCCCTGGAGACAACCGATGGACAAATGCAGTGAATCCAAAAAAGAAAATAACTTCTTGTCAGGAAAAACAAAGGAAAAAAGGATCTTCTCCCCCAACACCAAAGAGGGTATGCGGTTAATGAGATAACATGTCATAGGATCGCATCACCCCAGAATGAATGAGGAGCACAGCTCTGGATCAGGAGGGTACGGGTGACATCAAGAAGATAACGGTCCTTTCCTTTAGCAACACCATTTTGTTGAGATGTATATGCACATGATGTTTGATGAAGAATACCATGAGATGATAAGAATTGAGAGAGAGCACGAGTACAGAATTCAAGCTCATTATTAGTCCTTACAATTTTGACAGAGATGGAAAAAACACTCTGCACTTCTCTGATGAAATTTATTATTGTATTTTCAACTTCAGATTTATTCTTCAATAAGAAAACCCAAGACAGATGATTAAAATCATCCACATCAACTAAATAGTATATGTGTCCTTGATGATCGGGAACATGACTTGGACCCCAAACGTATACATGGAAAAACTCAAAAGAGGAGCTACTGCTCCGACTCTGACGACTAGGGAAAAGACAGACCGATGATGCTTCCCTAACTGACATGCCTCACAGTTAAATGACGCTTAAGGTGAAATCTGAGGAAGGACTTGACGAGGTTTCTGAAGCGAGAGATGACCGAAACGTAGATGCCAAAGAAATGGGGAAACAGGTCCAGTGGAATGAGAGTATAGACCAGCATACGGTGTTTGGACCAGTCGATAGAGTCCGCCCTACTCACGGCCACAACTAATCACTCTGCCCGTATGAATGTCCTGAAACACAAGGGATGATGGTCAAATATTGCTCGACAATTTAAATCCTTAGTAATCTGATTGATGACAATAAATTCATTAAGAAATCTGGAGCATGCAGCACACTTTGCAATCGCATAGAAGGCGTCAAGGTGATCTCCCCCTATCCAGTGATAGGGGAATGTGTCTCGTATGCTATGACCACCGTCCTTCCTGGAGGAACCTGCCTGTAGGCTATGAGCTGATCTCTATCTCCACACAAGTGATGTGTGGCTCCAGAATCAATGATCCATTCTGAGATATCTAAACATGATAAAATTAAAAACCATGAACACTGCCTGAGCTACTAGCTCCTGCAGTAGCGACAAAGTTCCAACCAGGGTACTAGTCCATATATTCTCTGAAGCATGTGATGGGGTACTAGTCCACATATATGGGGTACTTGGCATGAACACTACCTGGGGTACTATGCAGGAGGAGATTAAATTATTGTGGTTGGAAAAAGGATTAAGATGAATTATCACATAGAAACAGTTCCATATATCTCATTACCATACAGTGAAGATAAAAAATGAAATCCAGATTGGCTAGCCTAGACCAATGACAATCAGACACATATAAGTAGTTCTTTATAGTAACCAAAGTAGCTTAGGTTCGGGAAGATGGGTGGAATCAGATTGCACATTAGGTATAGAAAGGACACTCACATCATCCATTACATATACTAACAATAACAAGCCAGGCATCTAAAAATGCAGTTCCAAGCAATAGAAGAAATTGTAAAAATTACCTTTCCTGCATCCTTTTCATAAACTGCATAAAACAACGCCAGCAATCTTTCTCGGGTGAAAGGTTTTATCTCGCCCATCATTCCGAAATCATAGTAGATAAGTGATCCATCAACATCAATAGCAAGATTTCCAGGATGTGGATCGGCATGGAAAAACCCAGTCTTTAGAATCTGGCTTCACAAAAATAACACCTACTTAGCAAAATGATCTTCACAGGGCAGCTTATTATGATAAATGGGTGATAGTGAAAGAGAATTATAAAAATCATGGGTATCCAAACAAAATGCTGACAAGGTAAAAAAAGTTCTATTAGAATCATACCTAGTAACTCGTAAAAAACATATAATATGGTAAATTCCTATAATTAAAAGATTGCATTTGGAAAGAATTAGTATAGCAGTTTCCATATATTTCAGTGTTTTTATACCTTTAAAAACGCTCTCAAAATATTTTCCCCTCTTGTTCGACTTATTCTGAGTTTTTGGTCAATATAAAACTTGTAGATCTTCTCAAGATCTACAACTTTCATGTTTTGAGTTTTTCCAAATTCGTCCTCCTATTTCTTTTCGAATCTTCTTTTATTTTTATATTTTGAATAATCTCATTGGGCCACGTGGCTCCTTCTGGTTGAGCCACGCAGCCCGTTCCACTCGCGCCATGCGCCATCCTTTTCCGGTCGTCCGATCTACTCATACACGCCTCCATCTCAGCCGCACGTCCGCCTTCCATCCTCCATCCTTCGATCTGCCTCTGGATCGCATATGGAGTGTCCCCTATCGCCCTTAGCGTGAACGTTAGATCATTACATCCAACGGCCACGATCGCCTCGCTCACGCCCGTTGATGTGCCCAGATCGAATGAACAGGACCACTCCATCGCACCTTCATCTCGACCGTTGGATCGTAAGATCCAACGGTCAACACTCCATCTCCTTCCTCGAGCTAGCCCCTCTTTCCCACGTTGGGCACATCGCCCCCTTCCCTTTTCCCCGACATCGACAGCCACTTCCACCACTCGCTGAACACGTCAGGAGCTAGCCCTAACCTCCGACAACCTCACGGGCCACCTGGCTAACCACGCCCCCCTCTTTCTCGCTCCATATTCCGCTCCAAACCCACGACCTCCACAACCTGCAGCTCTACCCTCTCCCCTTCAAATATGCCTCATCCGTCCACGTTTCTCCTAGTTCACATTTACGAGGGACACGCCCTAGCATCTCTTCCCCCTTCGGTGACAGCGGGTGGTGGAACTGAGGTCACGGAGACCGTCGTTGGTCCCGGTGATGACCCTTGGCCATTGTAGGCCATGCTCCGGTCGTGATACGCTGACGAGCTGCTCCGGAGGGTCGCCAGAGTCCAGCGAAGACCAGATCCCTCCTTGGAGCTCAGCCCAGACCACCTCGGCTATCGTTAATCTTCAGGTAAGCCTCACATGTTCTTCTATCCTTTTCTTCGTGATTCTCATAATTAGTTAGGCTCCCACCTGCACTTTCACCTTCCACTCACCATCGCACAAGCTTCGCCTCTCCACGCTCATCTTCACGTCACCCCTAGCTCGCCTTCTCCTATTCTCCATCGCCTGACCACCACCACTCCACCTCCTCTCCAAGCCGCCGGAGACGGAGCTCCGATCCCCCACTCCTTCTCTCGCACGAGACCCATTCCACTCACTTCGCACCACGCACACACGCTTCGGCTACGTACTGACATTTGCAGGTACCCCTTCTTTCAATGGTCGGAGCTGCTCTTCCTTCTTTGTTCAAGAACAGGTCTTCCGGCGAGCTTCGACATCTGGTCCAATTCAGAAGGTCATGTGCCTCATTCACGATACCATCTCCATCACCAAGAGTCTAGGATCGATCCTCGACCTTCAAGAGACCCGCGGGAAGAAGGAGCCACTCGCCAGAGCCCTACCAAGTCCGCCGCAGGAGGCATCAGAGATGAGGAACTCGACGTATAGTTGTCGTCCTATCCTCACGATCGGATGGCCCAGAGAACACCACGTGTCCGTGCCCGAGCCTCTAATTCCAGTCTCCAGGCTCAGGGCGCCCGAGCCAAGCTAGAGCATCGGCTATTGCCACGTGGCCCGAGCCTCCGCCCGAGCCTCGCACTGCACCCGAGCCTGCGTCCGAGCCTATCCCTCGCGTGCTCAAGTTACGTGAGGGGTGGGTAATTTGCAACGGTGCCCCGCCAAGCTCTCCAAATTACAATCCGGTCCTCTGAGCATGTGCACAGCTCGTGTGCCTGGGGTTATTTGCATCTGACACCCTTCGGGTTTTAATAATTGCAATAGCCCCCGTACGCATGGTTAATTTACAAGGAAGGCCTTGTGCTTTATTTTAATTGCATCCATGTCCTTCCAGGAACCTGATTCTAATGTTTTACTAATTATTTTGCATATTTTCTTTACGTTTATGCTCCTGGACTCTTATGCGAATATCTTAAGCATCTGACATCCGTTTTAGTTGATTTCAGTGTCATTTTGAAGCATGATTCATTATCTATCTATTGGCATTATTTATTCCTTGTTTTGGCACTTTAATTGGAACGATAAATTTTAGTAAGAAAGTGTCCTATGTTTAAAGAATTTTAATGTCATTTGCATGTTCATTGATTAAACTTGCTGCATGAATTGAATCTGAAATTGATTATAATTGTATTGCTCAATGATTTCATCTAGATAGGGCATACTTGCATTTTTCTACACTTGTATCTCATTGTATTATAAAAAGTAAATAAAAAGTGTCTTCATCTGTCTGCATCATGTGTCGTCTGCATCATGTGTCCTTGTGTGTTGGCCTATCAGTTATTTATTCATCACTTAATCTGAATATTGAGAATCTGAGTATCCACTTGAGAGGCTCGTATCCCTGAGTTCGACGTTAGGCTTTCCCAAGTAAATAAATTTGACTGCTTATACTTGTAATTGAAAAAGTGATTAAGTGGTTTTTGATCGATCCGATTTTGCCCGACTGCAACAAGACTTGAATGTTAATTTGACATTATTAAGAGGGATAATTTAGGGTCTATCAATCCACAAGTTTTCCCGTTATGGATTTATAATTAGAGAATATGCTCTAGTACAATGTAGAAAATGATATTGTGGAAGCGTATCAGATACAAAGCATTAAAGTATAGTGGAAGTACACTAGGATTTTACGTGGAACCCTTCTCCATAAGGAGCAGGATGAAATCACAAGAAAAGGCCTCTCAAGTGTCGGGCATTTTGTATTACTTTCTCTCTCAACTAATACAATGTGTGTAGGGCTTCTTATATAGCTCTACAGACAAACCAGAGTTCCCCTAATAGTAGATGTAGGACTAAACATGTGCATGTGATAATTGGACCTTGGAAGGATCTAATTACCCTTCTATACATGTGACGCATACTCTAACACTCCCCCTCAAACTAGAGCATGCATTGCTCATCTTGGACAAATAGAAAGTGTTAATAGTACATTCTATAATTAGATTTATTGTTAGTAGTACATTCTATAATTAGATTTGTAACCATTTATAGCTAAGGGTATTTATGTATTTTTCATCTTAGAGCTCTCTAGGGTTTTTTCTTATATAAGGACCCCAAGACCTCTTGAATAAACAAGCGATTCCATTCTTTCATTCCTCTCCACATGGTATCAGAGCAGCGATCCTAGACCGGTGTTCTGACCTAATCCCACCGCCACCACAAGCCCCTCCCCCCGGTTCTCTCCTCCTCCGTGCGCCAGCTCTAGGCATCTTCCCGCCCCCCTCCCACAGCCCTTCCCACCTCCGTGGGCCACTTCTAGGAACCCAGCAGTGCTCTCCGGTGCCCAGCAGCCTCTCTCGCCCTCCTGCGTGAGCCCTAGAGGCCCAGTGTGCTCCCAGCGCCCCCCTCCCACGCTATGTGGCACTCGTGCCCTCTCACAACGGCACTATTGCTCCATTCATGCGACGAAAATACTCCAGCATCTAGGCAGCCCCTCCCGTACGCTGATCCTTGTTAGGCACTGCCTGTATCAGACCTCCATTCGATATATTGTTAGGTCTACATGATACGTAAGCCTACTCAACTATTCTAGGTCACTTTTTCTTGACCTCTACAGCCACCATGGCATCTACATCTACAGAACCCAAGTCCTTGTACCCGACTTCTTCTGTAATGGTCCAGGACACGTCTATCAAACTCAAGGGTTCCGAGAACTATGTACTATGGTCTCGGTCTTTCAAGATTTTTAATGGTGGTCAGGAAAAAACTATGTTCTTACTAATGTTTCGCCTGCAGAGACGAAAAAGGATTATGGCACATGGTATGTAGACAATTGTCAGATAATTACTTGGATGACAAATAGTGTCGAACCAAATATTGCTTCTAATCTTCTATACAAGGAAACTGCGAAAGCAATGTGGGAGAGTCTTGAGAAGACCTACTCTAAGAAGACAACCAAGTCCAGGCTCTCAGACATTTATACATGGATCTGGTCTGCCAATCAAGGGGATACGTCCTTGACTGAATACTACAGGCTTCTCACAGATCTTTTTGAGGAGCTTCTTATCTTCCAACCTGTCTGATGTGACAAACAGATAGGCGAACGTGCGGAATGGCAAGTGTATCATTTCTTATCAGGTCTACATCCACGGTACAAGTCGGTGAAGGACCAATTTCTGACTGCCGTTGATATACCCTCTCTTGAGACCATCTTCGGTCGGCTACAGGAACTAGAGTCTCCTTCACCCCCTCAGTCCGCTTAAACTTCAGCCCATTTTGCTAGAGGACGCTCAACTTACCAAGGAGGGCATGGTCGTGACTTTGGCTGTGGTCGTTGCAGTGATTTCGAATGAGGACGTGACTCAGGTCGCGATCGTGGTCGTGATTCTACTACTCGCTATCCTACATGCACGCATTGTGGACGTTTGAATCATCCATCCGGATGTTGTTGGGCTAAGTTTGGCATGCCTACAAGTGCCAACAGTGTTTGTGAGACGGTTCCTTATGATGGCAACTATGATACTATGGAGATATCCCATGTTCAGACTTCCAATGATACTCAGACTCCCTTTACTGCTTCTGAGTATGCTCGTCTTCGCCAACTATTACAGAACCCTACAAATGACACTCCTGCCTCTGGCCTTTCTGCTAACTTGGCCGCTACATCAGGTACTATTGCCAGCTCCACCTCCACTTCTGCACCTGCATGGATAATAGATGACGTTAGTAAGATGTTGAGGATAATCCATGCACCAGTTGAGACCTGGGTACACTTTGCTGATTACTCCTTAACATATTATGCACGACGATGGTGGAGAGCAATTTCCAAGAAATTAGCAGATCATGTTCCATGGGATATCTTTGAAGAGAGGTTCCGAGCTCACTTCTGTCCCTCTCATTGGGAAGAATTAAAAAGGAGAGAGTTAGCTTCTTTGAACCAGGATTCTAAGACCGTACGAGATTATCATATCCACTTTACTGAGCTACTACGTTAGTCACCAGCTATACAAGCTTCACCACAAGAGTGTCTTACAAAATTTGTTAGCGGTCTTCAGGGAGATCTGCGAGAAAAGCTTACTGGTTTTAGAGCTACAACCGTAGATGAAGCAATGGACATCGCCTCTCGTATTGAGATGGAGAGGATGAAAACCGCCAAAGAAGAAGCTTCCACTTTAATGGTTGACCATCCAAATGCAAGGCACATTATAACCTTAGAGATCGTTGCTAACATCCAATCGGTTCCAGTATAAGCTCATCACATACCTTGGGTCAGGAATTATCAGGAAGAGGGGGTTTCTCTAGACCTCCACTATACCCCCGTAAGTCAGCACCAGGAACTAGTACCTTTGTGGTTGGGTCTTCAGCTCGGACAGGAACACGTGCATGTTATCACTGTCATGAAGGTCACATTAGCAAAGATTGTCCGCAGTTGAGAGGTACAGGGTTTAAACCAACCCCAATTAACAGTATAACTTCCACCTCGAGCAATGGAGCATCACGCAGAGGAAGACATGGTAGAGTTCGAGGCTTACAAGGAGCATCTCCTACACAACAGCCACCACAAAGCGTTGAGGGTTCTAACTTTCCTATTCCTAATGGCCAGCTCAATGAGATTATTGAAGAACAAGCCTATAATTCAGGCACAGTCGTACGAGGTACCGTTACTATTCATTGCTTTTCAGTACATGTTTTATTCGACTCTGGTCCTTCACATTCATTTATTGCTCGACGGTTAGTACCTACTTTGGGTAAGATACCAGTAGAAGTACAACAGTCCTATCTGATCGAGGGACCAAGAGGACAAGTATTCATAATCCGAGAAATCCTGAATAATTGTATAGTACTGATAGCGGGACATCAGTTACTTGTTTCACTACTACTGATAGAAATGGAGGACTTTGATCTTATCCTAGGGATGGATTGGCTAAAAGAACATCATGCATGTCTTGACTGTTTTCAGAAGACAGTAATGTTTCACCTTCCTAACTCGATAGTGTTCCAGTTCATTGGAAAGAAATCCAATGATATTGTCGAATATATCTCTACTTTGAAGGCACAACAATTGTTAGAGAAAGGATGCCAAGCATGGCCTCAAATTTCAGCGAAATTTGGTCGAATTTCTGTCGAATATCGATATCCAGTCGAAATCGAAATTCGACCGAAATGACCGAAATATGGAGGTCCTAGTACAAAAAATTACCGAAATGATTGAAATTCCGGTCGAAATTCCACCGAAATTCCATCGAAATTCTGTTTTGGTCGATACCGAAATGGTGACCGAAACCGACATTTAAGGCCTTGGGTGCCAAGGCTACTTAGCTTATATATCCACTACATCAGGGTCAGAAAGAATGATAGAAGATGTGCCTATAGTATGCGAGTTTCCTGATGTATTTCCAGAGGAACTACCTGGATTACCACCTGAGCGAGAGATTGAATTTGAAATCTCTCTTATGCCTGATACTCAAACTATCTCTATCCCTCCATATAGGATGGCACCAGCTGAGTTACGAGAGCTAAAAGCACAGTTGCAAGAACTATTAGATAAAGGATTCATTCGTCCTACTACTTCACCATGGGGAGCACATGTCTTATTTGTCAGGAAAAAGAATGGGTCAATGCAGTTGTGCATTGACTATAGACAGTTAAACAAGAGGACAATAAAGAATAATTATCCTCTACGAAGGATAGATGATCTCTTTGACCAGTTACAGGATTCAAACTGTGTATCCCAAGATTGACTTAAGATCTGGATACCATCAGTTGATGATAAAAGATGCGGATATCCCCAAGACAGCCTTTCGAACTAGATATGGACATTATGAATTCTTAGTTATGCCTTTTGGACTGACAAATGCCCCAGCAACTTTCACAGATCTCATGAATAGAGTATTCAAGGAGTTCTTAGATCACTTTATAGTAGTCTTTATTGATGATGTGCTTATCTACTCCAAGGATAAGTATCTGCATGAACACCATCTCAGGCAGGCACTTGAAACTCTAAGGAAGAACAAACTGTATGCTAAATATAGCAAATGTGACTTCTGCCTATCTGAAGTATCTTTCTTAGACCATGTTATTTCTGAAGAAGGTATATCAGTTGATCCTACAAAAGTTAGTGCGCTGATGAGTTGGGAACGCCCGAAGACTGTCACAGAAATACGATCTTTTCTGGATTTAGTTGGATATTATAGAGGATTCGTGAAGGACTTTTCACGAATAGCATTGCCAATGACTAGACTAACTCAGAAGGAAGTCCAATTCTTATGGTCTAATACATGTGAAGCTAGTTTTCAGACACTGAAAGAATGCCTAACATCTACACCAATCCTTACTCTACACTCTGGAGAAAAGGGTTTACAGTGTGCACTGATGCGTCTAAAGGACTTGGGGTAGTTTTTATGCAACATGATAAGGTAGTTGCGTATGTATCATGACAGCTCAGGACACATGAAAAGAACTACCCAACACATGACCTTGAATTAGTTGTTGTAGTTTTTGCTTTAAAGATATGGAGACATTACCTCTATGGCATTACTTTTGAAATCTTCATTGATCATAAAAGCTTGAAATATCTATTTGATCAGAAGGAACTCAATGTGGCTAGAGTTGTTGAAAGACTATGATTGCACTATCTCCTACCACCCTGGTAAGGGGAACGTCGTAGCAGATGCCCTTAGCAGAAGAACTTATTCACCTGAGTTGGTAAGTGCTATCCACTTCTGGGGTTTACTATGAACGTTAAGTGAATGGAAACCATTTAATAGTAGTGTTGATACTATAACTATTCTCACCAATACAAACAGAGATCTGGGATAGAATAAAGAAAGGACAGGAGGATGATCCAATCCTTAAAGACTTGAGACAACAACTTGAGAAGAATGAAATAGAGGGATTTCAGATACAATATGGGTTATTGTATAACCATCACAGAGTTTGTGTACCAAACACACCTGAACTAAGGAAAGGCATCTTACGATAAGCGTACTGCTCAAGATTATCTATTCATCCATGAATTACAAAGATCTATAAGGATCTTCATTCATACTTTTGGTGGTCGAGAATGAAGAAAGATGTTGCTGAGTATGTGAATTCATGTTTCACTTATCAGCAGATAAAGGCTTCACACCAAAAGCCACCGGGATTATTGCATCCCCTCCCTATACCTGAATGGAAATGGGAAAGCATTTTCATGGATTTCGTTACTGGCTTACCTCAGACGACTGGTAGTAAAGATAGTATGTGGGTTATAATAGATCGTCTGACGAAGGTAGCACACTTTATTCATCTTTCACTCCAGACCAGCTTGCTGAGTTATATATTACACATGTGATTCGTCTCCATGGTATCTCAAAGGAGGTAGTTTCCGATCGAGATTCACGATTCACCTCACACTATTGGGAGAATTTCATGAAAGCTTTAGGCACATAACTATGCTTGAGCACAGCATATCATCGACAAATAGATGGTCAATCAGAACGTACTATTCAGAATTTAGAGGATATGTTAGGAGCATGTGCCTTAGAATGGAAAGGATCATGGTTGAAACATTTGCCTTTTAGAGAATTCACATACAACAACAGTTACCATACAAGTATTGGCATGGTACCATTTGAAGCACTTTATGGACGAAGGTGTACTACTCCTTCGTGTTGGCAAGAGGTTGGGATAAAGAACCTTTATGATTCAAATAGACTGCAAGAGACACGGGAAGTTGTAGAGCTTGCTCGAAAAAAGACTATTGACTGCTCAAAGTCGTCAGAAAAGCTATAGTGATACTAGACGAAGACACCTTGAGTTTGAGGTAGGTGACTTTATATTTCTCAAAGTATCATCTATGAAGGAAATTCAGAGGTTTAGTGTGTGCATGGAAGTTAGCACCCAGGTTCGTGGGTCCCTTTGAAATTATTCAGCGCATTGGAAAAGTGTCATATAAACTTGCATTTCCTCCTCATCTTTCGGTGGTACATGATGTTTTTCACGTATCAAATCTAAGAAAGTACGTTAAGGATCCAGAGAGCATAAGATAAGTTATGATGATTTACATGTTGAGCCAGACTTGACATGCCAAGAGATACCTGTGCAAATACTTGACAGGAATATCAAGAAGTTGAGAAACAAAGAGGTGCATCTTGTTAAAGTATTGTGGCGGAACCAATAGTTAGAAGCCACGTGGGAACCAGAGGCAAAAATGAGAGAGAAATACCCCTACTTGTTTGAGTAATAACACTATGTGTTGTATATCTTCTTTATAAATGAAATGGCGAGATGATAGGATGGCGAGTGCGAGAGTGAGTGCGAGTGCAAGAGCGAGTGCGAGTGCGAGTGCGGTCGGTAGTACGGAGAAAGGGAAGGTGGTGCTCGTCTCGGAGGAGGATGAGAAGCGAGCTTTCGGCAACGAAGAGGAACCTCAGGTAGAGGGAAGCGGGGAATGGACGAGAGTGCCTCATAAGAAGCCTGAGCGAAGGTGCTTTCGATGTAGGATCAGGGGGCATGTTGCCTCGTTCTGTCCTTCACCTCCAAGGTGCTTTTCTTGCGGGAAGGCGGGACACCGACAAGCAAACTGCATGGCGGTTCATGGCTGAGTTGAAGCACCGATTCCTGTGAGGGGCCAGGCCTTCCTTCGTGGCCGATACAACTTGCATGCTTCTGGTGTTCGTCGGGGGGGCCATCGTTCGCGGAGGTGGTGGGGAACGTGTATCGAGGTGCAACTACAACAAAGCCTGTAAGTATTCCTAATGCTATGGTAGGGGGTGGTGGCGCTGCGACCTCGAAAGAGGTTAGGGAGAACGCTCGGGATTCAGGGTTGCATGCATTGATCGGGTATGCGGTGAGGGGCGTTATTGCGATGGACGTTGTGTTTTTCCATCTGTGTGGGTTCCTTGGCCCGCGATTCGCTGGCGATGTGGTGAAGCTGGATGCTCGACGATGCTGTGTTCGTGGTTTATCGGCCGATCAGAGGGATCGGCTGCTTCACAATGGTGATGTCGGCAACACCTGCTGGAGAAGTTTGCGTTTTGCGGATGGGTCCTGTTCGGAGATGGAGGTTTGCGTGGCTAGGGTCAAGGGCGTCCCACTCCTTTCGCGATCGACTGGGTGCTTGAGGAAGGCCTTACGGGGAACGGTTCGAGCGGTGCTGGATGACGGGCTCGTGCCTCACCTGTGGAGGACACGAGGGTCCAGCTTGAATGCAACAAGAGCTTCCTCGACAAGGTCAGAGGGCGAAGCACTTTCGCGGAAATGGAGGTCGATTGCTTCTCTTTCAGAATAGAGCTTCTGGTCGACACACCTCTGCCTCCTCCGGAGGTTCCGAGGGAGGAGGCCGGTGGAGAGTCCAGGGGCGCTTCAGGTTCCGTGATGATGATTGGATTTCCGAGAGGACCCCTCGGTGGAACGGCGCGAACGGTTCAGTGCACGCGACGCTTCGTGAACTCCTCCCAGGTTCTGTACCTGTCGTCAAATATATTCCCTTTGCATGGGGACGTGGGCAAAGGGCTTCCAGAATCGTCACCGACTTCTTTGGAGTCGGGTGTGGATGTGGGTCCGAGAGTTCGGGCCGCGCACACGGACCCTCTCGCGGATCCATGTGTGGTATCTTTTGTTGTTGCGGATCCGAGGGGCTTCTCGGATGCGGGTGTAGGTTGGGTGTCCTCGGATCCCGCGATGCTCTTGCCGGTCATGGCTTCCTCGGCCTCGTCGGCGTGGTTTTTTCCTTCTTGGGGGTTTGGTGATGCGCTAAGTGGTTCTCCGCAGATGGTTTCACTCTCTCTCTCTCTTCCCTCCTTTCGTAGTGAAAGGGAGGGCTCGGGCGCAACCTTCCTCCTATGTGGTCCCAGTGCCCTCTTCAGACAACTCAGATGGCCTTGATCGGGTTGTCGCGGCTGCTTCTTCTGCTGAGGTGACTGACCACATCTCCGATGCGGGGGCGAGCGACAAGAGAAATGGGAAGAGATACAGAAGAAGGAACAGGTCCAGGTCTTCACGGGCGGAGGCGCAGCCTTGCCCGCCTTTGAAGATTCTCGTTGCGGAGGCCGCGGGTGTGGCCCAAATCCATGGGAGTTTCGACGGTCCCAAATGAAAATCGTCTCATAGAATGTTTGTGGGCTCGGTGACCCGAATAAACGGAGAATTGTGGGGTCCAGATTCACTGAATGGGGATGCGACATCATTATGCTACAAGAGACGAAGCTGCAATCTATGTCGGACGACCTATGGAGGTCTTTTGGCGCAGGGGGCATAGACCAGTTCAGATCGTTGGATGCGGCGGGATCCTCGGGTGGGTTGCTGGTGGCGTGGCGCTCTTCGTCCATGTCCTTCGACTCGGTGATTCGTGGGAGGCACGTGTTGATGGTGATTCTGGTATGTATGGCTTCCTCCCTTCAGGTAGCTGTGTCATGTGTGTATAATCCTTGTTGTAATGTGATGCAGGGGGAGCTTTGGGAAGATCTTCTTGCAGTTGGTAGGACTATCAACGGAGTCCCCTGGCTCATTGGGGGGGGGACTTCAACGTTACTCTTCTCACATCGGACAGGCCTGGGGGCGGGGGGAAGGACCTGGGCTCGCTTGACTTAGTGGACACCGTTGACTCGCTGGGCCTTGAGGTGATGGATGCAGAGGACATCGCTTATACCTGGAGGAGTTCCAACTCTCGGTCGCGTATTGATCGCTTCTTGGCTTCAAACGAGCTTCTGGAGGCTTTTGTTGTAGCCTCGGTGGAGGCCAAACCGCGGGCTTGTTCAGATCACACTCTAATTATTTGGTGCTCTGGGGATGCTCCAGTGCAGATGGGGCTTTTAGGTATGAAAAGTGCTGGTTGTTGGAGGATAACTTTAGGGAGTTGGTGGCGTCGCACTGGTCAGGAGTGGTTGTCTCGGGGTCTGCTCAGTGTTCACGAAAGCGGCCCGTGCGGCCGCTTATGCGGCCGCATATGCGTATGCGGTGCCCTCAGCGCACCGCTTTCCTGAAGCCCCCCATTATGCGCCCTGTGCGCTTATGCGGGCCGCATATGCGGTCTGTGCGGCCGCATATGCGGTCTGTGCGGCCGCATATGCGGTCTGTGCGGCCGCATACCCATTTTTTATTTATTTTTTTATTTTTTAATTTGTGCCATGTTTTGTTGTGTTATTTATGCCATGTTTTCCTTACTTTTGCATGTATGCCAATCAAACATTCCATGACTATTTAAATCCATCGTTAAAGTAGTTGTACCACGAGATTGAAGTAAACACGCAAGGAAGAAAAAGAATAATATACTAATAATTTAGCAAACTAATTTAGTCAACTAATAGTTATTATGAATGCAATATATTATATGTAAAATTTGGTACTTTTGATGGAGGATCAATTATAAATATAACAACAGAGAGAAATGACATTATATTCAACAATAGAGGCATTTTGTGCGCGAACTTTTTTTTGTTGATTGTTACCAATTATTTTGTGAGCTAACCTTTCTGGTGAAGTATTGATATTTGATTGATAGAGATTGTTTTGAACTCTATATGAAAGTTATTTTTCTTAGATCTTCTGTTGGACCACAGTTATACATAAGTTTAGTTCTGTTATAGTCACTTTTGTATATATTTATTTATTTTTAAATAAAAAATTAAGAAACCGCATAGAACCGCATATACCCCGCATATGCCCCCGCATACCGCTTAAGCGCTATTCAGTGACCTGTCCGAACGCATACGCATACCGCTTTCCTAAACCTTGGGTCTGCTGCTTCTCGCTTGTCCAGAAATTATCTTCTTTGCAGGTACGGCTATCGACTTTTAAGAGGGAGTCTAAGGCGGCCAGATGCGCTTCAAGGAAGGACGCAGAGGAGATCATTCGAAGTTTCGATGCGCTGGAGGACCTCAGGGACTCACGGTGGAGGAATTGGCATGCCGCACTGCTACTCAGATGAAAGTTTCTTTGGAGGATAGAAAGCGCGTCACGGAATGGAGGCAGAGGTCGAGAAGTGTTTGGCTTCGGGAGGGGGACGCGAATACATCCTTCTTCCATCGTGTTGCTAGTGGGAGGCGCAGGTCCAATGCGTTGCGTTCCATCTCGATTAGTGGGGTCCGCGTGGAGGAGAACAAAGAGATGGGGAGAGCTATTGTGGCTCACTTCAAGAACGTTTCTTCTAGAACTATTCCGAGGAAGTGGAGGTGGCTGGACCTTGATACTTTTGATGTAGTGGACTCTTGCTATGGCATACTCATTCGTGATGTGACCTTGGAGGAGCTTAAAGATGTTGTGTGGGACCAGAATGTTAATGCTGCACCTGGCCCTGATGGATTCCCGGTGACGTTTTACAAGGACTTTTGGGATCTTGTGAGACAGGAGATGTTGGAGGTAGTCTCAGAGCTTTGTCGGGGGAACGCGAGTTTCGATAGGGA